>QRFJ01000492.1:0-190000 GCA_006176705.1 Cocos nucifera
AAAAAGAAGAGAAAGTCTACAGAGCAACGAGCTAAGGACCAAATGGAACCAAATCAGGTTAAGCCAATCAATATACTACCTCCTCCACCTCGTAGATCGGAAAAAATTTTCTATCCCCCTGAGAGGTACTTAGGTATAAAGAATGTAAAGAAAATATTCCTCGTAGGTAATGGAGTTCATGGTGATGATCCCAAAACCTATAATGAGGCAATATCAGATATCGACTCCGAAAAATGGTTAGAGGCAATGAAGTCAGAAATTGACTCGATGCACTCAAACCAAGTCTGGACCTTGGTAGGTCCTTCAGAAGGTATAGTACCTATTGGGTGTAAATAGATCTACAAGAGAAATATTGGTGCAGATGGGAATATGGAGACATTCAAGGCTAGATTAGTGGCAAAAGGTTATAGTCAACACGAAGGCATTGACTATCAGGATACCTTTTCGCTAGTTGCTATGCTAAAATCCATCCACATATTGCTTGCTGTTGTAGCCTATTTCGATTATGAAATATGGCAAATGGACGTAAAAACGACATTCTTAAATGGATATCTTGAGGAAGATATCTATATGGAACAGCTGCTAGATTTCACATCCAGTGATGATGATCACAAGGTATGCAAGCTGCAAAGGTCCATATATGGACTTAAGCAAGCATCTCGGAGCTAGAATACTCATTTTAATGATGTGATCAAACTATTTGATTTCATCAAAAATGAGGAGGAGCCATGTGTGTTCAAAAAGGTCATTGAGAGCGCTGTTGTCTTCCTCGTATTGTACGTGGATGACATCCTCCTTATTGGGAATGATATTCCCATGTTAACCATAGTTAAAATGTGGTTATCCAAAGAATTCTCCATAAAAGTCCTAGGAGAAGCATTCTTTATTTTGAAAATTAAGATCTATAGAAATAGACCACCACTCCAAGAGTTGGAGAAGAATGTATCACCGTATTTCAATATAGCAAAACCTTAGCTAGGATAATCCATCAAATGAATTTGGTATTTTGAAATATAATGTGGATAACTTGATCAGAGTTGATAGTTGAACTCTGATGTATCCTACGAGTATTGTGGTCAAGGGGATGAATTATATGGAAACTATATTCGCATGGGTTCTAACGATGGTGTTCTACACCTTCGACTTATCCAACCGTCAGGTATCATTGCTAGATGATCACTTTGATTGATATAAAAATTTATTCCTATATTATCGACTTAGGTTCAGACCTATGAGGTCACACATATTAGAGCTTACGATTTGATCGGATGGTTGATCAATGATTAAGAATCATTCTAGGGTTAAATAATCAATACGATTGGTGTTTAACCTAGTGCAAGTGTTGCAAGAGGATCGATTAGCAATTGAATTGCTAGTTAGCTTAATTTGATTAAACCAATAGACTGAGATTAAATCTAATTAAATATAATTTAATTAAATTTGGTTTGGACTTTATTAGATCAAGTCTAATTGGTTTATTGGATAAGCCAAGTGCAAGGAAGAACTAGTCCCAATCTAACTAGGACTCGGATTAACCCAATTTTCTAATTTAATTAAAAAATAAATTAGAATTAAATCTAATTTAATCTAATTTAATTAAGTTCTTAAATAATCTAGGACTTTATTTAATTAGGTTGGTTTAATCTTGATTTTATTTGATTAAAATATCTTGTTTGATCAAGTCAAAATAGGAGTCCTAGTCACACTAGGACTCCCTATCTCCTTGTGCCACCTTGGTCCCAACGCCCCCCATACCTATTTTTTAAGTATTTTTCATGGAAAATCCCTTTCTCCTAATTTTCATGCCCCCTCTCTCCCTCTAAGTCATATTTGGAAGTTAGGTGGAAGACCAAGTCAAAGGAGGAATTGGTTTTGCTTAGGATTCTATGAGATAAAATCCTTGTTGACCAAAACATCTTCCCTTAAGTGCCACCCCCTCTTTTAATTAATTCTTCTCTTATTCCATAAAAATAATCTTCTTTTTTATGCATCCTTCCTTGCTGGTCCATGCTAAAAATTATGGAGGAGGCACCCAAGAGTTGGGTGCCCCAACAACTTTCCATGTTTGGATATTCCTAGTCTAAGAATTTGACCTAACTTGGACTCTTCTTTTTTGCTATTTATTGGATGAATTTTATTCTTATTTTTTCATGAAATATAGAGCTTTAGGAGAGATTTGGGGTGTACAAAAATTAGAGAAAGAGGATCCTTAGGCATGGGGGTTCCATAGGCACCAAACTAGGTGTTTAGGTGAGAGAAAAGAGAAGAAGAAGAGGGTCTCCTTCTAGGGCTATTTTATTTTCAATATCTCCTCCTTTCTTTTGAGTTTTTTCTGAGAGAGTCTCAAATTAGCAAACTCTCATCTTCCTTCTTATATTTTGGAGAGTCCAAATTTTGAAGAAGAAAGCATCGGATCAACCGTCGAAGAAGGATCAGCATAGTACTAGCATGCTATGCTGATTTTCTGCATCGAACTTCAGATCAGAGATCGTAGGCTCATGTGGATGACTCCTAGAGACCGGATGCATGTGTAGCTCATGACTTCATCCTCAAGCTTGGATCAGTAAGTTAGAATGTCTAAACTTGCTCAGATAATAGATCTGATCTATAAACTTCATACCTACATTTGATGTAGTGTAGATCTAGGTTGATTTGATTAATCTTTTTTTTCTTATTTGATTTTAATTTTTGATTTGATATCATGCCTTAATCATGTAATAGATCTGAGATCTAGGTATTTACATAGTTATTTAAAAATATTTTAAATTTATTTAAGTCTTTCGCTGCAAGATCTTGAACAAGTTTCAAGATCTACCTGTGAAATTCTAGATCTAGTTCCTTCAGTTATCATATAATAGCCTTGCGTAGCAACTACTTGCTGCTTTTTCCTATTCAACCTATCCAAGTCAAGAGGACCATTCCTCTTTAGGTCTGCCTTATTAGGGTCAATACTAGACTTCTCATATTTAGGTCCTAAATGCTTGTCAATATCAATAGTGAACGGAGCGATCAAATACTAGCCATTCTATTTATCTGAAAGAAAAACACAAAACCATCTTAGTGCTTAAATTATTTAACCCTAAATATTTGAACTTTAGTTTAAAGATCCTTCCACTATTTTTATGAATTGGTAGCCTCTACCTTCAATTCAAGAAATTACACTAACTCCTTGGTTGGTACCAAAATGCACATAGACTACAAACGGGCCTGAGGAAAGCTCTGGCCAACCTATGTTGCATCTATAGGTAGGTTCACAATCAATTATTTTTTTAAATAATTTTTAATAATTAATTTTGCCCTAGAGACCAATTCAGTAGGCTATGGCCTCCACTGAAAAGGTCTAGGCAGGTCTAACCATTAACATGATTGAGTTTGGTGCATCAAATGAATGAAAATCAAGCCCGAGGAAAACTTTAGCCAATCTGATCGCCGTTCAGAGAGTGCGACCTAATCATCATTTGATGGATGGTAATTCTAATATCCAAATGATCACTAAGTGTAAGGCACCTCTAATGTCCATTTAGAAAATTGGACTTATTGGTATGAAATCTGATCTTCGTTGGAGAAGCACTGGAGTCGGAGAAGACGAGGTCCCCACTGGTGACCTATAGAACAAGTCTCGTTAGAGCCTGGAGGGGTGGCTCTGGCAAGATCCTCCAACGATCAAGTCAGCTCTTTCGGCCAACAGAAATGGAGTACTCAGTAGAGAAAGTTATAGAATTTTGGAAAGAAGAAGAGAGTCTAGAGAAAACGTATATAAAGGGGACCCAGACCTCTCCAGCAGTCGAGTTCCTTTCAGACCTTTTCAACAGCCAAACTCCTTTCGGACCTCTCCAACAGTCGAGCTCCTTCCAGGCTTCTCCAGCAGTCGAACTTCTTTCGGACTTCGCCTTCAGTCGGATCCCTCCATCGGATAAATTTTCCTTCAGATCTTTCCTCCCATGGATCTACATGTAGATTCCTCCAGCAAAACTACTTTTGGATCCCCCCAGTAGATCCATGTTCAGACATCTATAGTATACTTCTTTCAAAGATTCCTCCAATCGTAGGACTCCCAAACCCATCCCGATCAAACTTTTGACAGTCATCCAGAAAGATTGGCAAGTCATGACAATGGACACCACTCTCGACTGGCAAGTCACGATAATAGACACCATCCTCCATAACAAACTTCACGTGACCTGAGTGGCCCACTACCAGATGGTTATGGCTATCGCTATCAGTTTGTTACAGGCTCTATCTATAAAGGAGATCCTCTAGATACATTTTCTCTATACTCTCTTCTTCTTTCCAAAACTCTACAACTTTCTCTACTGAGTACTCCATTTTTGTTGGCTGAAAGAGCTGACTTGATCATCGGAGGATCTTGTCGGAGCCACCCCCTAGGCTTTGGACGAGACTTATTCTATAGGTCACCAGTGGCGATCTCGTCTTCTCCAACTCCAGCACTTCTCCGATAATGATTAAATTTTGCACCAACATGATTTATTACTATTCACCTTAATGGGAGGCTATGATTTAGTTATCTCCATAACTTTATCATTTTTAAAGATCTAATAATTTAGAAAATTTAAGTTACATATGATTTTAGGATAGAAAAGACACAAACCAATTACTCCTAGTGACTTCACCAAGTCAAATGCTCCCAGTGACTTCACTAAGTCGATAGATGAGGACTATGATCAATTTTGATCCATGGGCACCTAATTTAGTGTTACTAATTGAAATCAATCAAATTGATTTCTAATTGACATGGGTCAGCTCGAATCACCAAGTAATCTAATCAAATCCTAATCGACCATGTCGACAAGATAGTGAGATCAGTAGAAGGGATATGCCATTAACTTATCAATGATCGAATTAGTGCGAGTAGCTCCTAATTAAAAATCATTGATCTAGACTATCAAACTTACCTTAGACACCAACCAGTTAATTAGACTCAATCTGATCCACCTAGTAATTTCGAGCTCGACCACTTAGTCATGAATCAAGTCCATCTTGGTCTTGTTAAAGACATAAACTTGACCAACTACAACTATTGAAGTTGAATCTAGAGTGTCCTTAACCTAATCTAAGTCAACACTTGATTAGATTTGGTCAATTACTTTAGGTCAATCCATTCTTTAACTAACCTTAGGTCTAACCCAATTATTGGATCTAATTCATCTAATCCTTTAACCCACAGTTTTATGCATTTGTCTTAGGATCATTAATTCATAATTCTAGACCCTACAAGATAATACTTAATTCTTTTAATTAAGGTTTTGGGCTGATGGATCAGGATTCGGCATTTCAAAAATAATTTTTAAATTTTAAAAGTTTTTTTTCTATTTACCAAATGGGTTGACTTATTTCATAAATAGGTCAGCTCATTTCGTAAACAACAATCCTATTGTTTGTTTCATAACAAAAAATAAAGCATTATAAAATTAAATCATGAATCACATATTATATCTAATCTAATATATTGATGTTTATTTTTTAATTAAAATTATTTCAATTAGTCCTTTCGCTACTTCATCTTCATGGGATATAATTACAGTGGCACCCCTACCACCATAGGAGAATCCCATCGAATGGAAGGAGAGGGCCTTTAAACCCTACTTTTCTCCTATGACCAGATGGCCATGGCAACCAACCCAATCCGATTACTTGCTACTCAGATTAAATATATCAAATATACTAGCATTTAATTTTTCTAATTACATATTAAAATATGTCAAACAACCCATGCTCTGATACCAATGATCGAAATGGTGTAGGGTTTAAAGCATGCAATTTAAAACTTTTTTGAATTTTATGTGTGCAGTGGAAGAAAAATTAATCTAACATTAATTTTACATGCTATGATCATATCATAACCCTACACTAGGATCTAGGCATGCGAATATGTAATTAAAAAATTTAATACATTCAATCAGAAAATCATATTTGCCGACCAATTTGTATTTAGAACATAATACCTGTGCGCAGGTAGATGATCTCCATAATATGATATCGTAGGAAGAAGCCCTCACATCACACTATAGCCACACAATTGTCTGGTCTCTACAGTGAGTCCACACGGAGCTCCTAGTCTCGATCAGCTCCACTAGAGTGCTAGATTCTCGTCGAAGCCTTTGACGGCTGATCTTGGTCGATTCGATCGACCACCTTCTTCTCGATCTTTCAGATGCTCTAAAAATTTAGATGATGAATTTTGGAGGATGATGAGGTAGTGTGGAAGGTTCCATGGTGATTGGGAACTCATAGCACTCACACTCACCACCCAAACCCTGGGTCAAAATTCTAGGACCTCCCACATCCGAAACCCTAGAGTCACACTCTCAGGGTTTTTTATGACCAGCAAATAACCTCGCCCTCATGAGAAACTCATGCCTACGAAGTCCTCATGCACACTCTATTTGACTAAGAAACCTTTTCTCAGATAGAAGATACACACACTTTAAACAATTTAAAGTGTTGCATTAGATAAGAAAGCCAAAGTGGCACAGGAAACATTCTTTAATTTGAATTTTCCATGCCAAAAAAGATGTGCCCCACTCCCATATTCTCTCTCTAAAAATCCCTTCTTGCCCTCTCAAATGCCTCATGCACTACCACATGAGCCCACATAAAATCCTATTTTAAATGGGTGACATTCGATGGCTTTTGCGTGTGGATAAGATAAGCTAAGGGAGGTTAGGGTTGTTTAAACCAATTTCTTGAATTCAAAATTCAAGCATAAACCTATCCTCATCCAATGCCACCCCTAAGTGATTGACATGTAGAAGGACTCTCCTTCTGTGTGCCCACACTTAGAAATGCACAAAAAAATGTGCGATAAAGCTCAATGAGGCATGGGAAGTGGATAAGTTTGGATTGGTTGCAACCTCTAACAAAACAAGTTGAATTCTAAATTCAACATCAACTTGAATTAGCCCAACTTTTGGACCAAGACAAAGGGAGAAGAGGAGGCACAAAACTCATCTGGGCATGGGAAATACTCATGCAAATTCTAAATTTGCATGAGAGAGGGCGTGGGTCAAAGAAGTTATGGCGTAGGGAGAAAAGGAAGTTTAAATTCAAATCTTATTTGACTTGTTCAAATTGGTTTCAACCAAACCAATTTTTCTAAATCCAATTTGAATAGATCAAACCTAATCAAATTAGACTTAATCTAATCTAATAAAAATTTAATTAAATTAAAAATTAATTAGGTTAAGATCCTGATCAAATTTGGCTCAAATCTTCCATAGGATTAGGTCATCTCATGACATGATCGAGTTAAATCTAATTGGATCAAATTTAATTAAATTTAATCAAATCCCCATTGCTCAATCAAATTAAGCTAATCAATAATTAAATTACTACTTTCAAAATTATCAGAGTTCCATATCGGTGGGACCCACGAACGTAGAGTCTAGTCCAGTAGGACTTCTGATTATAGAGTTCCAATCTAGTGAGACTCTTGACTATAGAATCGTAGACCATTAGAACTCTTGATCAACCATCAAATTAGATTAAAACTCCTATTGTGTAGGACCCCAAAGGTTCAAATACTAAGCCGATAGCACAGAAATTAATTTCTATACTAATCGATGTGATCATCTAGCAATGGTACTCAACATCCAAATAGGTTGAATAGTTGCAATGCAACATCCATAAACCTATGGCATATGGTTACCATATAATTCATCCCCTTGACCTTAATGCTCAAAGGATGATCTAGGGTTTAACTGCCAACCTTAAAAATTATCCACATTATATTTTAAAATTTTGTGCCCATCGAATGAACCATCCCAACCGAGGTTTTGCTAAACTGAAATATAGTGATGCACTTACTCCAACACTTGGAGAGGTCAATCTCATCTCGACTCACACATCGACTTCACAAGTACTACCTAGTAACCTTCCATCACTAAATTAGAAATTCAGATAGTCTGATAAGAAAGTACAATGAGTTGCTTGTAAGTCACCATGGTGATCTTAGATCTAAGGGATACTTATACCCATATCCTTCTCAAGCAACTCTTAGCAGTAGAGAGCTCTACAATTGGATCACATTCAGTAAAATGTATCCCTACACTTTACCTACATGCCATACTAGTATCTTCATACTTCTTAATTAAGAGGACAACCAATGAATATGGCACGCAATGACCTACACTCAATAATGTTATCGTCCTGGGTAACAACGTAGCATCTGGTCACGAACAGATTTAAGGATTAAATAATAAATCCTTCTTTGTCAAGTCTAAATAGTTCTAAGAACTTCATCACAAATCAGTTCATCATAGAAAAATGAACAAAATTATGAAATTATCAGAATAATAATTTTATTTATTTATAATTCAAATATAATTTTATAATTCGCTCAACCATTTACAGCCTATAGATAATTAGCTTTCGGATACAATACCCAACATGATGATCGATCCAAAAGATCGATGTATGATCACTTTCTTAGGATAGCTGAATCTTGAATCTACAGTATAAAGAAATCAAAGCAAGAGTACAGGCACTCGTTGAGAATGAGGGCACTAAATGTGACCACCTCAAGCAGTCATAAGAGAGTCTACCTTCTCATCGATGACTAGCTTGATGCTATAGTTGTGTGTCTGGTTCTTTAACCTGAGGTGCATCGACAATTTACCTTGAGTGTGTTATAGTTTGGCTACACCATAACTCCATCTCCTAGCCATTTGGAATCCTAAGGTATATGTTGGCTATAGCATGTTTATTATAGAAATTGGATCGCACCAATAGGGGATCTATCAACCTCAGTAGAGGGGGAGTAGTCCTATGATGATCATGAGATCGAGTCCTTAAGCTAATGGCCATGGTAGTGTGAATTAATAGAAAGGAGTTTCTTTTAAGGTTTCACATCAGACTTGAATTGAATGAATTATTCATACGATGGGTGTTGTGTTTAACGAGTTCATCTTAATCCTAATCCTATCGGGACTCATGATAGAGAAATCCAATCACATAGATAGCTATATCGAGCGGTTCATATTCGATTCTGATGGGTTCCCACCTCATATTGCTAGGTGTCACTAGTAGATTTTGGGATCAATAAAAATTATCTTGATGATCGATAATTCTAATTGGATGAATTAAAAGACTTTTGGTCCATCAAAAGATATTTCGATGATGTCGATGATGAAGGTTGCGACATATCCCATTACCATATAGAATTGAATATAACTGCCAACCTTAAAAATTATCCACATTATATTTTAAAATTTTGTGCCCATCGAATGAACCATCCCAGCCGAGGTTTTGCTAAATTGAAATATAGTGATGCACTTACTCCAACACTTGGAGAGGTCAATCTCATCTCGACTGACACATCGACTTCACAAGTACTACCTAGTAACCTTCCATCACTAAATTAGAAATTCAGATAGTCTGGTAAGAAAGTACAATGAGTTGCTTGTAAGTCACCATGGTGATCTTAGATCTAAGGGATACTTATACCCATATCCTTCTCAAGCAACTCTTAGCAGTAGAGAGCTCTACAATTGGATCACATTCAGTAAAATGTATCCCTACACTTTACCTACATGCCATACTAGTATCTTCATACTTCTTAATTAAGAGGACAACCAATGAATATGGCACGCAATGACCTACACTCAATAATGTTATCGTCCTGGGTAACAACGTAGCATCTGGTCACGAACAGATTTAAGGATTAAATAATAAATCCTTCTTTGTCAAGTCTAAATAGTTCTAAGAACTTCATCACAAATCAGTTCATCACAGAAAAATGCACAAAATTATGAAATTATCAGAATAATAATTTTATTTATTTATAATTCAAATATAATTTTATAATTAGCTCAACCATTTACAGCCTATAGATAATTGGCTTTCGGATACAATACCCAACATGATGATCGATCTAAAAGATCGATGTATGATCACTTTCTTAGGATAGCTGAATCTTGAATCTACAGTATAAAGAAATCAAAGCAAGAGTACAGGCACTCGTTGAGAATGAGGGCACTAAATGTGACCACCTCAAGCAGTCATAAGAGAGTCTACCTTCTCATCGATGACTAGCTCGATGCTATAGTTGTGTGTCTGGTTCTTTAACCTGAGGTGCATTGACAATTTACCTTGAGTGTGTTATAGTTTGGCTACACCATAACTCCATCTCCTAGCCATTTGGAATCCTAAGGTATATGTTGGCTATAGCATGTTTATTATATAAATTGGATCGCACCAATAGGGGATCTATCAACCTCAGTAGAGGGGGAGTAGTCCTATGATGATCATGAGATCGAGTCCTTAAGCTAATGGCCATGGTAGTGTGAATTAATAGAAAAGAGTTTCTTTTAAGGTTTCACATCGGACTTGAATTGAATGAATTATTCATACGATGGGTGTTGTGTTTAACGAGTTCATCTTAATCCTAATCCTATCGGGACTCATGATAGAGAAATCCAATCACATAGATAGCTATATCGAGCGGTTCATATTCGATTCTGATGGGTTCCCACCTCATACTGCTAGGTGTCACTAGTAGATTTTGGGATCAATAAAAATTATCTTGATGATCGATAATTCTAATTGGATGAATTAAAAGAGTTTTGATCCATCAAAAGATATTTCGATGATGTCGATGATGAAGGTTGCGACATATCCCATTACCATATAGAATTGAATATAACTGCCAACCTTAAAAATTATCCACATTATATTTTAAAATTTTGTGCCCATCGAATGAACCATCCCAGCCGAGGTTTTGCTAAACTGAAATATAGTGATGCACTTACTCCAACACTTGGAGAGGTCAATCTCATCTCGACTCACACATCGACTTCACAAGTACTACCTAGTAACCTTCCATCACTAAATTAGAAATTCAGATAGTCTGGTAAGAAAGTACAATGAGTTGCTTGTAAGTCACCATGGTGATCTTAGATCTAAGGGATACTTATACCCATATCCTTCTCAAGCAACTCTTAGCAGTAGAGAGCTCTACAATTGGATCACATTCAGTAAAATGTATCCCTACACTTTACCTACATGCCATACTAGTATCTTCATACTTCTTAATTAAGAGGACAACCAATGAATATGGCACGCAATGACCTACACTCAATAATGTTATCGTCCTGGGTAACAATGTAGCATCTGGTCACGAACAGATTTAAGGATTAAATAATAAATCCTTCTTTGTCAAGTCTAAATAGTTCTAAGAACTTCATCACAAATCAGTTCATCACAGAAAAATACACAAAATTATGAAATTATCAGAATAATAATTTTATTTATTTATAATTCAAATATAATTTTATAATTAGCTCAACCATTTACAGCCTATAGATAATTGGCTTTCGGATACAATACCCAACATGATGATCGATCTAAAAGATCGATGTATGATCACTTTCTTAGGATAGCTGAATCTTGAATCTACAGTATAAAGAAATCAAAGCAAGAGTACAGGCACTCGTTGAGAATGAGGGCACTAAATGTGACCACCTCAAGCAGTCATAAGAGAGTCTACCTTCTCATCGATGACTAGCTCGATGCTATAGTTGTGTGTCTGGTTCTTTAACCTGAGGTGCATTGACAATTTACCTTGAGTGTGTTATAGTTTGGCTACACCATAACTCCATCTCCTAGCCATTTGGAATCCTAAGGTATATGTTGGCTATAGCATGTTTATTATATAAATTGGATCGCACCAATAGGAGATCTATCAACCTCAGTAGAGGGGGAGTAGTCCTATGATGATCATGAGATCGAGTCCTTAAGCTAATGGCCATGGTAGTGTGAATTAATAGAAAAGAGTTTCTTTTAAGGTTTCACATCGGACTTGAATTGAATGAATTATTCATACGATGGGTGTTGTGTTTAACGAGTTCATCTTAATCCTAATCCTATCGGGACTCATGATAGAGAAATCCAATCATATAGATAGCTATATCGAGCGGTTCATATTCGATTCTGATGGGTTCCCACCTCATACTGCTAGGTGTCACTAGTAGATTTTGGGATCAATAAAAATTATCTTGATGATCGATAATTCTAATTGGATGAATTAAAAGAGTTTTGATCCATCAAAAGATATTTCGATGATGTCGATGATGAAGGTTGCGACATATCCCATTACCATATAGAATTGAATATAACTGTCAACCTTAAAAATTATCCACATTATATTTTAAAATTTTGTGCCCATCGAATGAACCATCCCAGCCGAGATTTTGCTAAACTGAAATATAGTGATGCACTTACTCCAACACTTGGAGAGGTCAATCTCATCTCGACTCACACATCGACTTCACAAGTACTACCTACTAACCTTCCATCACTAAATTAGAAATTTAGATAGTCTGGTAAGAAAGTACAATGAGTTGCTTGTAAGTCACCATGGTGATCTTAGATCTAAGGGATACTTATACCCATATCCTTCTCAAGCAACTCTTAGCAGTAGAGAGCTCTACAATTGGATCACATTCAGTAAAATGTATCCCTACACTTTACCTACATGCCATACTAGTATCTTCATACTTCTTAATTAAGAGGACAACCAATGAATATGGCACGCAATGACCTACACTCAATAATGTTATCGGCCTGGGTAACAACGTAGCATCTGGTCACGAACAGATTTAAGGATTAAATAATAAATCCTTCTTTGTCAAGTCTAAATAGTTCTAAGAACTTCATCACAAATCAGTTCATCACAGAAAAATGCACAAAATTATGAAATTATCAGAATAATAATTTTATTTATTTATAATTCAAATATAATTTTATAATTAGCTCAACCATTTACAGCCTATAGATAATTGGCTTTCGGATACAATACCCAACATGATGATCGATCTAAAAGATTCGATGTATGATCACTTTCTTAGGATAGCTGAATCTTGAATCTACAGTATAAAGAAATCAAAGCAAGAGTACAGGCACTCGTTGAGAATGAGGGCACTAAATGTGACCACCTCAAGCAGTCATAAGAGAGTCTACCTTCTCATCGATGACTAGCTCGATGCTATAGTTGTGTGTCTGGTTCTTTAACCTGAGGTGCATTGACAATTTACCTTGAGTGTGTTATAGTTTGGCTACACCATAACTCCATCTCCTAGCCATTTGGAATCCTAAGGTATATGTTGGCTATAGCATGTTTATTATATAAATTGGATCGCACCAATAGGGGATCTATCAACCTCAGTAGAGGGGGAGTAGTCCTATGATGATCATGAGATCGAGTCCTTAAGCTAATGGCCATGGTAGTGTGAATTAATAGAAAAGAGTTTCTTTTAAGGTTTCACATCGGACTTGAATTGAATGAATTATTCATACGATGGGTGTTGTGTTTAACGAGTTCATCTTAATCCTAATCCTATCGGGACTCATGATAGAGAAATCCAATCACATAGATAGCTATATCGAGCGGTTCATATTCGATTCTGATGGGTTCCCACCTCATACTGCTAGGTGTCACTAGTAGATTTTGGGATCAATAAAAATTATCTTGATGATCGATAATTCTAATTGGATGAATTAAAAGAGTTTTGATCCATCAAAAGATATTTCGATGATGTCGATGATGAAGGTTGCGACATATCCCATTACCATATAGAATTGAATATAACTGCCAACCTTAAAAATTATCCACATTATATTTTAAAATTTTGTGCCCATCGAATGAACCATCCCAGCCGAGGTTTTGCTAAACTGAAATATAGTGATGCACTTACTCCAACACTTGGAGAGGTCAATCTCATCTCGACTCACACATCGACTTCACAAGTACTACCTAGTAACCTTCCATCACTAAATTAGAAATTCAGATAGTCTGGTAAGAAAGTACAATGAGTTGCTTGTAAGTCACCATGGTGATCTTAGATCTAAGGGATACTTATACCCATATCCTTCTCAAGCAACTCTTAGCAGTAGAGAGCTCTACAATTGGATCACATTCAGTAAAATGTATCCCTACACTTTACCTACATGCCATACTAGTATCTTCATACTTCTTAATTAAGAGGACAACCAATGAATATGGCACGCAATGACCTACACTCAATAATGTTATCGTCCTGGGTAACAACGTAGCATCTGGTCACGAACAGATTTAAGGATTAAATAATAAATCCTTCTTTGTCAAGTCTAAATAGTTCTAAGAACTTCATCACAAATCAGTTCATCACAGAAAAATGCACAAAATTATGAAATTATCAGAATAATAATTTTATTTATTTATAATTCAAATATAATTTTATAATTAGCTCAACCATTTACAGCCTATAGATAATTGGCTTTCGGATACAATACCCAACATGATGATCGATCTAAAAGATCGATGTATGATCACTTTCTTAGGATAGCTGAATCTTGAATCTACAGTATAAAGAAATCAAAGCAAGAGTACAGGCACTCGTTGAGAATGAGGGCACTAAATGTGACCACCTCAAGCAGTCATAAGAGAGTCTACCTTCTCATCGATGACTAGCTCGATGCTATAATTGTGTGTCTGGTTCTTTAACCTGAGGTGCATTGACAATTTACCTTGAGTGTGTTATAGTTTGGCTACACCATAACTCCATCTCCTAGCCATTTGGAATCCTAAGGTATATGTTGGCTATAGCATGTTTATTATAGAAATTGGATCTCACCAATAGGGGATCTATCAACCTCAGTAGAGGGGGAGTAGTCCTATGATGATCATGAGATCGAGTCCTTAAGCTAATGGCCATGGTAGTGTGAATTAATAGAAAAGAGTTTCTTTTAAGGTTTCACATCGGACTTGAATTGAATGAATTATTCGTACGATGGGTGTTGTGTTTAACGAGTTCATCTTAATCCTAATCCTATCGGAACTCATGATAGAGAAATCCAATCACATAGATAGCTATATCGAGCGGTTCATATTCGATTCTGATGGATTCCCACCTCATACTGCTAGGTGTCACTAGTAGATTTTGGGATCAATAAAAATTATCTTGATGATCGATAATTCTAATTGGATGAATTAAAAGAGTTTTGGTCCATCAAAAGATATTTCGATGATGTCGACGATGAAGGTTGCGACATATTCCATTACCATATAGAATTGAATATAACTAGATTACACAAACAAGGGTAAGTATCTGGATGTCATTAATTGGGCTAATCCTATTTAATTGATTTGGATTAGATCCAATCAGGTTTAAGAAAATCATGCTAGCACACGATTGAGCCTAACCATTCTCCTTTTGTAGTCTTTTTACTTCATCTCGACTGAGTCAAATTAGATTTGGCTCATCTAGGAATCCTGTATATATTTTGTCCTGGTCTGACTGGGCCTTGTCCTGGTCAGATCAAGGTTTGTCCTAAAAGAAAAGGGCTTGTCTTAATCCCATTGGATGGGAATAAAACAAGGGCCAAAAGTAGACCCAGTATGAAGGAAAGAAGGGAGAGGGGCGTGTGCCCCCTTGGTTTTTGGCATGAAGAGAAAGGGCACACACCTGTCCTAGCGTGCGCCCCATATGGATAAAATGGGCATCCCATTTGACTGGGTCAAAGAGTTTGATATAGATCAAACTCTAGGAAGGAAGAGTCCCTGGCGCCAAAGCCTCTTTCCTATCTTTTTATGGTGATATTTTTAGGGGATTTTGGGTGAAAAAACCTGATGGGGTTCAATGTTTTGGTGTGGAGGATCTGATAGGAATCCAAATAAATCAAGCAAACCAATTGCTTGATGGATTGGGACTCTATGGTTGGCACATGAGTCTATTTAAAGACCCTGTGCCCTAGGGTATTAAAATTCCCATTCTTCCATGCCCAAAGGCTACCTCTCTCTCCCTCTCCATGCCACCTTCTCCTGCTCCTCTCTCTCTTCTCCTTGCCCAAGGAGTTGGGCATTTCAGCAAAAGATCAAGTCCTATTGGTGCAAACATTAAGGAAGGGCGACCCACTTCGTGGGACGAACGTGCAGCCATCCAAAATCATTTTGAAGGCATTGCAAGTTGACATCATATCTGATATTTGAAGATCAGATCCAAAAGGAGACAACATCTAGATCTAACCAGAGTGGACTTTGGTAGAGGTCAAGCACGTGCGTGGCTAGATCCAGAATCTCTACGTGCTATCAGATCATCGATAGGATAAATAGTTTACCCAAATAAGTTAACATTCGATGTTACATATTTTAATTTAATTTTAGTTTTGCTATTAGATCATTCCAATTAGATTTGAGAACTCTCAAATTTGATCAAATCATTAGAAAAATTTTTTAAATTTTTGCTACAAATCAGATCAGATCATATCGATCCTGCGGTAGGAAAACTAAGTTTTCCTTCAACTATTATCAGAGCTACGTTTGTAATTCTTCATATCTATTTTAGATCTAATTTTTATTTTAATTATGATCTAATATCATTGATTTTAGATATTACATGAGATGTAATCAGATCTAAAATCAGCAGATTAAATTTAAAAATTCATATATATAGTATATGTGATGCATGTCTAGACTAGTTTTATAGATCTTATGCTATGAATTGTCTTGAATAAAATTTCTTTTATAATATGATCATTTAGGATTTTATTTTTAGATGTTATATCAAATATAATCATATCTGAAACATGCATATATTTATTTAAATATGATACATGAGATGTATGCAATACATGTATATGTTAGATCTTTAATTATATATGAGATATATGTTTTAGATCTAACTATTTTTGTAGTGTAGATTAAATTTCTGATTAAGACATTCCTCTTGGCCATCTAGTCATAAGAGTAAGAAAGATTTAAAGGCTCTCTCTTTTCATTCAATGGGATGCTCTTATGGCATGTAGGGGTGCTACGCGTTTGTCCTTAATAAAAAATCAAAATTTACTTTTCTACAAAATCCTAAATCCTGAAATCCTAAAATTTTTTATACATATTTTGTTTACGAACCCTTGGACTTAATTAAGAATTAAGTTAATGAAACCAATTAGGTCCAAATATTATGAATTTTTAGATCTAAGATACCTTCATAAAACATGGGTTCAAGTATGGGTAGCTCAATTAGGTTAAGTGGTTGATCAAACCGAATTAAGAATTGGTTAGGTGGGATCAAAAGAGCTTAGAATTGACTAGCCCATTAGATATAAGTCTTGGTCAAGATCGACTCACAATCACATGTGGTCGATCATGATAAGATCTAATTTGGCTCTACGGTTCGAGCCTTGGATTGTAGGCTAACCCAATCGATTCTAGTTTGATAATTTGGTCTTTAAGATAAGTTTGGCAGATATGATCAACTGGTTTTTAATTGGGAGCTACTCAATTTGAATGCATTCATGGCGAGCAAATGGCATATCCCTTCCACCGGTCTCACTTATCTAGCCATTTAGGTCGACCCAATTCTGGTTTGAGGTGGCAAACGATTCAAGCTAACCCACACCACTGGTTAGTCATTATCGTTATGACTAAGTTGAGTCTAAGAGACCTAAATCAAATCTCTCTAAGAAAATATTAAGTCATAGATCTTCTTCCACTATAGATGTGCAGGCTCTTCTTGGGGTTGATTATTCTCGGTTGGATATAGTTATTCAATTGCACCAAAAAGATGCAACCATATCTATTAGGCATGGGATGCTATGGAATGGAGGATGGGTTAGGCTCAATATTTTGAATACAGTGAGGATCCCAATTAGGAATCTAGTTTGTGCAAATGGTGGGTTTGGCTTAACTAAGGAGTGGAGCGATATTCTTGGCATGGTGAGCTTTATAAATTAGAGACCAAGTTTGGGTGCACCATATTTAAAGAAACATTGAACAAAAGTTATCCACTCATTAGTTGATCCATGATCAATAACTATTAGGTAAGGTGGTGAGTCAATCGGTGGGACCGCACCATCCACTAAAAGTCATTAATTGTAGAGACTTTCACATCTTTGCTAAGAGAGTGTAGGGATCCAAAAAAATAATGGAAGCCTAATTTGTTTAAAAATAAAATTCTTAAATAAATTGATTAAGTCAAATTATAAGTCTAACTAGAAACTTTGACTCTCTATAGAAAATGTCTGCATCGAACCTCCTTGCCTGAATCCTAGATACCCACAAACTAATCGGACCCAATTGCAAGTATTGGCTCTAAAACTTGAAAATTATTTTGAGTTCTGAAAAACTATCTTATATATTAGACCAAGATCTTTTCACTCTACCAGTCCATCTGACTGCTGATCAGAGAGCATCTCATGAGAAGTGGTCAAACAATGATAACAAAGTCATATGCTACATGTTGGGCTCAATGTTAGATGAATTACAGCACCAATATGAAGACATCAAAACTGCTGACCAAATATTAGCTGAGTTATTTGGTGAACAGAGTCGTGCAGCATGTTATCAAGTCTTGAGGAGGCTTTTTAAAGCACAAATGCATGATGGACAATCGGTCCAAAATCATTGCTTGACGATGATCAAGGACTTAGAAGAGCTTGAGAAGCTCGGTATCATCATGGACAAGGACTTGCAGATTGATGTGATCATGCAGTCCTTGACTAATTCGTATGGATAGTTCATCATGAACTTCCATATGAATAAGCTCCAATACACCTTGGCTGAGTTAATGAACATGCTGGTTACTGTTGAGCAAACTATGAAAGGTTCAAAGGGCTCAGTTCTTACTGTAGAGTGAAATTCCTCCAAAAGAAAATCTTTTGGAAAGAAAAAGAAGTCTATGAAGAAGTAGAAGGTAGAAGGAAAAAAGAAAAGTAAGGGAGAATCGAAGAAGAAGGCCACGGATAAAAGAAAATATTTTCAATGTGACACCGATGGCCATTAGAAGCGAAACTGCCCTTCATACCTGTTCAGCCTAAAGAACAAGAAGGAGCCAGGTTCTTTTAGAGGAATGCTCGTCATTGAAACTAATCTTACAATTTCTTCTACATCTAGTTAGGTGCTTGACTCTGGTTCTAGTGCTCACTTGTGCACTTCTATACAGAGTTTTGAGGAGAGCAGAAGGCTAAGGGATGGTGAGATGATCCTGCGCGTCGAAAATAAAGCAAGGGTTGCTGCTATGGCCATGAGAACCTATCCTCTTCAACGACCATCTGGATTAGTTTTAGTTCTTAGAGACTATTATTTTGTGCCTACTACAAGTAGGAATTTAATTTCTATTTCATGTTTAGCACAAGAAAACTATGTAATTAGTTTCTTTAAGGACCACTATACAATTTTTTTTGAAAGAAGTAAAATTACAAGTGGTTTTGTAATTAATGGTCTCTATCGGTTATATGTAGATGATTTTATTTTTAGTATCGAGTAAAATATGAATGTCATAGGAACAAAATGACCTAAAGATAGTATCAACGAAAGGTATCTGTGGCACCTTAGGCTAGGTCATATAGCAGAAGATAGGATTAACAAATTAAAAAAATCCAGACTAATGGATTTGTTGACTTTCGAGTCATATCTAATTTATGAATCATGTCTTCAAGGCAAAATAACCAAGCTCCCTTTTGTATGATATGGAAAAAGGGCCACAAACCTACTTGCCCTAGTACATATAGATGTGTGTGGCCCATTTGATGTGCCGGCTAAAGGCAATTTTTTCTGCTCATTATCTTTACCAATAATTTATTTTAGCGCAGGTATGTGTACCTGATGTAATACAAGTCTTAAACTTTCAAAAAGTTTTAGAAATTTAGACATGAAGTGGAAATGCAAACTAGAAAGCCCATTAAGATTTTTCAATCAGATCGAGAAGGTGAATACCTCAGTCAAGAATTTCTAGACTATCTCAAGAATAATGGCATAGTCTCACAATGGACTCTACCTGAAATGCCTCAACTCAACGAGATTTTAAAATGGAGAAATCGGATCCTATTAGATATGGTCCAATCCATGATGAGCTTTACAGACCTTTCTGAGTTTCTTTGGGGACATAGTTTAATGGCAGCTATATACCTACTGAATAGGATTCTATTTAAAACCATTCCTATCACACCATATGAGATATAGAATGGTAAGAAATCAAGTTTGAGATATCATAGAATTTGGGGTTGTCTAGCCCATGTCAAGGGACAGTAGGCAAATAAGTTAGAGTCTAGGTCTCTTAGAGCTCGATTTATAGGATATCCTAAAGTATCGTTAGGATATTAATTCTATCTTCTAGAAGACCACAATATGATTATGAGTCGATATTTTATTTTTCTAAAAAAATAGTTTATTCAAGATGGTGGCATCAGGAGATAGATCAAGCTCGAGGAGAAAGTCTCCGAAGAGCAAAGAGTAAAGAAACCTATGGAACCCAGTCTATCTGAGCCAATCTATGAACTACCTCCTCCACCTCGTAGATCAAGTAAGATTTTTCATCCTCTTGAAAGATACTTAGGTATCATTTTAGAGGATGTAGAAAAAATGTACCTCATAGAAAATGGGATTCATGGTGATGATCCCAAAATCTATGAGAAGATGATATCAAATATCTACTCCTAGAAATGATTAGAGGCAATGAAGTCAGAAATTGACTCTATGCCCTCAAACCAAATCTAAACCTTGGTAGATCAACCTAAAGGTATAGTGCCTATTAAGTATAAATAAATCTTTCAAAGAAAGATGTAGATATAAATGTGGAGACATTCAAGGCTAGGCTAGTAGCGAAAGGGTATAGTCAGTGCGAAGGCATTAATTATCAAGATACCTTCTCGCTAGTAGCCATGCTTAAATCCATCCATATGTTGCTTGCTATAGTAGCTTATTTTGATTATAAAATATGACAGATGAACATGAAACGACATTCCTAAATGGATATCTTGAGGAAGATATCTATACGGAATAGCCCCTTGATTTTAAATTCGATGATGGTGATCACAAGATCTACAAGTTGCAAAGGTCCATATATGGACTTAAGCAAGCATCTCGGAGCTTAAATGCTCATTTTAATGATGTGATCAAATGATTTGGTTTCATCAAAAATGAGAAGCCATGTATTTTTTAAAAAGATCAGTGAGAGTGTTATTGTCTTCCTTATACTATACATAGATGGTATCCTCCTAATTGGGAATGATATACCCATGTTGACTTCGGTCAAAGTGTGGTTATCAAAAGAGTTCTCTATGAAAGATCTAGGAGAAGCATCATTCAGTTTGGAGATTAAGGTCTATAGGGATAGACCGAAGAGGATGCTAGGTCTCTCACAGAAGATGTACATAATGGAGATGCTGAAGAGGTTCAGCATGGAAAACTCCAAGAGGGGATTAGTGCCCTTTAGACATGGCATTCATCTCTCCAAAAAAAGATGTGCCCCAACACACCTGAGGATATTAAACTCATGAACAAATTTTTTTATGCTTTGGCAATAGAGAGCCTCATGTATGCTATGCTATGTACATGACCTGATATCGCCCATGTTGTGAGTGTCATGAGCAGATATCAATTGAATCCAGTCAAAGAGCACTTAACTTCTGTGTATCCTTAAGTACTTGAGAAAGACTAAGGATATAATTCTAATTTTGGTAATGGAGAACTCCAGGTCCAAGGATATACAGACTTAGACTTTATGTCTGATATAGATTATCGAAAGTCGGCATTTAGTAGTCTATTCTTGTGTAATAGTCATGATGTAAGCTAGAAGAGTTCCAAGCAAACCATGATAGTAGACTCCACCATGGAAGCAGAATATATCGCTGCCTTGAAAGCTACGAAGAAGGCATTCTGATT
Source organism: Cocos nucifera (assembly GCA_006176705.1). Lineage (NCBI taxonomy): Eukaryota > Viridiplantae > Streptophyta > Magnoliopsida > Arecales > Arecaceae > Cocos > Cocos nucifera. The sequence goes on from QRFJ01000492.1 coordinate 21,653, forward strand.
CAAGAAGTTCATCACAAAACTCAAAGTGATGCCATTAGATGTCATCCCTCTGTACTACGACAATAATGGTACCATAGTCCTAGCTAAGAAGCCAAGATCTCACCAAAAATTGAAGCACATCGAGCAGCAGTATCATCTCATCCATGATTATCTCGAGAAGGCATATGTCGAGGTCAAAAGAGTCGACACCGTAGATAATGTAGCTGACCCACTAACAAATTCATTAAGCCAGTAGAAGATCGAAGCCCACCTTGAGAAGATGGGACTTAGATTTGTAGTCAATTAGCTTTAGATCAAGTGGAAGTTTGTTAGATGAGTGCCCTAGAAATCAGAATAGCCGACACTTGTAATATACTTTCTAGAGGCATTTTTATAATTTTGATAAACATTAATAAATAAATTATTTTCTATCATATTATATATTTAAAGTATTTGTGATACATTCTTTGAGTTAACGGGCATGATCATGCATATTTTTAAGAGTTGAAAATTTAAGACATGTGTTATCATAATTAACTCATAAATTATTTCTGATTGTCGAATTATCATAAGGATGGTGATCAATTCAAAAGATCGGTGTACAATCGCTTTCTTAGGATAGATAAGTCTTGAGTCTATGGTGTGGAGACATCGAAGCAAGATTACAGATACTTATTGAGAATGAGGGTACTGAGCGTGACCACCTCGAGCAATCATAAAGGAATCTACCTTCTTATTGATGACTAGCTCGATGTTATAGTTGTGTCTAGTTCTTTGACCTTAGGTGCATCAACAATTCACCTTGAGTGTGTTATAGTTTGACTATACCATAACTTGATCTCCTAGTCATTCGAAATCCTGAGGTATATGTTGGCTATAGCATATTCATTATAGGAATTGGATCGCACCAATAGGAGATCTATCAACCTCGATAGAGGAGTAGTCCTATGATGATCATGAGATCGAGTCTTTAAGCCCATGGCTATGGTAGTGTGAATTAATAGAAAGAAGTTTCTATTAAGATTTCACATCGGACTCGAATCGAATGATTTATTCATATGACGGGTGTTGGGTTTAACAAGTTCACCTTAACCCTAATCCTATTAGGACTCATGATAGAGGAACCCAATCACACAGGTAGCTGCATTTAGAGGTTCGTATTTGATTTTGATGGGTTGCCACCACATACTGCTAGGTGTCATTAGTGGATTTTGGAACTAATTAAGATTGTCTTGATGATCGATAATTCTAATTGGGTGAATCAGAAGAGTTCTGATCCATCAAAAGGTATTTCAATAATATTGATGATGGAGATCGTGACATGTCCAATTATTATACAGAATTAAATCTAACTGGATCATACAAATAAGGATTAGGATCTGGATATCATCAATTGAGCTAATCCAATTCGATTTATTTGGATTATATCCAATTAGGTTTAAGAAAATTATGCTAGCACATGATTGAGCCTGACCATTCTCCTTCTATAGTCTTTCTACTTCATTTCAACTGAGTCTAATTGGGTTTTGTCTTAGTCTAGCTGGGCCTTGTCTTAGTTAGATCAAGGCTTGTCCTAAAAGAAAAGGGCTTGTCTTAATCCCATTAGATGGGAATAGGACAAGTGTCAAAAGTAGACCCAGTATGCAAGAAAGAAGGGAGAGGGGCATGCGCCCCCTGAAGAAATTCACGGAGTGCACGCCCCCTTGGTTTTTGGCATGAAGAAAAAGGGCGCATGCCCCTCCTGGCGTGCAGCCTATATGGATAAAATGGGCATCCCATTTGACTGGGTTAGAGAGTTTGATATAGATCAAACTCAATGGAGGAAGAGTCCCATGCGCCATAGCCTCTTTGCTATCTTTTTATGGTGACATTTTTAGGGGATTTTGGGTGACAAAACCTGATGGGGATCAGGTGCTTTGGCATGGAGGATCTGATAGGAGTCCAAATAAATCAAGCAAACTAGTTGCTTGATGGATTGGGACTCTAGGGTTGGTGCAGGAGTCTATTTAAAGCCCTACACCCTAGGATTTTAAAATTCCCATTCTTCCATGCCCAAAGGCTGCCTCTCTTTCTCTCTCCATGCCACCTTCTCCTGCTCCTCTCTCTCTTCTCCTTGCCTAAGGAGTTAGGCATTTCAGTAAAGAGAAGATCAAGTCCTGTTAGCGCAAACATCAAGAAAGCGTGACCCACTTCATGAGATGAACGTGCAGCCATCCAAAATCATTTTGAAGGCATTGCAAGTTAACATCAGATCTAATCTTTGGAGATCAGATTCAAAAGGGGACGGCATCTAGATCTGACTTGAGTGGATTTTGATAGAGGTTGGGCATGTTCGTGGCTAGATACAAAACCTCTACGTGCTGTCAGATCATCGACAGGATAAATGGTTTATCCAAACAAGGTAACATTCAATGTTACATATTTTAATTTAATTTTAGTTTTGCTATTAGATCATTCCAATTAGATCTAAAAACTCTTAGATCTAATCAGATTGTTAGAAAAATTTTAATTTTTGCTACAAATCTGATCAGATCGGATCGATCCTATGGCAGAAAAATTAGGTTTTCCTTCAGATGAAACATTGGTGAACTATATTTTTGAATAAATAAAATTAGAGGTTTACTTTTGCTACTAGTATCAAGTTGGATTCGATGTAATTATGTATTGACAAAAGACAGGCCTTACATATTCTTTAGGGCCTTGCTCTAAGGACTGTGAGGCCATCATGTGCTTGATCTGGGTGCTAGATTCAGGGCATGATAGAGTGGTATTAGAGCTTAGGTTTAAGGTCATTAGGAACTGTGGTATAAGTGATATCAAACTTAAGGATTCTGATTGCTCGAAATCATAACTTAAGTGGTACTTGAACTTAAAGTTATGATCTCTAGGGACTGTAACTCAAGAGGTATTTGAGCATAAGATTATGATCACTAAGGATATAATAGAGCAGTATCAGATGGCTTTTCTAATTTTTTATATTAATTATTTGATATTACAATTTTAGAAGTTGTTTAGGGTATGGCCTATAGAAAGATTTTACTGTATGAGTGAAGATGAAAAATATATTTCTATTGATAGATTAGAATTTATTATGAGATACGACATAATGAATATTAAAATTTATGGTTTTATCACTAGGGATTGTAACAGTGGTTCTTTATAGGATTTTGATGGATAATTGATATCTCAAATTATAATTTGAGGGATTAACAAATTAATGTTCTTACTGGTTTGGAAGTTATATAGGAGCTCGATGATAAGATAAGGAGTTCATATCTTTAAGTTTTTAACTTTGCAGTATGCTAATTTAGGAGATGAAATTATCTTAAAGAGGGAGAATGTGAGGACCTCATTTTTTTTTAAAAATCCCCACATAGATCTTAAAGCCAAAAGAAAAAAAGATGGGGCAAAAATAGGGGCATAAACAGGTGCAGTTGTTCTCCCGTTAAGCTTCTTCTTTCAATCCAAAAGAGGAGCCCTAACTCCTCTAAAACTTAAATTTTTCTCTATAAAATTAAACCCCTTTCCCCTCCATGGATTTCCATAAGTGAGATTCATCATTTCTTCATGTTTCTTCCGAGTTCTTTTTGTTTCTTGCCTCTCAGTTTGAAAACTCTGTGCTGTTGATTTTATGGTCCAAAACATCACCAAAAACCCAAGTAATCCCTTAAAAACTTTCTCTTTGATTTCTCCTCAAAGTTTAGATTGAGATTTTAGGTTTCCATTTGTTGATTTTTGGGAAAGATTTAGGATTTCCAAAACCCCTATTTTGGCCATCCGAGTTTGTCTTTTTGGCATCGTTCACTACCATCCGTCATCAAAAAGCTCTGATCGAGGAGCCATGGCTGTGATGCCATGGACTGAACCCCCGCTCGCTCGATTTGGGTGAGATTTTCATAGCATTGGGAGAAAGGAGAAGTGGGGATTTATGGTCCTCTTGAAGGAAAACTATAGGATTCCTAGCTTTGATTTTGAAAAAATTTTTCGAAAAACATGCAGCAAAAATAAAATGATTAATCTAATTAATCAAATAAAATAGTGATCTAATCAATAAAACCTTAAATCTAGGATCATAATGTGACATATATGCATGTATAAAATATCTGAAAATAAAAACTACAGGCAATAAATCATATTCACCACTTCTATACCACTTGTGTTTAGAATGCAATACCTTCACATGGATAGTCGATCACCACAATCGATACACTATCAGGAAGGTCCTCTCATCATGACACAGCCACACACAGTGTCTGGCCTCTATGGGCCATCTACATGAGGCTCTTGGTCCCGATTGGTTCCTTTAGAGTACTAGCTCGATGTCGGAACCCTCTAATAATTATAATAAAAACACCAATAAAATTATTAATTTATTAATTAATTTATTTTTATTTTTAAGAATTAGATACTTTTATTTATTTATTTTAAAAAAATATTCATCAATACAAAGAGTTCATTTTCTAGTTCAAATGAAATAGGTTTGGAGCAAATCAAAGTTAAAACGGATCCGATATGAATTTTCACAAAAAAAATTAAAAAAAATAAAAATGGCTCAATCGGCTCATCCAGCCAAGCTAGTGCACTTAGCCAAGCCGCTAAAAATAGCTCAGCTAGCATACCATTCAAGCTGGCTCAGCCATAGAAGCCACCGTCGATCCACAATCATAGGATGACACGTGGTGGACCAAGATCCTTAAGGGGTTTAAAGAAATTCTCACGCGGCTTACTGGGCAAAATGGTAATTTCATATGCAAATGGCGTGCGGCGATTGGTCTAGGTCTATGGTGCAATCGGTCCACATGGTCCACATAAATAGTAAAGGCACCATCCTATGATCCAGAGAGCACCCAATTTAGATCCAATGGTCATGACTTTTTCCTACCTTGATTCGAATTCCATCAACTCCCCAATGTGATCGGATGACTTCGAGCAATCCTAGCAATGATTCAATGGCTGGTGTTCATCTCGACCATGATTAAGGCATACAGATCATGATCCGATGGTTGAAATCTCATCATCAAGCATGAATGGATGGCTAGAATTTAATCCAAGTGGATTTAGGCTATTATATGTTGGTTTTCGACATTTTTTGGACCGTTTGATCAGAATCTAATGGCCAGAATTCAACAAAATTCATTCAGAAAGAGTTTTAATCTGATTTTTCATGGGATTTCTTCATATTTGCTGATCAAAACTTCTTTATCCTACATTGCCAAGAAGCAAAGGTTCCAATCCTCCTAACTCTATTTAAAGGGTACCAGGCCATCAAATCAAAGCGCCTTTAGTCTAGAAAAGATGATGGTATAGATTAGAGCCATGCTTGAAATTCATAGTGGCTTCAAGGTAGACGGTGACGAGAGGAAGAGCTAGACTTCTACACCATCTCAACGCCAACGTCGATCCAAGATCAAGATCAACACTAGTTTTTATTTTTTTTCCTATCTTTTTAATTTCATGTATTTAATTTCTAAATATTAATTTTAATATAAATTTTTTTATGCACTTTAAATTCATGCTTTTTAATTTTAATTATAATTTAATTTTTATTTTTTATTTTTTATTATATTTTATTTTTATTGCAAGTAGATGCTAAGATTTAACTAGTAGATCTTAGTATCAAGTTTAATTTTCTACACCATTTAATTTTTATTTTTTATTTATAATTTTATTTTTTGACTTCAACTTTATTTTCAAAACTCTTTTTTTATAAAAATTAAAGAATTCAAAATCAAAATACTGCCTTCTCCATGAATTCGACCCGACTCACTATTTTCTACATGTTTTTAATCATTTCAAGAAGTCGAAATTAAATTGATAAACATGGTGTCTTAACGACAACATCATGCTCTTATCAAATTTTTGGCATCATTATCGGAGAAGGCATGAATATTAAAGTTTTTGATCTTTTGATTTTTTTATAAAATAAATTATAAATAAATTTTTTATTTTTTTTATTTTTTTACTAAATTTTTAGTTTTATTTTGTAAATAATAAAGTGAAAAATGAGCAAAATAAATTAGGGCAAGGAGGAAGCTTCCAATTTTATTTGATGAGATCAATCCTAATCCTAAACTTTTTTATTATTATTTATTTTATTTTTAAATTAATATAAAAAATATCATTTAAATCTAATTAAAAGCTTCATGATAAGATTAGAAATTCTAACTGCTTAGAGCATCCATCATATTAGTTTAATTTTTATTTTTCTTTTTAGTGATCACTGGAGACAAGGTAAGCATCTAAAGTTTTAATTAATTTCATGCATCTAATTTAGTTGCACAGAACTCCTTGTTGAAAGTGATTGTGCATATTCATCTTTAAATTAAATTAAAGGCATAACCCATTAATCAACATGAGATGGAGATTTGATCATCCTTTCTTTGCCCACAAACAATCAAATAATATCCTGCATTGACCTAAGCCTTTAATTGTAAAATCAATTAGACATCAGCCCTAAGAACTCAAGCTCAATAAGACAAAAAATCCTAAAAGTTGGACTGGATCAAGGTTAGTTAGTTTGGCTGGTGTCTAAGGCAAGTTGTTCAAGGACTACATCCCGAAGGAAGATGGTTACTTAATTAGTTCCGTTAGCTTACCTGGCCAAGACAATTAATGTCTAAGGCAAGCAACGGAGGGACTCCCACCAACCTTACACTTACCTAGCCAATTGAATGGCTAACCTATACTTGGAGGGCTTGAAGCTGATCTTAATAGTTAAGAACTGTCTAGATCTAGAACAACCCTTAGTCAGGATTAATTGCTTAACTTGATTACTAACTAAAATATTAAACCTAAGTAAACCTAATTCTTCTCTCTTTTCTTAGCTCTTGGACTCTGTAGGACCTCTATTTTAGAACTCTTCTTTCTTTCTTCTTTTTTTCCTCCAAAAATAAAATAAAATAAAATAATTAAGTTAAATTAAATTAAAAATAATAATAAATAAATAAAAAAATAAAAAAATTTAAAATATAATAAAAAATATAAAAAAATCTTTAAATTTTTTTATTCTAGCTAAATTAAAAATAATAATAAAATATATAAAATATATAAAAAAATAAAATATATAAAAAATTTAAAAAAATAATAAAATAAAATAAAATTTTTAAAAAAAATTTTGAACCATACATTAGGATTGCACTAGTATATGCACGATAGAAGATCGCTTTTTTTGATCTAGTTGAACTCAATCATAAAATGGCTGAACCATATTAAACTAGATAATCAAATGGCTAGAAATCTTAGAGAAACACCCAAATAGATGAAGGAATATTTTATTTCTTTCACATATAATCCATCGATTTATTGAAAAATACTATCCTCTCCCAAATTCAAACAACCCACGTATACAAAACTAATCCTATGACATTGAGCCGGCTCAGTTTTAGACTAAGCCAGCTAACCTACGATTGAGTGGGCTCAGTCTGATACTAAGCCAATCCAGTTGTGTACCATGCCAACAATTTTAAAAATACCACTTTCTATCTAAATTTTCTCTAAGATATAGTCGATCTAGTCCTGGACTGAGTCGACCTAGCTCCTAACTTAGCCGCCGACCCAATCTCAAGGTGAGCCAACTAAGTTTCTGCAGTTTACTACCCAGACTGATTTCTCTTTTGGCTCGCTTCCATCTTCTCATGATCTATCTTCTCATATTTTCAAGACTTGGGAGCACCACATCTGAGCTCACATTCTCTATCTTGATGCTTTCAAATCCTTGTGAACTCATCTTTTTCTTCCAAACCCATCCATGCCACACACATCTGAAAGCTATCTCTGGGGAGTACCTTTATGAGTGCATCAAATTGATTCTCCTTTGTATGGACTTTCATCAGTTCAACTTCACCTTCCTCCACCAAATTTCTGATCCTATGGTACCTTACATCTATATGCTTTGTGCGTGCATGATAGATTGGATTCTATGCAAACAGCAGATCACTTTGATTATCACTATGCAGTATAACTTTGCTCTACTTCACCCCCATCTTAACAATCAGCCTCCTAAGCTAAAGAGCTTTTTTTGTAGTCTTAGTCATTCCAATATACTCGATCTTTATGGTAAACAAGATTGTGATTAGCTAAAGGATTGATCTCCAAGATACTGGTCCACCATATATGTAGAAGAGGTATCTAGTAGTAGACCTCCTTGTATCCAGATCACCTGCATAATTTGCATTTATAAACCCTTCTAGAGGACTCGAACCTTCATAAATCCTCACAGATTGTTCTTCAAATCCTTTCGGCTCCCATTAAATACCAAACCATAATTTCTTATTCCATGTAGATATCTCAATATCTATTTCAATGCTTTCCAGTGTTTCTTCCCAAGATTAGCCATATATTTGCTAATTGTGCTCACTACATGTGCTATATTTGGTCTATAGCACATCATAGTGTACATCACACTGCCTATAATATTTGCATAAGGGACTCTATCCATGTACTCTCTCTTCTCTTCTAATTGGGGGCTTTAATATTTAGAGAGATATATGTTGCTCGACAATGGTGTCCCTACAGGTTTGGCCTTCTCCATTCCAAACCTCTCCAGAACTTTTTGGATATATCATTCTTGTGACAAATGGAGCACTCTTTTGTATCTATCCTTACAAATCTTTATTCCAAAAATTTTCAGTGCTGGACCCAAATCCTTCATCTTAAATTCAGCTAATAACGTCCTTTTCAGCCCTTTTATAGCCTTCATGCTTCTACTGGCTATGAGCATATCATCTACATAAAGTAGCAAGTACAAGGCATCCTCCTCATCTACATCCTTGACATAGACATAGTAGTCATATTCACATTTGATAAATCCCAGACTCAAAACAAAGGCATCAAATCTATAACACAACTGATGAGGGAACTGTTTCAGGCCATATAGTGACCTCCTGAGTAAACACACCTTCTTCTCCTATCCAATCTCCATGAAACCATCTGGCTGCTTCATGTAGATCCTTTCCTCCAAAGTTCCATGAAGGAAGGCCATCTTTACATCCATCTATTTCAATTCATGTTATTCTATGCCACCAATGATAGCAAAACCCGAATAGATATATGATACACTATAGGAGAAAAAACTTCTATGTAATCAATTCCTTTTCTTTGTGAATATCCATTTGCTACCAGCCTTGCCTTGAATCTAACTCCATCTTGTTCTGAAGGTGCCTTCTTCTTTGTGAACACCTACTTTGAGCCAATAGGTCTAGCACCTTCTGGAAGATCCACTAGCTGCCATGTCTAATTTTTCTTCAGTAATTCCATCCTTCCATCATGGCCTGCATCCACAACTCATGATCTTCACTCTCCATGGCCTCTGTAAAATTCTTTGGATCTCCATTAGTGGTGATGAGAGCATAGGAGATAACCTCATCAATACCATATCTAACCGATCTCCTAACAATATGCTGGGGCTTATGCAAAGCCACTCCCACTGGTACATTGCTTCTGCCTAATGTCTGTGGCTGCTCCTACACATCTAACTGAATAACTGGCTGTCCATGCTAATTTTCAATCTTAGTCAAAACTTGTCAACCTAGCCTCAACAAGAATATTCTTGTAAGTGGATGTAAACTGCATACCATCTATCTCTGACTGGCCACCGCTATCCACCTTCATCTTTCTAATTTCTCCTATACTCCCAAACCTCTCCAAGATGTTTTTCTCATCAAAAATTATATCCCTACTAATCACTGATCTCTATGCTTGAGAATCCCATAGTAGGTACCCCTTGACTCCTTGTGGACATCCTATGAATGTCATCTTTTGAGATTTTGAATCTAACTTGCTGCTCTCGATTGCCTCCACATGTGCATAGGCCGAGCAATCGAAGACCTTCAGGTGTCCAAGCTCCACCTTCTTCCCACTTCAGACCTCCTCTATAATGCCTCCATTCAGCTTACGATGAGGGAATCTATTGACAAGAAAATAAGAAAAAGTTAAAGTATCACCCTAAAAAGATTTTGAAAATGATGTCTGCAGTCTCAAAATCCATGCCTTCTTGGTCAGTATTTGATTCATCTTCTCCATGACACCATTCTACTGAGAAATCATCCTCACTGTGTAATAGCCTTTGATGCCATTTTCCTTATAGTACCTTCTAAACTCTAGGCTTGTATGCTCTCCTCCATTATCCGACCTCAGACACTTCACTTGTCTTCCTGACTCCTTTTCAACTTCAGCTCTCTAGGCTCTAAACCAGGCAAAAATCTCTAATTTTTCTCTAATCAAATAAACCGACACCTTTCTTGAGAAATTATTAATGAAGGTGATAAAATATCTCTCCCCACCTCTAGCTGATATAGGAGCCGATCCCTATACATCCAAGTGCACTAAATCTAGCACTCTTTCGCTATGCTTGGAACTGTTGGCAAACTTCACCCTATGCTATTTACCAAAGATGCATGGCTCATATAAATCTATGCCCTCCTTTTTTAGGACTGGGATTATTTCTCTTTTGCTGAGTTTTCTGAGCCCTCGATCACTCATATGACCCATCCAATAGTGCCACAACCGATATAGAAGCTACTCCTCCTATGCTGCTACTAGCACCTCTGCACTATCATTCACTACTGAGCTTTTCATTCTATAAAGATTATTGCTCGGTCTTCTACTTCTTATAACTACCAAAGCTCTTTTGAAAATTTTTAGACATCCACTACCAGCCAACTACTAAAAGTATAACTCTCCTCCTCCAAATAGACCAAAGAAATCAAATTCTTTTTCAGCTTCGGTACATGCCTGACATTTAATAATGTATGAATGATCCCATCATACATCCTCACCCTGATTGAGCCAACTCCAGCTACTCTACATGGGTGATCATCTCCAAGGCTGACACTTCCACCATCGATCTTCTGGTAGATAATAATCTACTTTCGATGAGAAGTATAGTAGTGTGAGCATGCTGAATCCAATATCCACATAGTATCACACTCTATGGATCTATCTGATATAACTAGCAAGTCTTCTCCACTGCTTATAGAAGCTATATCATCATTCTTGCTAGCCTTCCCTTTTTCTAACTTCAAAAGAAGACAATCTCTCCTCAGGTGTCCAAGTTGATGACATTTGTAGTATTTTAATATCTTCTTCTAATCTTGAGACTTTGATCTATCCTTTGATTTCTTCCTTGACTTCTTCATTGATCTTTTCTATCTTTCATTCACAGCCAAGATTTCAGACTTGGGGTCTTTCTTGCAAATCTTTTCTCTCTGCTCATTTGATCTAAGCACACCAACAACTTTTTCATAGTTTAAGATCTTCTTTTTATAAACTGAAGCTGTTATGAGACCATCATAAGAACCTAGAAGAGAACAAAGTAGTAGCAATGCTCAATCTTCCTCATTAATCTTCACATCAAAACTCATCACCTAAGAACACACCTAATTGAACCTTTAAATATGTGCAACAAGATCTCCACCTTCTGGCATCCTCAAACTGTACATCTATTTCTTCAACTATAGCTTGTTGGTCATGTTCTTCACTATGTATGTGCTCTCTAGTCTCATCCAAAGCTCCTTTGTCGTGGTCTCTATGCAAACCTCAGGTAACATCTGATCGGTCAAGCATATTCTAATTATGCTAAAAGCAATTTCCTTCAACTCTTTTCAGTCCTTAGCACTAATCTTTTCTGGCCTTTCTCTTACCAAGACCTTGTATATCCTCTGCTAAATCAATAAGTTCTTTATCCTTTGCTACCATAGAGTAAAGTTTTCCTTACCGTCGAACTTCTCAAAATCTACCTTGAATCTACTTGATCCCATGACTATAATCAAGTCAAGTGCAAAGCCCTAACACCCTTCTTCGATCACACACCAGCAAAACTATCCTTCAATGAAGATCTATGGGCCCTAGATCCTCCTTCCAACCTTCTGTATCACCTTTCCTTCGTGCAACAACTCTCCACCTCAATCTAGAGATAACCATAAAGAAAATCAGAAGATTTTAGGATAAAATCTGATACAGCAGATCCTGGATGTAGAAATCCTAGGTGTCTTCCTTCCATGCAACATCACTCTGATACTAGCTATTGAAAAATACTATCCTCTCTTGGACCAGTGTGGTCGCTGGTGATTAGCCAAGTAACAAGGAACAAACTCTTAGAATTAATGCGGAAGCAAAACCAAGTAACAAGGAACAAACTCCTAGAATTAATGTGGAAGCAAAACCAATAGATTTAAGAGAAGAAAAGTGAGAAAAAGAGCACAAGAGTTTTTTAGAAGAAAAGAGCTTTTATTTGTTTGTATTCAGCATATTACAATCCTTGACCTATTTTCTGTATAAATATTTTACAAAAGGATCAAGCCCCAAGCTCATAGAAAACTATCCCAAATCCAAACAACCCATGTATACAAAACTAATTCTACGACACTGAGCTGGCTCAGTTTCAGACTGAGCTAGCTAACCTACGACTGGTTTGGCTCAATCTGAGATAGAGTCGATCCAGTTATGTACCATGCCAGCAGTCCCAAAAATATTACTTTTTATTTGGATTTTCTTTGAGACATAGCTGACCCGGTCCTAGACTGAGCCGATCCAATCTTGGACTTAGCCTTCCTAGTCTCAAGATGAGCTGGCTAAGTTCTATAGCTTACTACCCAGGCTGATTTCTCTTTCGGCTCGCTCCCATCTTTTGACATGTCTTCTCATATTTCTAAGACTTGGGAGTGCCACATCTAAGCTCACACAACTTGTATCCAGTTACTTGATATCCATGCTACCCACTATGAGATCAAGCCGACGATCATAATCCGATGCTCCCATCTTTCTATAGGAACACCAATGAAGAATCTTACAAGTATCTGGATGAATTTTTAGAAATCTATGATGAGGATTCAAAATTTAATCGATGATGCCCCTAGATTAATTTTATTTCTTTTTTCATTGAAAGACAAAGCCAAGTACTGACTTAGCACAATAGGGAGACCAATCAAAACTTGGGTTGAATTGCAAAGTGAATTTCTTAAGAACTTTTGTCTCATAGGTCAAACCAATATCATAAGATGAGCTATCACTGGATTTGCTCGACTTCCAGGAGAACAAATTCACAAGTCATGGGAAAGACTTAAGAAGCTTCTTAGAAAATGCCCACATCATGGTCTGTCTAAATGGCAAATTGTTCAAGCTTTCTATAAGGGTTTAGGAGACCATTATAGACAGATGGTAGATGTATCCTGTGGAGGTGCATTCATGAATAAAAGTGAAGACAAAGCCTATGCCTTATTTGAAATCCTGAGTGAAAACTCAATTAACCATGCTTTATTATCTTTCTACCAAAAGTGGGTAGGGATCCATAAATTTAAATATCTAGAATCTAGTTCTAAGGCTAATTTGAACTTGATAAATAAAATGGACTTTCTTTCCTAGAAATTAGATCAACTCCTAATCTTAGGTCAATAATCTCCTGCATAATTCACATCATCCTCTAATTATCAGGAGATTTGTTCAATCTATGCTAGTCCAGCCCATCATGTGAGTGAATGTCCTATGGCTACATAATTTTCATCTTTCATCTAAGAATAAATTCAAGCTGCACAAGGCTACTCCAAGCTAGTTAATGACTCTTTTTCAAATATACATAATCAAGATTGGAACAACCACAATTTTTCTTGGATACCTCAATAGACTTAAGCTCCAATCCAAAATTTATCCATCTAGAATTATCAGAATATACCCCAATACCAGAACTATGCCTATAATAGAGGTTAGCCTAGCCAGTCCACCCAGCCATTACATTATAATCAACCATCATACCCACCTCCTTAACAGAGCAATCTAGCGGACGATAGATTTAATCAACTTCAATAATTAATTCTAACTCAACAATAATCCATCACCAGGCTAGAAGCTCAAATAGGATAATTAGCTGAGTCTAGTATGAGAAGAAAACTAGGTCAATTATTGAGCCAATCGATTCTTGTAAACAACCCACCTAATAACTATTAACCATCTAAACCAAGTTATCAATTTAATATTTCACCTAAGAATCCTCAATTAGAGAATGCTAAAGTAATTTCTGAACTTATAAGTTATAGAATTCTTATAAACCCATATCAAGATCAAGTGAGAGAGGCTAGTACTAATGCTAGCCAAGATAAAAATTTAGAAGAGTAGGTTAGTACTGAGACTAACTATATAGGAGGATCTGAGCCCAAAACTAGTACTAAGCTGATTCCAATTTAAATAGGACTGACAAAGGAAAGAAGAGAGCAGATGATTTATCCGAGACCTATAAACCTGAAGTCCTATTCCCTTCAGCCCTGAAGCCAGTTCCTCTTATAAAAATCAAGAGGCATATAATGAAAAGCCAATGAAGTTATTTAAGCAAGATCATATTAATTTACCTTTGAAATTAAACCCACTTTTAGTTATCTTTCCAGTGCCTATTGTATCAAACTTAACTTTTAATACAAAAACTCAATTCATGAGCATTTTAGAAGAACAAATAGAAAAAATTCTTAACAAACAAGGATCTAAGAATGGGATCATGAATTATATTCCCATAATTAGCAACAAATATATTAATAAAGGGATCATAAACTATCTTTCAAAGATTGACAATCCAAAACCATTGAAATTTGTCAATCCTATATTTGATACAGGATAAGTAAGCTGCCTTGTGTCTGACTAAAGATGGTAAACTTAGCACTTATTGGGAGGCAACCCAATATTTAGTTTTCTTTCATCTAATTTATCTTTTTAGTTTATTTTTATTTTGAATAAGTTGGAGGAAGAGCCCTAATTTTCAAGATCTACGCTGGATCGAGAACATATTGAGTCAGATGTATTCTTTTCTATTCTTTATTACACCCTTTTTTTTTCTCCATTGAGGACAATGTTGATTAAGTTGGGAGAAGAATAATAAAAATTTTTAAAGTCCTTGAGGAAGCTAGTATTTAGTATTTAGACATCTGATTATGCTTAAAAATCAAGTTGAACTAAGTATTTTAAAAATAATTGATACATAGTTCAGAATTTGTGAGATATTGAGGGATCAAGTATTAAAAAAATCCAATAAAAAGTTAAGTCTTGATCATAAAAAAAAAATTTTGAGTACTTCTAATTTTTCCTACCAGCATCAAAGAAAAGTATACTTTTTATGGGCTTATGTAGGATAACTATACTTTTTTTATATAAAAAAATTAATTTTAAATAAAATAGTTTTTTAGTACTTTTTACTGGGTAACTGGACCTCTTTGCCTAAGCAAGTATTGAATTTCACATCAAAAGATGGAAAGAACGAAGAAGCTCATTATAAAGCTAGTCTTAATTTATAGCCTGTTTAATTCGAGCTAGTAAGCCTAAGGGATATTTTATATCTAGTGTCCTAAAGCCAACTAGTTTGGAAGTCATTAGCCCAAGACTCGCTACATAGATCCAATAGAAAGCTTAAGAGGTTAAGACATTCAATGGTGGTACAATATTAAAATATATATTTTTATATATTAGTTTTTCACCGAATAATCAGATCCTATTACCTAAGTAAGCAATGATAGTTGCATCAAAAAGTAGGAAATGTGAATAAAAGATTTTAAAAAATGAAGGATAGAAGGAAAATACACTTGCCCATATGAAAGTTTAAACAATTTAGAGATAAAGATAGGGACAATTTAGAAAAAGTTTGAAAAAGTTAAATATTCTTCATTTAATTTTTATATTGGTTAAGTATTAATACTCCAATGATATAGCTCACTTATGCTCTACTAAATATCAATGGCCATTAAAAATTACTAGATAAAATTTGAAACTCTAAGCTTAAAAGGTATCCAAAATTAAATTCTTTCTTTACTTGAGGATGAGTAAAGCATAAGTTAGCGGGTGTGATAAATACAATAAAAATACCAATAAAATTATTAATTTATTAATTAATTTATCTTTATTTTTAAGAATTAAATATTTTTATTTATTTATTTTAGCAAATGTATTCACCAATAGAAAGAGCTTATTATTTTGACTCAAATGAAATAAATTTAGAGCAAATCATAGTTGAAATGGATTTGATATAAATTTTTTAAAAAAAAATTAAAAAAATAAAAATGGCTCAGTCAGCTCATCCAGCCAAGCCGACGTACTCAGCCAAGCCACTGAAAAAAGCTCAACCAAAACATCCTAGCTTAGTCGGCATGCCGTTCAAGTCGGCTCGGCCATAAAAGCCAATCCACTGGTCCACAAATCCAAGCGTGGACCGCCAACTCAGTAAAAAGAGCCCAATCATAGGATGACACATGGCAGACCAAGACCCTTAAGTGGTTTACAAAAATTCTCACATGGCTTATGGGTCAAAATGGTAATTTCACATGCAAAAGATGCATGGTGATTGATCTAGGTCTATGGTGTGGTCAGTTCACATGGTCCACATAAACAATAAAGGTGCCAACCTATGTGAAGGAAAAATCAAGATTTTTCGGATCAAGTTTGTTCAAATCTGATTGGATTAAGAGGCATATTTCAAAAATTTTCTCTTAGATCCAAATCAGATCTCAAATTTTTTAGATCTAATTTTATGATCTGATAAACAAGAAAATTAAATTAAATCTAAATTAGTTTTACCTTGATATGGATAATCCAATTACCCATTGATGATCTGTTGATAGTCTGAGGTTCTGGATCTAGCCACGCAAGCGTCTGGCCTCTACCGGTATCCACTTGGGCTGGATCTGAAGATCTTCTCCTTCTTTATCTTATCTCCAAAAATCAGATCTAGATCTGATTTGGAGGATCTTTGAAACTTCTTTCGAAGATCTACTATCGTCTCTGCAGTAGTTCTGCCTTCTTCCTTTCTCGTCAGCCTTTTCTTGCTTGAATTGCACTAATCTAAAGGCCCAACTTTCTTGGGCGTGGAGAGGAGAGAGAAGATCAAAAAGGTGGCATCGAGGAGGGAGAGGGGCAGCCTTGGGGCGTGGCTTAGGAGAGAGTTCTTTTAAAGTTGGGCGCAGATAGGTCTTTATATAGACCCTGCTGCGCCATGCAATGCCACATCACCCCAGCCAATCACGTTGCTTCATTCAATCAGATCTAAATCTGATTGGTGGGATGACATCACCTGATCCAGTCAGATGAGATATCCATAGATTCATCCTAAGGTGGCACCTAAGATTGATCAAAGTCTATTGGTGAGGGTCACCTAGTTTGAATCCAAGAAACAACCTGGAGTCCCATCGGTATGGGACTCCAGGTGTCCCTATCCATGGACGCACATCACCCTAGGCATGCGCCCCTTCCTTTCCAATTTCTAGGAAGGGGACAAGCCCCTATCTACTCTCCAATAAGTGCATGACACATGGGCAGATGTCCAAGGGTCAAAGGTCAACGTTTAAGCAAAGTCAAAGAACAAGAATTAGCAGGTGATGAAATATGGCAGGTGTTGTCTTAAATTTATCTCATAAATTAAGACAACCCTTTTTTGACCTTGACAAGCTCTAGTCAGACCAAGTAAAGGTATCTGATTGAGTACAAACATATTTGGTTCAGTCGAGACAACTTTTAATGATAGAAAAAGAAGAATGTTAGGTTCAATCGTGTGCTAGCACGATTTCCTTGAACCTAATTGAATCAAATTCAAATCAATTGAACTGGGTTAGTCTAATTGATGATATCCAGATCCAAACCCTTATTTGTATGATCCAGTTAGGTTCAATTCTATATGCTAATGGGATATGTCGTGATCTCCATCATCGACATCATCGAAACTCCTTTCGATGGATCAGAACTCTTCTTATTTAGACAACTAGAATGATCGATCATCTAAATCATTCTAATTGCTCCCAAAATCCATCAGTGACACCTAAGAGTATATGGTGGCAACCCATCAAAACTGAAAATGAACCTCTTAGTGCAGCTACTTGTGTGATTAAGTTCTTCTATCTTGAGCCCTGATCAGATTAGGGTTAAGGTGAACTCGTCAAACCCTTATTTCTATTATATGATTTAATCATTCGATTCAAGTCCGATGTAAAAATCTTAATAGAAACTCTTTCTATTGTTTCACTCTCTACCATGGCCATGGGCTTATGAACTTGATTCTCATGATCATCATGGGGCCGCTCCTCATCCACCGAGGTAGATAGATTCCATCTTGGTGCAATCTAATTCCTATAATGAACATGCTATAGACAACATACACCTCAGGATTCCGAATGGCTAGGAAATCGAGTCATGGTATAGTCAAACTATAACACCCTCAAGGTGAACTGTCGATGCACCTCAGGTCAAAGAACCAGATACACCACTGCAGCTTCGAGTCAGTCATCAATGAGAAGGTAGACTTCCTTATGACTACTCGAGGTGGTCACGCTCAGTGCCCTCATTCTCTAATGAGTACCTGTACTCTCGCTTCGGTGTCTCTACACCATAAACTCAAGACTCATCTACTATAAAAAAGTGATTGTACACTAACCTTTCGGATCAATCACCATCCTCATGATGATCCTACGATCAGGAGCATTTTATGAGTTAATAATGAAAATTCTTGTCTTAAATTTTCAACCCTTGAAAATAAGACTTATCATTACCATTAACTCAAGGGATGTATCACAGACACTAAATATACATATGTGATAGAAAATAATTTATTTTATTATTTATAGTCAAAATTATAATTTTGTCCCTAGAAGTGTATTACAAGTGTCTGCCAATTCTGGCTTCTAGAGCACACATATCTAACAAACTCCCACTTAACCTAAAGCCAATTGGCTACAAATCTAAGTCCCATCTTCTCAAGGTGGGCTTCAATCTTCTACTAGCCCAACGACTTTGTAAGTAGATCCACCGCATTGTCTGCAGAGTCAACTCTCTTGACCTCAACTTAACCCTTCTCGAGGTAATCACGAATGAGGTGGTATCGTCGCTCGATGTGCTTGAATTTCTGATGAGACCTTGGCTCCTTAGCAAAGGCTACGGTGCCATTGTTGTCATAATATAGAGGAATGGCATCTGATGGCATCACTCCGATCTCTGCGGCAAACTTCTTATACTAGAATGCCTCCTTTGTAGCTTCTGATGTAGCGATGTATTCTGCTTCCATGGTGGAATCTGCTATCACTGTTGGATTGGAACTTTTTCAATTGATAGTTCCACCGTTGTACAAAAATAGACTTTCAGATGTCGACTTTCGATCATCTACATCGGACATAAAGTCAGAGTCTGTATATCCCTGGACTTGGAGTTCTCCATTACCAAAGACCAATAGCATATCCTTAGTTCTTCTCAAGTACTTAAGGATACATTTCATAGAAGTCTAGTGTTCTTCACGTATCCATTTAGGGCCCCAAGACTGTTCCATATAGATATCTTCCTCAAGATATCCATTTAAGAACGTCATTTTCACGTCCATTTGCCATATTTCATAATCGAAATAGGTTGCAATAGCAAGCAATGTGCGAATGGATTTTAGCATAGCTACTAGCAAAAAGGTATCCTAATAGTCAATGCCTTCGCATTGACTATAACCTTTTGTAGATCCATCTGCACAAATCTGCACAATAGTCAAGCCTTGAATGTCTCTACATTTCCATCTGCACAAATCTTTCTCTTGTAGATCCATTTACACCCAATAGGTACTATACCTTCTGGTGGATCTACTAAGGTCCATACTTGGTTTGAATGCATCGAGTCAATTTCTAACTTCATTGCCTCTAACCATTTCTTGGAGTCGATATCTGATATTGCCTCATTATAGGTTTTGGGATCATCACCATGAACCCCATTATCTATGAGGAATATTTTTTCTACATCCTCTAAAATAGTACTTAAGTACCTTTCAGGAGGACGAAAAACTCTTTCGATCTATGAGGTGGAGGAGGTAGTGACTGGATTGGCTTAACCTAATTTGGTTCCATTTGGTCCTTAGCTCGTTGCTCTTGTGAGACTTTCTCATTGAGCTTGATCTGCTTTCCAATGCCGCTATCTTGAATAAACTATTTTTCAAGAAAGATAGCATGTCGACTCACAATCACATTGTGATCTTCTGGAATGTAGAAATAATATCCTAATGATTCTTTAGGATTCTTATAAATCGAGCTCTAAAGGACCTAAAGTCTAACTTATCCGTTTGTTGTCTTTTGACATGAGCCAGACAACCCTAAATTCTAAGATGACTCAGACTTGGTTTCTTACCATGCCATATCTCATACGGTGTGGTAGGAACAATTTTAGAAGGAACCCTATTCAGTAAGTATATTGCAGTTAACAAATAGTATCCCCAAAAAAAATCAGAATGGTCTGTGAAGCTCATCATGGATCGGACCATATCTAATAGGATCCGATTCCTCCATTCTGAGATTTCGTTGAGTTGAGGTGTTCCAGGTGGAGTCCATTGAGAGACTATGCCATTTTTCTTGAGATAGTCCAAAAATTTTTGACTAAGATATTCACCTTCTCGATCTGATCGAAGAATCTTAATGGGTTTTTCAATTTGCTTTTCTACTTCATGTCTGAATTTTTTGAACTTTTCAAAGACTTCAGACTTGTGTCTCATAAGATACACATACCCATACCTAGATAAATCATCGGTAAAGGTTATGAAGTAAAGTAAGTTGCCTCTAGCTGGCACATCAAATGGGCTGCACACATCAGTATGTACTAGGATAAGAAGATCCGTGGCCCTTTCCCATATCCTACAAAAGGGAGTTTAGTCATTTTGCCATGAAGACAAGATTCACAAATTAGATATGTCTCGAAAGTCAACGGACTTAATAGCTTGGTTTTCTCTAATTTGTTAATCCTATCTTCTTCTATATGACCTAATCTTAGGTGCCATAGATACCTATCATTAGGACTATCCCTAGGACGTTTTGATTTTATGGCATTCACATTTTGCTCGAAATTAAAAATACATCAACATGTAACTGATAAAGATCGTTAATAAGGAGACCATTTGTAATTTTATTTCTTTCATAAAAAATGTTACAATGGTCCTTAAGAAAATTAATTGCATAGCCTTCTAATGCAAGGCAGAAAACAGAAATCAAATTCTTGCTTACTGCAGGCACATAATAACAATCTTTTAATACTAAGTCTAAACCAGATGATAATCGAAGAGGGTATGTTCCCACGGCCATGATAGCAACTCTTGCTCCATTTCCAACGTGTAGGATCATCTCACCATCCCTCAGCCTCCTGCTATCCTCAAGACTTTGCATAGAAGTGCACAAGTGAGCACTAGAACCAAAGTCAAGCACCCAACTAGATTCAAAAAAAACCATAAGGTTAGACTCAATAACGAGCATACCTCCAGAAGGATCTGTCTCCTTCTTCTTTAGGGTGGTCAGGTAAGTAGGGCAGTTTCGCTTCTAGTGGCTATCATTATTGCAATGAAAATACTTTCCTTTATCAGCGGCCTTCTTCTTCAGTTTTGCCTTTTCCTTCTTTCCTCCTTCCACCTTCTGCTTTTTCACAGACTTCTTCTTCTTTCCAAAAGACTTTCTCTTGGAAGAAGTATGTTCCATAGCAAGCACTGAGCTTTTGGAACCTTTCATGGAAAGCTCAACGGTAACCAACATGTTCATAAGTTCAGCCAAGGAGTTTTGAAGTTTATGCATATGGTAGTTCATGATGAACTGCCCATACACATTAGTCAAAGATTGCAGAATTATATCATCCTATAGATCCAAGTCCAACCTCACTCCGAGCTTCTCAAGCTCTTCCAAATCCTTGATCATCATTAGATAATGATCTTGGACTGACTACCCATCACGTATCTTAGCCTTGAATAGTCGTTTAGTGACTTGATACTTGGCTGCACGACTCTATTCACCAAACATCTCCTGTAGGTGAGCCAACATTTGACGAGCAGTCCTGATATCTTTATGTTGGTGCTGAAGTTCATCAGACATTGAGCCCAACATGTAGTATCTGGCCTTATTATCATCATCTGTCCACTTATCCAGAGATGCTCTCTGCTCAGCAGATGGATGAGCTGGTAAGGTGGGAGGGTCCTGGTCCAATACATGAGTTAACTTCTCAGAACCTAAAATGATTTTGAAGTTTCAGAGCCAATCCTTATAATTTGGTCCGATCAGTCTATGGGTGTCCAGGATTCATGCTAATGGGTTGGATGCAGATATTTTCCTGTAGAGAGTCAAAGTTTCTAGTTAGATATTGTAATTAAGACTTAACCAATTTATTTAGAGATTTTATTTTTAAACAAATTAGCTCCCACTATTTTCTCGGATTCCTATACTTCCTCTATAGAGATGCAAAAATCTCCATGATTACTGATTTCTAGTGGGTGGTGCGGTCCCACCAACTGACTCATCACCTCACCTAACAGTTATTGGTGATGGGTTAGCCAATGAGTGAACAACTCTTGTTCAATGATTCTCTAATCATGATGCACCCAAATCTTGATCTCTAATTCATGAATCTCACCATGTCCGAAATATTGATCCACTCCTTAGTTAAGTCAGACCCACCATTTGCATAGATTGGATTCCTAATTGGGTCTCTCACCGTATCCAAAATATTGAGCCCAATTCATCCTCCAGCCCGTAGCATCCAATGCCTAATAGACATGGTTGCATCTTTTCAGTGCAACTGAGCCACTATAACCAGCCGAGAACAATCAACCTCGGGAAGGGCCCGCACATCTACAATGGTGGAAGACCTTAGACTTAATCTTTTCTTAGGAAGATTTGATTTAGGTCTCATTAAACTAGACTTGACATAGTCATAACCATTATGACTAACCTAGTGGCATGGGTTAGCTCGGATTATTGACCACCTCAGATCAGAACTGAGTCAACAAACATGGCCAGGTAAGTGAGACCGGTGGAAGGGATATGCCATTAACTCGACAAGAATGCATTCGAGTCGAGTAGCTCCCAATTAAAAATCAGTCGATCGTATCTGCCAAACTTACCTTAGACACCAAATTGTTGAGCCAGAACCAATCAGATTAGCCTACAATCCAGACTCTAACCACTGAGCCTAATTAGGTCTTAGCTTGATCGATCACTCACGTGACTCGATCTTGACCCAGACTTAATCCTATTAGGCTGGTCAATTTAAGCATTGTTGATCCCATCTAACCAACTCTTGATTCGGTTTGATCAACCGCTAGACCTAATTGAGCTACCCAAGCCCGAACCCAATTTTATGAATATGTCTTAGATCTAAAAATTCTTCAATTTTAGACCTAATATATTTCATAATCTTAATTCTTAATTAAGTTTAGGGTTCATAAATAAAATATGTAAATAAGATCCTAGGATTTCAGGATCTAGGATTTTGCAGAAAGTAAGTTTTCAATTTTTGATTAAGGATGAACATGCAGCACCCCTACACATCATAAGAACACCCCATCGAATGGGAGGAGAGGGTCTTTAAATCCTACTTTGTTCTTATGATCGGATGGCCAAGGAAAATGCCTTAATCAGAAATACAACTAATCTACAAAAACTAATTAGATCTAAGCATATATCTCATATAAAAATTGATCTAATTAAAACATGTTTTGCATACATCATATCATGCATATTTTTTAGATCTAAATTATCTCATAATCATCTAAAAAATTAAATTTAAATTTGATCTCATCAAATAAAATTTAATCTAGACCTATTTGTAGAACTATTCTACAACTAGTCTAAACATGCAACTATCATATCTCATATGATCAAATTAAATTTAATTTATTTTTTATTTTTAGATCTGATTATAATATTTATAAGATCAAAAAATAGTAAATAAATAAATCTAAAAATTATATTTAATCAAATAAAAATAGTGATTATACTAGACTACACATAGAATAATTATATTCCTAGTCTAGTTATGTATCTCATACATATTATATCTAGATTAATTGATTTTAATTTTTTAATTTTCTAATTTTAGATTTAATTACATCTCATGTGATATCTAAAATCACTAATTTATCAGATTAAATCAGATCTATAAATTTTATAAGAACCTGGCTCTGATACTAGTTGAAGAGAAAATACTGATTTTTTAGATCAGGTTCGTTCAAATCTGATTGGATCAAGAGGCATATTTCAAAAATTTTCTCTTAGATCTAAATCAGATCTAACATATTTTAGATCTAATTTTATGATATGATAAATAAAAAATTAAATTAAATTAAATCTAAATTACTTTTACCTTGATATGGGTAATTCGATTATCCGTTGATGATCTGCCGATAGCCTGAGGTTCTGGATCTAGCCATGCAAGCACCTGGCCTCTATCGATATCTACTTAGATTGAATCTGGAGATCTTCTTCTTCTTTATCTCATCTCTAAAAATTAGATATGGATCTGGTTTGGAGGATCTTCGAAACTCCTTTCGAAGATCTACTGTCGTCTCTGCAGCAGTGCTGCCTTCTTCCTTTCTCGTCAGCCTTTTCTTACTTGAATCGCACTAATCTGAAGGCCCAACTTCCTTGGGCGTGGAGAGGAGAGAGAGAATTAGAAAGATGGTATAGAGGAGAGAGAGGGGTAGTCTTAGGGCATGGCTTAGGAGAGAGTTCTTTTAAAGTTGGGTGCAGACAGGTCTTTATATAGACCCTGCTGCACCATGCAGTGCCACATCACCCCGGTCAATCACGTTGCTTCATTCAATAAGATCTAAATCTGATTGATTGAATGACATCATCTGATCCAATCAGATGAGAGACCCATAGATTCATCCTAAGGTGGCATCTAAGACTGATCAAAGTCTATTGGTGAGGGTCACCTAGTTTGAATCCAAGAAGCAACCTGGAGTCCCATCCATATGGGACTCCAGGCATCCCTATCCATGGGCGCATGCCATCCTAGGCATGCTCCCCCTCCTTTCTAATTTTCAAGAAGAAGACAAGCCCCTATCTGCTCTCCAATAAGTGCATGACATATGGGCAGATGTCCAAGGGTCAAAGGTCAACATTTGACCAAAGTCAAAGAACAAGAATTAGCAGGTGATGAAAAATGGTAGGTATTGTCTTAAATTTATCTCATAAATTAAAATAACCCTTTTCTGACCTGGACAAGCTCCAGTCAGATCAGGTAAAGGTACCTGAGTGAGCACAAATACATTTTGCTCAGTCGAGACAACTTTTAATGATAGAAAAAAGAGAATATTAGGTTCAATCGTGTGCTAGCACGATTTCCTTGAACCTAATTGAATCAAATTCAAATCAATTGAACTAGGTTAGTTCAATTGATGATATCCAGATCCAACCTTGTTTGTGTGACCCAATTAGGTTCAGTTCTATATGGTAATGGGATATGTCATGATCTCCATCATCAACATCATCAAAACTCCTTTCGATAGATCAGAACTCTTCTAATTCACACAACTGGAATGATCGATCATCTAAATCATTCTAATTGCTCCCAAAATCCACCAGTGACACCTAGCAGTATATGGTGGCATCCCATCAAAACTAAAAATGAACCTCTTGGTGCAGCTAACTATGTGATTAAGTTCTTCTATCTTAAGCCCTGATCAGATTAGGGTTAAGGTGAACTCGTCAAACCCTTATTTCTATCATATGATTTAATCATTCGATTCAAGTCCGATGTGAAAACCTTAATAGAAACTCTTTCTATTATTTCACTCTCTGCCATGGCCATGGGCTTATGGACTTGATTCTCATGATCATCATAGGGCTGCTCCTCATCCACTGAGGTAGATAGATTTCATCTTCATGCAATCCAATTTCTACAATGAACATGCTATAGCCAACATACACCTTAGGGTTCCGAATGGCTAAGAGACCGAGTCATGGTGTAGTCAAGCTATAACACCCTCAAGGTGAACTACCGATGCACCTTAGGTCAAAGAACCAGACACACTACTGTAGCTTCGAGTCAGTCATCGATGAGAAGGTAGACTTTCATATGACTATTCGAGGTGGTCACGCTCAGTGCCCTCATTCTCTAACGAGTACCTGTACTCTCGCTTCGATGTCTCTACACTGTAGACTCAAGACTCATCTACTATAAAGAAGCGATTATACACTAACCTTCTGGATCAATCACCATCCTCATGATGATCCTACGATCAGGAACATTTTATAAGTTAATAATAAAAATTCTTGTCTTAAATTTTCAACTCTTGAAAATAAGAATTATCATTACCATTAACTCAGGGGATGTATCATAGATACTAAATATACATATGTGATAGAAAATAATTTATTTTATTATTTATAGTCAAAATTATAATTTTGCCTCTAAAAGTATATTACAAGTGTCAGCCAATTCTGGCTTCTAGGGAACACATATCTAACACTATGATCTAGAGAGCATCCAGTTTGGATCCAACGATCATGGCTTTTTCCTACCTTGATTTGAAATCCATCAGCTCCCTCTCACGCGATCGGATGGCTCCGAGCAATCCTAGCAATGATCCGACGACTGGTGTTCATTCCAGCGATGATTAAGGCACATGGATCATGATCCAACGATCAAAATCTCATCATCGAGCATGAATGGATGGCCAAAATTTAATTCAAATGGATTTAGGCTAATATATGTTGGTTTTTAGTATTTTTTGGATCATTTGATCAAGATCTAACAGCCAGAATTCATAGAATTCATCCAAAAAAAATTTTAATCCAATTTTTCATGGGCTTTCTTTATATTTGCTGATCAAAATTTCTTCTTAGTTCCATATTGCCAAGAAGCAAAGGTTCTAGCCCTTGTAACTCTATTTAAAGGATATCAGGCCATCAAATCAAAGCATCTTTGGTCAAGAGAAGGTGATAGTACAGGTTAAAGCCATACTTGGAATTCATGGTGGCTTCGAGATAGATGGTGTCGATAGAAAGAGTTGGACTTCTACACCATCTCAATGCCAATGCCGATCCAAGATCAAGATCAACACTAATTTTTATTTTTTTCTATCTTTTTAATTTCATATTTTTAATTTTTGAAAATTAATTTTAATACAAAATTTCTTTTATGCACTTTAAATTCATGCTTTTTACTTTTAATTATAATTTAATTTTGATCTTTATTTTTTATTGAACTTTATTTTTATTGCAAGTAGATGCTAAGATCTAACTAGTAGATCTTAGTACCAAGTTTAATTTTCTACATCATTTAATTTTTATTTTTTATTTATAATTTTATTTTTCAACTTTAACTTATTTTCAAACCTCTTTTCCTTTTCTTTTTTTTTTTTACAAAAATTGAAGAATTCAAAATCAAAACACTACCTTTTCTATGAATTTGATCCAACTCACTACTTTCTATATATTTTTAAGAAGTCAAAATTAAATTGATAAACATGGTGTATTAACGACAACATCATGCTCTTATCACCCTCAATAGCTAATGTAGATCGATCTAGTTCGATCTCTTTCTTTTAATTTTTAAGATGCTCCAAAAAACCAGCAGAGGTAAGGAAGAGGTAAAGAAAGCTCTCAAAAAAATTCCATGATTTTGTGACACTCACAGTTCATGTTCTCTCTTTCCAAATCCTAGGCTAAAACCCTAGGATAGCACTCACCCAAAACCCTGCACCGGTCTCTAGAATTTTTCCTCTTGTAAAAAGCTCTGATTTTTCTTGCACACAAGAGGGCTCATGCAGAAGGGACTCTCTCACTCTTTCTAGATGTGCACATGCCCTAGAGAAAACCTCATTTTATTTGCGCCAAATAGAGTCCAAAGCATATGGAGGGTTAAGATGAGGTGGTTGCGCATTCAAATTCAAATCCCATTGAATTTGAATCGTAACCAATTTGGTTTTATCCACTTGAGGTATTAGAAGGAAGGGCATCCACCCTCTTGTGCATGGTATCCTTCATGAGAATTCTCAATTCTCATGAAGAAAGGGTGGGTGCAAGACTAGGTGATCTGGTGCAAGGATGACTAGTTAAACTAGACTCCATAACCTTATCCAATTAAAACCCAATCCAAAGCAATTTGGCTAGGCCTAATTAGACCAGATTAAATCCAACTAAACTAGGCTTAGATAAACTCAATTAAATTCTAATCAAATTAGAAATTAATTAAGCCCAACCCCTAACAAACCAAGGAATAAACCTCCTCGGTGATTAAGTCATCTCATAACCTAATCGAGTCAAACCCAATTGAATCTAATTCAACTGGACTTGATCCAAAATTCATCACTCAATCAAATTGAGTTAATTAGTAATCAAATCTCTAATTAATCTTTTCATAAATATAGAGTCCAAATCTAGTAGGTGTCTTGGTAATAGAGTCCCATCTATATGAAACTCTTGATTGAAGAGTTCCAAACTAGTGGGACTCTTGATCCCAGTATCCCAAATAAGTGAAACTCATGATCATAGAGTTTCAGACCAATAGGACTCTCGATCACAGAGTCTCAGACAAGTAGGACGTAGAGTTTTAATGCAGTAGGACTCTTGATCATAGAGTCTTAGTCCAGTAGGACTCAACATCTGCCATTAGATCAAGTAGAAATCTCTAATGTGTGTGATCCCATAGGTTCGAATCTAAGCCAATAGCACGGGAACCAATTTTTATATCAGTCGATGTGACCATCTAGCAATGGTACCCAATGTCTAGATAGATTGAATAGTTATAATCGCAACATTTAGAACCTACTCGAATATGGTTATCGTATAATTCATTTCTTTAACCTCTATGTTTAAAATGACTCAGAGTTAAACTGCCAACTTTGAAAAATATATCCAAATCGTATCTCAATGTAATCAGTCCTATGATCCCTGACAAGGACAATCCTGGCCATGGCTTTGCTAAATCGAAACACAATTCAGCATAACTCCTAATATCTAAAGTAGTCAATCTCATCTTGATTCACACACCGACTCCTCAAGTACTTAGCTGTGCCCAAAAATCTTCCATCTTTAAATTAGAAATTTAGGTGGTCTGACACCAAAGCATAGTAAGTTGCTTGAAAGTATCATGGTGACCTCAAGTCGGAGGAACACTGATATCCATATCCCTTCGGAGTATATCTTGATAGTAAAAAGCTCCGAAGTTGGTCACATTCAGTGTAGATATATCCTTACATCTCACCTACATGCCATACTAGTATCTCCACACTTCTTGGTTAAGAGGACAACCAATCCATATGGCACACAATAATCTATACTCGATAAACATCATTGTCCTTGGTAGTATGTATCGATCGCAAACAGATTTAAGGACTAAATGATAAATCCTCCTTTATCGATTGTAAATAGTTTTAAGGACTTTATCACAACATAAGTTTATTAGAAATTATAAAGAATTTATGATGAAAAAGTTAAAATAACATTTTATTCATTTATAATTTATATATAATTAAAAAAATAGTTCAACCATCAATAGAATGATGATTGACTTTGGGATACAATTCTTAATAATCTCCTACTTGGACTAAAGCCAATCGGTATAGTATCTAATACCCATCTTTGACTTGAAAACATCGAACTCTTTTACCATAACCGCTTTAGTGAATGGGTCGCTAGATTCTTCTTTTCATTAATCTTTTGAAGGTTGACATCACCTCGATCCATAAACTCCCAAACAAGGTGGTAGCAATGTAGAACATGCTTCATCCGCTAGTATGCCTTCGGTTCCTTCGTCTGAGCAATGACTCTAAAGCTGTTGTAGTAGAGCAGAATTGGACCATTAAGAGAGGGTGCCACTCCAAGCTTGGTAAAGAATTTTCTTAGCCACATAGCTTCTTTAGCAGCATCTGATGCAGTGACATATTCCACATCGCATACTAAGTCGGCCATAGTGTATTGCTTGAAACTCT
Source organism: Cocos nucifera (assembly GCA_006176705.1). Lineage (NCBI taxonomy): Eukaryota > Viridiplantae > Streptophyta > Magnoliopsida > Arecales > Arecaceae > Cocos > Cocos nucifera. Next base: position 51,300 of record QRFJ01000492.1, read on the forward strand.
TCCAGCAAACAGCTCCACCGTTAGGTGTAAACACATATCCCGACATACTTTTGCTATCATCATGATCATATTAAAAATGAAAGTTTATAAATCCCACAAGTTTTAAATCTGATTCACCATAAATAAGCCACTAGGATAGTTTTAACAACCTTCCAGTAGTTCTTCTCTAGATTAGATTGGTATCTACTCACTACTCCTAGTAAGTATGCCACATCTGGTCTCGCATATATCATGGCATACATGATAGAATTCACTATTGAAGTATATAAAATTCTACTAATACACTCTCTCTCTTGAGGTATTGTCGAACAATCCCTTCCAAGAGAGAAATTTCATGTTCTATTGGTTGATAGCCCTTCTTGAAATTCTCCATACTGAATCACTTTAGCACGGTGTCTATATACGTGGACTAGGACAATCCAAGAAATTTCTTAGATCTATCTCTATAGATCTTTATCCCTAGGATGTAGGAAGATTCTCTCAAGTCCTTCATGGAGAACTAAGACGATAGTCAAATCTTTATTTTCTATAATGTAGAGATATCATTTTCGATTAAGAGAATCTCATCTACATACAATATAAGAAATATAACTACTGAACCATTAGCCTACTTGTATATGCAGGGCTCTTCTCTATTCTTAATGTAGCTATACATTTTGATTATCTTATCAAAATGCATGTTCCAACTCCGAGATATCTACTTCAGCCCATAAATGGACTGTTAAAGCTTGCACACCTTAGACTCATTTATGGATGTGAATCCTTTAGGTTGTATCATATACACCTCTTTGTCTAGCTCTCCATTAAGAAAAGTTATTTTCACGTCCATCTGTCAGATTTCATAGTCCAGATGGATAGCTATTGCAAGCATAATCTAAATAAACTTGAGCATTGCTGCAAGAGAAAACATCTCATCATAGTCTATACCATAACATTGATGATACCCCTTGACAACCAAATGGGCCTTATAGGTCTCCATCTTGCCATCTGCTCCCCTTTTTCTTTTGAAGATCCATTTATATCCTATGGATTTTATCCCTTCAAGTGGATAATGTCCATACATCATTGACCTTCATGGACTCTATTTTAGATTTCATGGCTTCAAGCCACTTCTCATAATTGGATCTCTGCATTACATCCATGTAGGTAATCAGATCTTCATCGTTCTCATCAAGCTTGATAGGATCACCATCCTAGATCAAGAAATTATAGTATCTATCTAGCTAACATGGTACTCTACCAGACCATTTTAAGGGTGCAGGTACATTAGGATCTAATTTGATCTAATGAAATCTGATTCAGATTCAGCTACTTGTCAATTTTTTCATCTATCAAACTTTCTCAAGTTCAAACTTAAAGGCATTAGTTTCTTCACCAAGAAACTTCTTTTCTAAAAAGATTGTCTTAAGGCTGACAAATGTCTTTTGTTTATTAACAAGGCAGAAATAATATCCTTTGATCTCTTTTGGGTATCCTATAAAAGTGCACTTATTAGACCTAGGTTCAAGCTTGTCCGTCATTAAATGTTTGACATAAGCCGAATACCTCTAAATCCTAAGATGCGAGAGTACTGGCTCACGCCTTGTCCATATCTCATATGGTATTTTAGCTATAGACTTACTTAAAACTTTATTTAGAATATAACAAGCCGACTCGAGTGCATATTCCTAGAAGAGGATTGGTAGACTAGCAAAGCCCATCATGGATCAAACCATATCCAACGGGATCCGATTCCTCCTTTCAGACACACCATTATGCTATGGTGTTCCAGGAGGAGTCCATTAAGAGAGAATCCTATTCTCTTCTAGATATGTTAGAAACTCACTGAAAAGGTACTCATCTCTTTGGTCAGATCGAAGAATTTTAATATCTTTTTTAATTTATTTTTCTACCTCATTACAAAATAATTTGAACATTTCAAAAGATTCTAATTTATGTTTCATCAAGTAGACATACCTATACCTCGATAGATCATCTGTGAAAGTGATGAAGTAGAAATATCTTATTAAGAATTATATCCCAAAGCCAATCATCAGCCTATTGATGGTTGAGTTATTTTATAATTATAATTAATTTATTAATTAATAAAAATATTTTGGCATCTTTTTCATCGTAAGTTTACATCTTCTAATGAACTCCATTATTGTGATGAAGTCCTTAGGACTGTTTAGTTTCGATAAAGAGAGGATTTATCGATTAGTCCTTAAATTTATTCATGACTAAATGATAGGCAGTTAATTAGGACAACAGCATCTATCGAGCATAGATCACTATATGCCATATAGATTAGTTGTCCTCTTAACCAAGGAGTGTGGAGACACTGGTATGGCATACAGATGAGATGTATGGGTGCATCATCATTGAACGTGACCAACTTTAGAGCATTCTGCTATCGAGAGTGTCTTTGATGGAATATAGGTATAAGTATCCCTTAGACCTAAGATCACCTCAGTAACTTGCAAGCAACTCACTGTGCTTTGGTACCAAACTAACTAAATTTTTAATTCAATAATTGAAGGCTTTTAGGCATAGTCAAGTAGTTATGAAGTCAAAGTGTGATTAAGATAGAATTGACTACTTCAAGAGTTAGAGAAGAATGTATCACTGTATTTCAATATAGCAAAACCTTGGCCAGGATAATCCATCAGATGAATTTGATATTTTGAAATACAATGTCGATAACCTGATCAAAGTTGATAATTAAACTCTGAAGTGTCCTACAAGCATTGTGGTCAAGGGGATGAATTATATAAAAATTATATCTGCATTGGTTCTAAGGATGGTGTTCTACACCTCCGACCTATCCGACCGTCGGGTATCATTGCTAGATGATCACTTTGATTGATATAAAAATTTATTCCTATGCTACTGACTTAGGTTTAGACCTATGAGGTCATACACATTAGAGCTTATGATCTGATCGGATGGTTGATCAATGATTAAGAATCGTTCTAGAGTTAAACAATCAATACGATTGGTGTTTAACCTAGTGCAAGTGTTGCAGGAGGATCGATTAGCAATTAAATTGCTAATTAGCTTAATTTGATTAAGACAATAGACTGAGATTAAGTCTAATTAAATATAATTTAATTATATTTAGTTTGAACTTGATTGGATCAAGTCCAATTGGTTTATTGGATAAGCAAAGTGCAAGGAAGAACTAGTCCTAGTCTAACTAGGACTCGGATTAATCTAATTTTTTAATTTAATTAAAAAATAAATTAGAATTAAATTTAATTTAATCTAATTTAATTAAGTCTTTAAATAAATTAGGGCCTTATTTAATTGGGTTGATTTAATCTTGATTTTATTTGGTTAAAAGCTCTTGTTTGACCAAGTCAAAATAGGAGTCCTAGTGTGACTAGGTCTCCCTATCACTTATGCCACTTAATCCTCATGCTCCGTACCCTTTTTTTTTTCTTTCTTGCATGAAAATTCTCCACTCCCATGGCTTCTCATGCCCTCTTTCTCTCCTCCTTTTCTCATAAGATAATTTATTGGAAGACCAAGTCAAAAGAGGAGTTAGTTTTGCTTAGGATTCTATGAGATAGAATCCTTATTGACCGAAACTCCTTCCCTTGAGTGCCGCCCTCTCTTTTAATTAATTCTTCTCTTATTTTATGAAAATAATTTTCTTTTTGTGTGTTCTCTCTTGCTGGTCCATGTCAATAATTATGGAGGAGGTGCCCACTTGGGCACCCCAACAACTTCCATAAGGTTGTCCTGTTGTAAAGTTTATCCCTTACAGTGAATAGGTTGTCCTAGTTCATGATGATCTAACTCTAATCATAAATTTATTTAATTTAATCTAATTTTATTTATAATTTAATATATTTAAAATAGTTTTAGATTTAAAAATAAAATATTTTAGATTATACGGACTACCATGAGGTTGTCCTGCTGTAAGGTTTATCCCTTACAGTGAATAAGTTGTCCTAGTACATGTTGATCTAAAATATTGATCAAAAAATTTTAAATTAGATCTAAGAAATTATATGATCTGATTAAAAATATTTTAATCCCATTTTAATCTTCATAAATATGTTAGATTTGATCTAGAAAGATTTATGATTGATTATTATTGAAACTATTTCAATTACATGAACCTATTTAGATTAGATCTAAAGTAGATTCATGTTTATGTTACTTGCATATTGATTATGAATCAAACATGCAAATTAATTGATAAAACCATATTGTAAAAATATTTTACCAATATGAAAACTATTTTCGAAAAGCCAAATCCCAACCCTCAGCCCAAAACTTAATTAAGAATTAAGAAGTTGTTTGATTAGATTCTAGAATTATAAATTGAAGATCCTATGACACAAATCATAACACATTGGGTTAATGGGTTAGTAGAGATTAGGTCCATTAATTAGGTTAGACCTAAGATTAGATTAAAGAATGGACTTAATTAGAGAGTTGACTAAATCTAATCAATTGTTGTCTTAGATTAGGTCAAGGATTCTCTAGATTAATTGCAATAGTTGTAGTTGGTCAAGTCCATGTCTTTAACAAGACCCAAGATAGACTTGATTCTTGGCTATACGGTCTAGTACGAACTGTTAGGTTGATCTAATTAAAATTAATTAAATCAGTTGGTGTCTAAGATAAATTAGATCAGTGGTTTTTAATTAGCAGCTCGCTTACCTGGCCATTTTTTATGGTGTCTAAGGTAAGCCTAGCAGACCCTTCCACTGATCGAACTTACCTGACCTCTTGGTGAGATTATGTTTTGATCAGATCGCTTAAGTATTCGAGTTGACCTATCTCAGCTAGGTAAATTAGTTTGACTGATTTAGGTGCTCCTAGACCAGCCTATTAATGATCTCCCTTAAGTTGACTTGGTGAAGTTAGTGGAATAATCATGACAAGCTGGTTAATCTGACCTACTCGCTTCTATAAATTAAATCTTCTAAAATTATTAGGTCCCTAAAATGAAATAGTTATATGATAATTGGATCATAGCCTTCCATTAAAGTGGATGATAATGAGTCCATCAGTTGCATAATCATTAGAGGCCCAAAAGCCTGGTGCTTATCGATTGATGGAATTATCATTCCTTATATGATCTCTTGGATACATCTTTCTAAATGATGGTTAGGTGGACCAACCAAAGTTGGGTCTGATCATTCATTGGTTGGATGGGCCAAGTATGGTCATGTTAATAGTTGGACCTAAATGGATCCTTTTCTGAGAAGTCCAAAGCAAACTGATTAGGGCCTAGGGCAAAATTTAATTATTGAAAATTATTTGAAAAAATAATTGGTTATGAACCTACCCTTAGATGTACATGGATGGGCTAACCAAAGTTGGGCTCGTATACAGTCTATCTGGATTCTAGTACCCATTAAGAAATTAGGATAATTCCTCAAATTAGAGGTAGAGGCTACCAATTCGAATAAATTAGTGAGAGAAATCTTTTGATTAAAGTCCAAATCTTTAGATTTAATGAATCAATTACTAATTAGGTTTTGATTTTTTTTTGTGTAAATATGGCCACTTTTCTATCGCTCTGATCATTGTTGGATAATGATAAGTTGGTGGGATCCAACTTCAGTAGCTGGTACCGAAAGTTGAAAATTGTCCTAGAGCATGAATGGATCCTATATGTGCTGATGGATCACCTGAGGAACCTGCTACCAATATACGTGGAGTAATCAAAGATACTTATCAGAAGTGGCTCAGTGATCGAACCATGGTGCGCTGCATTATGCTAGCTACGATGAGCGACGAGCTCAGTCGTAGGTTTGAGACAGCTCAGCCAAATGAAATGCTCTAAGTATTGAAGGATTCTTTTGGCACACCCGATGACATTGAGAGGCACAAAACTAGTTACGCAATCTTCAATGCCAGAATGTAGGATGGAGCCTCTATCACTAATCATGTACTGTATATGATCGAGCTGATAAAGCACTTGAGCAAACTTGGCTTTCCCTTGTATGAAGAACTTGGGAAAGATGCAATACTGAACTCGTTGCCAAGGTCCTATCTCCTTTTTCTTACTCATTACAAAATGACAAAGCCTGAAGTAAACTACCATGGCTAACTGGGATTACTTTAGAACTTTGAGAAGGATCGCCAGCTCTATAAAGAGTCGGTGAACTTAGTGGGAGGTTCATCTTCTGATTCTCAATCCTTTAGAAAAGAGAAGAAGAACAAGAAGAAGAAAATAAAAAAGGTGCAAGTTCAGACTGGGACATTAGTGCAGGGCCAGGCCAGAAAGATCAAGCTCAATAAGAGTCAAGCTGAATGCTTTTTTTTCAAGAAGCAAAGACACTGAAAGAGAAACTATCCTCAGTATATTGCCTCCCTAGATCCGAACAGATAGAGAAAGAAGCAAGCTGTTGCTAGGCTATGTATTTATATGATAACTCCTTGCAATTTCTCTATTTGTGATATTACTGACTGGGTATTGGATACCAGTAGCCCTTACCATATTTGCAATTCTTTGCAGGAATTGCAGGTCAGTAGAAGATTCGAGCAAAGTGTGAGATTCCTAAACGTTGGAGATAGAAGACTAGTTCTAATTCTAGCTTTAGAAATTTTGAAACTTATATTTGAATCTCATACCATTGTTCTTGGTGATTGTCATTTTTGTCCTAGTTTCTTTTTAAATATCATTTCTGTAGTCCTTTTGGCCATGAACAATTATGAAATTTCAATAAAAAAATAAATTTATAATGTCATTATGAATGGTGTTACTGCTTTCTATGGATAATTAAATAATGATGTATATATGTTATCACAATCTATTAATGTAGTCTATTCTACTAGCAAACATTCTAGATTAGATAGTGTATCAGATATCTACCTATGGCACTATAGGCTAAGTCATATAAACAAGAATATGATAAATAGGTTGACTCAAAAGGGAATCCTCAAAGTCAATGATTGTGAATCACTTCCAACCTATGAGTCCTATCTTCTTGGTAAAATGATAAAGTCACCTTTTACAGAAAAAGGTGAGAGAGCCAATAAGCTCTTAGGTCTAGTACATACTGATGTATGTGGACCAATGAGCACAAGTGCCAAAGGTGGATATGTCTACTTCATCACTTTCACAGATGATCTATCCAGATATGGATATGTCTATCTGATGAAATATAAGTCGGATTCTTTTGAAATGTTCAAACAATTTCGAAGTGAAGTAGAAAAAAAATTAGAAAGAGTATTAAAACTCTTCGATCTGATCAAGGAGAAGAATACCTTTCTAGTGAGTTTCTCACATATCTAGTAGAGAATGAAATTTTCTCCTAATGGACTTCTCCTAGAACACCATAGCATAATGGTGTATCTAAAAGAAGGAATCGAACTTTGTTAGACATGGTCCAATCCATGATGGGATTTGCCAGCTTGCCAATATCCTTCTGATGATATGCACTTGAATCGGCTTGTTATCTATTAAATAGGATTTCAAGTAAGTCTATAGTTAAAACCCCATATGAGATATGGACAGGGCGTAAATCAGCACTTTCACACCTTAGAATTTGGGGGTGCCCGGCTTATGTCAAATAGTTAGTTACAAACAAACTTGGACCTAGGTCTGACAAGTGTACATTCATAGGGTACCCAAAAGAGATCAAAGGATACTATTTCTACCATGCTAATGAACAAAAGATGTTCGTCAGCCTTAGGATAACCTTTTTGGAAAAAGAGTTCTTTGATGAAGGAACTGTTGCCTCTAAGGTTGAACTTGATGAAGTTCAACAGGTAGAAAGTCCGACATAGAATGTTGAACCTAAGTTGGATTTGATTAGATCAGATCCGAAGCCTAGTGAACCCGCACCATTAAGGCGATCCAGTAGAGTACCACACCATTCGGTTAGATACTATGGATTCTTGATCCTGGATGGTATCCCATCAAACTCGATGAGAATGATGAGGACCCGATCACTTATATGGATACGATGTAGAGATCCAACTCTGAGAAATGGCTAGAAGCCATGAGATCCAAAATAGATTTCATGAATGTCAATGATGTATGGATAATAGTTGACCCACCTGAAGGGGTTAAATCCATTGGGTATAAATGGGTCTTCAAAAGAAAGAGAGGCACAGATGGAAAGGTGGAGACCTATAAAGCCCATTTGGTTATCAAAGGATATCGTCAACATTATGGTATTGACTATGACGAGATGTTCTCTCCTATGGCAATGCTCAAATTCATTCAGATCATGCTTGCTATTGTTGTCCATCTGGACTATGAGATCTGGCAGATGGATATGAAGATAGCTTTCCTAAATAGAGAGCTGACCGAAGAGGTGTATATGATACAATCTGAATGGTTCATATCCACAAATGAGTTCAAGGTGTGCAAGCTTCAGAGATCCATTTATGGATTGAAGCAGGCATCTCGGAGTTGGAACATGCATTTTAATAAAATGATCAAAATGTATGGCTTCATTAAGAATGGAGAAGAACCCTGCATTTACAAATGGACAAATGGTCCAACAATGGTATTCCTTATTTTGTATGTGGATGACATTCTCTTAATCGAGAATGATATCCCCACACTATAAGGAATAAAAGTTTGGTTGTCGTCACAGTTCTCCATGAAGGACTTGGGTGAAGCATCCTACATCCTAGGGATGAAGATCTATCTAAAAGGATGCTTGGTATGTCCCAATTCATGTATATAGAAACTGTGCTGAAGAGGTTCAGCATGGAGAATTTCAAAAAGGACTATCTTTCGATAGGCCAAAAAATTTCTCTCTCTAACAAGGATTGTCCGACAACTCCTAAAGAGAGAGAGCATATGAATAAAATCCCATATACTTCGGTAGTAGGGTCTATTATGTATGAAATGATATGTACGAGATCAGACATGGCATACTCACTAGGAGTGGTGAGTAGATACCAGTCTGACCCTAGAGAAAATCACTGAAAGGTGGTTAAAACCATCCTTAAGTATTTGAAAAATACTAAGAACTAATGGTTTGTTTATGGTGAGTCAGATCTGAAGCTTGTGGGATTTACAAACTCCAACTTTCAATCTAACCATGATGACAGTAAAAGTGTGTCAGGATATATCTATACTCTAAATGATGGAGCCATCTACTGAAAAAATTTCAAGCAGCATACAGTGGTTGACTCTGTTTGTGAAGCAAAGTATATGGCAGCATCAGATGCAGCAAAGAAAGCTGTGTAGCTGAGGAAGTTCATCACCAAGCTTGGAGTAGCACCCTCCATTGATGGTCTGATCCTGCTCTATTGCGACAACACTGGCGCCATAGCTCTAGCAAAGAAACCGAAGGCACACCAGTGGATAAAGCACATTCTATGCTACTTTTATTTGGTCCGTGAAATTATAGATCATGGTGACGTCGACCTTCAAAAGATCAATGGAAAGAAGAACCTAGCTGACCCCTTCACTAAAGCCCTAGCAATCAAGGAGTTCGACAGCCATAAGTCGAAGATGGGTATTAGATACTATGCCGAGTGGCTTTAGAATAAGTGGGAGTTGTTGAAAATTATATTCCAAAGCCAATCATTAATTTATTGACAGTTGAGCTATTTTATAATTATAATTAATTTATTAATTAATAATAATATTTTAGCATCTTTTTCATCATAAGTTTACATCTTCTAATGAACTCCATTATTGTGATGAAGTTCTTAGGACTGTTTAGTTTCGATAAAGAGAGGATTTATTGATTAGTCCTTAAATTTATTCACGATCAAATGATAGGCTATTAATTAGGACAACAGCGTCTATCGAGCATAGGTCGCTATATGCCATATAGGTTGGTTGTCCTCTTAATCGAAGAGTATAAAGATATGGGTATGGCATATAGGTGAGATGTATGGATACATCGTCAATGAACGTGGCCAACTCTAGAGCATTCTGCTATTGAGAATATTTCTGATGGAATATAGGTATAAGTATTCCTTAGATCTGAGATCACCTCAGTGACTTGTAAACAACTCACTATGCTTTGGTACCAAACTAATTAAATTTTTAATTCAGTAATGAAAGATTTTTGGGCACAATCAAGTACTTCCGAAGTCAAAGTGTGATCAAGATGGAATTGACCACTCGAAGAGTTGGAGAAGAATGTATCACTGTATTTCAATATAGCAAAACCTTGACCTGGATAATCCATCAGATGAATTTGATATTTTTAAATACAATGCGGACAACCTGATCAGAGTTGACAGTTGAACTTTGAGGTATCCTATGAGCATTGTAGTCAAGAAAATGAATTATATGGAAACTATATTCGCATGGGTTTTAAGGATGGTGTTCTATACCTTCGACCTATCCAGCCATCGGGTATCATTGCTAGATGGTCACTTTGATTGATATAAAAATTTATTTCTATGCTATCGACTTAAGTTCGAACCTATGAGGTCATACACATTAGAGCTTTCGATCTGATCGGATGGTTGATCAACGATTAAGAATCGTTTTAGGGTTAAACAATCAATATGATTGGTGTTTAACCTAGTGCAAGTGTTGCAAGAGGATCAATTAACAATTGTATTGTTAATTAGCTTAATTTAATTAAGCCAATAGATTGAGATTAAGTCTAATTAAATATGATTTAATTAGATTTAGTTTGGGCTTAATTGGATCAAGTCCAATTGGTTTATTGGATAAGCCAAGTACAAGGAAGAACTAGTACTAGTCTAACTAGAACTCGAATTAACCCAATTTTCTAATTTGATTAAAAAATAAATTAAAATTAAATCTGATTTAATTAAGTCCTTAAATAGATTAGAGCCTTATTTAATTGGGTTGGTTTAATCTTGATTTTATTTGGTTAAAAGATCTTATTTGACCAAGTCAAAATAGGAGTCCTAGTGTGACTAGGACTCTCTATCACTTGCGCCACTTAATCCTCACGCCCCATGCCCTTTTTGTTTTATTTCTTACATGAAAATTCTTCACTCCCATTGCTTCTCATGTCCTCTTTCTCTCCTCCTTTTCTCATAAGGCAATTTGTTAGAAGACCAAGTCAAAAGAGGAGTTAGTTTTGCTTAGGATTCTATGAGATAGAATCCTTGTTGACCAAAACACCTTCCCTTAAGTGTCGCCCCCTCTTTTAATTAATTCTTCTCTTATTTCATAAAAATAATATCCTTTTTTGTGTGCCCTCCCTAGCTGATCCATGCCAATAATTGTGGAGGAGGTGCCCAAGAGTTGGGTGCCCAACAACTTTCCATGTTTGGATATTCTTAGTATAGGATTTTGATCTAGCTTGGAATCTTCTTTTTCTCTATCTATTGGATGAATTTTGTTCTGACTATTTTGTGAAATACAGAGCTTTGGAAGAAGTTGGGGTGTGCAAAAATCAAAGAAAGAGGGTCCTTGGGCATAGGGGTTCCATAGGCATCAAACTAGGTGTCTAGGTGAGAGAAAAGAGAAGAAGAAGAGAGTCTTCTTCTAGGGCTATTTTATTTTCAATCTCTTCTTTTTTTGAATTTTTTTTGAGAGAGTCTTAGATCAGTAAACTCTTATCTTTTCATATTTTGGAGAGTCCAAATTTTGAAAAAGGGAGCATCGGCTCAACCATCGAAGAAGGATCAGCACAGTACTAGCATGCTGTGCTGATTTCCTGCATCGGATTTCAGATCAGAGATCGTAGGCTCGTGTGGACAACTCCTAGAGGTCGGATACGTGTGTGGCTCGTGACTTCATCCTCAAGCCTAGATCAGCAAGTTAGAACATCTAACTTACTTAGGTAATAGATCTGATCTATTAACTTCATACCGTTAGATATGTGTGCCCTAGAAGCCAGAATTGGCCAACACTTATAATACACATCTAAGGGCAAAATTATAATTTTGACTATAAATAATAAAATAAATTATTTTTAACATAGTGTGTATTTGAAAGTGTCTGTGATACATCCCTTGAGTTAATGATAATGATAGTTCATATTTTCAAGAGTTGAAAATTTAAGACATGAATTTTCATTATTGACTCATAAAATGCTCTCGACCATAGGATCATCATGAGGATGGTGATTGATCCGGAAGGCTGGTATACGATCACTTCTTTAAGATAGATGAGTCTTGAGTCTATGGTGTAGAGACATCAGAGCAAGAGTATAAATACTCGCTAGAGAATGAGGGCACTGAGCGTGACCACCTTGAGTAGTCATGAGGAAGTCTACCTTCTCATCAATGACTAGCTCGAAGCTGCAGTGGTGTATCTAGTTTTTTGATCTGAGGTGCATCGACAGTTCACCTTGAGAGTGTTATAGTTTGACTATACCATAACTCGGTCTCCTAGCCATTCGAAACCTTGAGGTGTATGTTGGCTATAGCATGTTCATTGTAGGAATTGGATTGCACCAATAGGGGATCTAACTACCTCGGTAGATGAGGAGCAACCCAATTATGATCATGAGAATCAAGTCCATAAGCCCATGGCCATGGTAGAGTGAAATAATAGAAAGAGTTTCTATTAGGATTTTCATGTCAAACTTGAATCAAATGATTAATCCATATGATGGAAATTAGGGTTTGACGAGATCACCTTAACCCTAATCCGATCGGAGCTCAAGATAGAGAAACTTAATCACATAGGTAACTGCATCGAGAGGTTTATTTTTAGTTTTGATGGGTTGCCACCATATGCTGCTAGGTATCACTGGTGGATTTTGAGAGTAATTTGAATGATCTAGATGATCGGTCATACTAGTTGTCTGAATCAGAAAAGTTCTGATCCATCGGAAAGTATTTCGTTGATGTCGATGATAGAGATCATGACATATCCTATTATCATATAGAACTGAACCTAACTAGATCACATAAATAAGGGTTTAGATCTGGATATTATCAATTGAACTAACCTAGTTCAATTGATTTGAATAAGATTCAGTTAGGTTCAAGAAAATCATGCTAGCACACAATTGAGCCTAATGTTCTCCTTCAACAATCATTAAAAGTTATCTCGACTGAGCCAAATATGTTTGGACTCACTCAAGAATCTTTACTTGGTCTGACTAGAGCTTGTCTAGATCAGAAAAGGATTATCTTAATTTATGAGATAAATTTGAGACAACACCTACCATTTTTCATTACCTACTAAATCTTGTCTTTTGACATTGATCAAACATTGACCTTTAACACTTAGACATCTGCCCATGTGTCATGCACCCATAGGAGAGAAGATGGGGCTTTGTCCTCCTACTAAAAAAAAGAAAGGGAGGGAGTGCATACCTAGGGAGGCATGTGTCCAAAGAGGATGATGCCTGGAGTACCATACAGATGGGACTCCAGGTTGCTTCATGCTCTCTACTTGGGTGGCACCAAAGACTCTTCTTTGACCAGTCTTGGCACCACCTAAGGAGGTTTATGAGGAATTCTAATCTGATTGGATCAAATGATGTCATCCCATCAATCAGATTTAGATCTGATTGCACAAAGAGCCATGATTGGCCAGGATGATGTGGCACTGCATGGCGCAGCAAGGTCTATATAAACCCTGTTTGCACCTAGGATTTAGAGTTTCTGCCCTTTGCCCATGCCACATAGCCCCTCTTCCTCCTTCTCTATGCCACCCTCTACTTCTCTCTCTCCTCTCCATGCCTAAAAGATTTTGGGCTCCAGTTTGGTGCGATCCAAGCAAGAGAAAGACGACCAAAAAAAAGAAGACAGCACTGCTGGAAGAGACAATAATTAATCTTCAAAATTTATTTTTGAAGATCTTCAAGATTAGATCCAGATCTAATTTTTGGAGCACAAATTGAGAAGGAGAAGATCTCTAGATCTTACCCAAGTGGATATCGATAGAGGCCAGACATTTGCGTGGCTACATCTAGAACCTCAGGCAAACATCAGGATCATCACAAGGTAATAGGATTACCCATAACAAGATATAATTAAATTAGATTTAATTTATTTTCTTTTATTTTTATTTTATCAAATTAATAAAATTAGATCTAAAGAGTCTCAAATCTAATTTAGATCTAAGAGAAAAATTTTTAAAATATTCTTTTTAATCAAATCAGATCTAAACGAACCTAACCCAAAAAATAGGATTTTTCCTTCAATCGGTATCAAAGCCAGGTTCCATAATTATTTAGATCTAATTTTAATATAATTTTAATTTAATAATTAGATGATTTTAGATGTCACATTAGATATGATTAGATCTAAAATCAAAAATTAAGAAAATTTAATAATCTAAATCTAAGATGTATGAGATGCATGACTAAACTAGGAATATAATTGTTCCATGTGTAGTCTAGGGTGATCATAATTTTAATTTAATTAATTATAATTTTAAATTTATTTATTTATTATCTTTTGATATTATAAATTATATAATTAGATTTAGAAATTAGAAAATAAATTTATTTAATTTTATTCATATGAGATATGATAGATGCATGTTTAGATTAGTTGTAGAATAGTTCTACAAAATTATCTTGAATAAATTTAATTTGATATGATCAAATTTAAATTTTATTTTTTAGATATTTATGAAATAATTTAGATCTAAAAATATGCATGATATGATACATGAGATGTATGCAAAATATATTTTTAAGATAGATCAATTTTATATATGTGATATATATGTAGATCTAACCATTTTTGTAGATTTATTATGTTTTTATTAAGATGTTCCCCTTGGCCGTTCGGTCAAAAGAACAAAGTAGGGTTCAAAGATCCTTTCCTCCCATTCAATGGAGTGTTCTTATGATGTGTAGGGGTGCTGTGCATTCGTCTTGAATCAAAAATTAAAAACTTATTTTCTGCAAAACTCTAGATCCTAAAATTCTAGAATTTTATTTACATATTTTGTTTATGAATACTATACTTAATTAAGAATTAAGATTATAAAATATATTAGATCTAAAATTAAGAATTTTTAGATCTAAGACATATTCATAAAATTGAGTTCAAGCTTGGATAGCTCAATTAGGTTTAGTGGTTGATCAAACTGAATCAAGAGTCAGTTAAACGGGATCAAGAGTGCTTAAATTGACCAGTCAAATAGGATTAACTCTGGGTCAAGGTTGAGTCACATGAGTAATCGATCATGTTAAGACCTAATTAGGCTCGGTAGTTAGAGTCTAGATTATAGGCTAATCCGATTGGTTCTAGCTTAATAATTTGGTGTCTAAGATAAGTTTGGCAGATACAACCAACTAGTTTTTAATTGAGAGCTACTCAACTCGAATGCATTCTTATTGAGTTAATGGTATATCCCTTCCACCGGCCTCACTTACCTGACCATATTTATTGGCTCAGTCCTAATCTGAGGTGGCTAATAATCTGAGCTAACCCATGCCACTAGGTTAGTCATAATGGTTATGGTTATGTCAAGTCAAGTTTAAAGAGATCTAAATCAAATCTTTCTAAGAAAAGATTAAGTCTAAGGTTTTCTACCATTGTAGATGTGCGCACCCTTCCTAGGGTTGATTGTTCTTGATTGATCATAGTGGTTCAGTTGCATCAGGAAGACACAACCATGTCTATTAGGCATTGAATGCTATGGACTAAAGGATGGATCGGGCTCAATATTTCAGATATGATGAGAAACCCAATTAGGAATCCAATCTGTGCAAATGGTGGATCGACTTAACTAAGGAGTAGATCAATATTCTGGGCATGGTGAGATTCATGAATTAGAGACCAAGCTTGAGTGCACCATGATTAGAGAATCATTGGACAAGAGTTGTTCACTCATTGGCTAACCCGTCACCAATAACTACTAGGTGAGGTGATGAGTCAGTTGGTGGGACTGCACCATCCATAAGAAATCATTAATTGTAAAGATTTTTGCATCTCTACAGAGGGTGTGTAGGGATCCGAGAAAATAGTAGGAGCTAATTTATTTAAAAATCAAACCCCTAAATAAATTGTTCAAGTCTTAATTATAAAATCTAACTAAAAGCTTTGACTCTCTATAGGAAAAGAAAAATGTCTTCATCTAATCCACTAGCCCGTATCCTAGACACCCATAGACTGATCGGATCCAATTACAAGGATTGGATCCAAAACTTCAAAATCATTTTGAATTCTAAGAAGTTAACTCATGTATTGAACCAAGATCCCCCCATCTTACCAGCCCGTCCATCCACTGAACAGAGAACGTGTCTTGATAAATGGATGGATGAAGATAACAAGGTCAGATACTGCATGTTGGGCTCGATGTCTGATGAGTTTCAGTGCCAACATGAAGATATCAAGACTATCTGTCAAATATTGGCTCACCAACAAGAGTCATTTAGTGAACAGAGTCGCACAGTCAAATATCAGATCACTAAACGACTGTTTAAGGCTAAAATGCGTGATGGGCAGTCAGTCCAAGATCATTGTCTGATGATGATCAAGGATTTAGAAGAGCTTGAGAAGCTTAGAGTGAAGTAAGATCAGGATCTGCAGAATGACATAATTCTACAATCCTTGACTGATGCATATGGACAGTTCATCATAAACTACCATATGCATAAACTTTAGAGTACTCTGGTCGAGCTTATGAATATGCTGGTTACTGCTGAGCTTTCTATGAAAGGTTCTAAAGGCTCAGTACTTGCTATGGAATGGACTTCTTCCAAGAGAAAATCTTTTGGAAAGAAAAGGAAGTCTGTGAAAAGGCAAAAGGTGAAAGATGGAAAGAAAAAGAAGACAGAGCTAAAGAAGAAGGTCGTTGACAAAGGAAAGTGTTTCCATTATAATACTAACAGCCACTAAAAGTGGAACTACCCTATATACCTAGCCATCCTAAAGAATAAGAAGAAGACAGATCCTTCTGGAGGTATGCTCGTTATTGAATCTAACCTTATAGTTTCTTCTGCATCCAGTTGGATGCTTGACTCTGGTTCTAGTACTCATTTGTGCACTTCTATGCAGGATCTTGAGAATAGCAGGAGGTTGAGGGATGGTGAGATGATCCTATGCATCAAAAATGAAATAAGAGTTGCTGCTGTGGTTGAGAGAACCTACCCTCTTCGACTACCATCTGGCTTAGATTTAGTACTTAGGAATTGTTATTATGTGCCTGCTGCAAGCAAAAATTTGATTTCTATTTTATGTTTAGCACAACAAGCCTATGTAATTAATTTTTTTAAGGACTATTGTAATATTCTTTATCAAAAAAATAAAATTGTAAGTAGTTTCCTCATTAACAGTCTCTACCAGTTACATATTGATGTATCTATTTTTAATATCGAGCAAAATGTGAATGCTGTAAAATGACCCAGGGATAGTCCGAACGATAGGTATCTATGGCACCTAAGGCTAGGTCATATAGTAGAAGATAGGGTTAACAAATTGAAGAAAATTAAGCTATTGTGTTGGTTGACTTTCGAGTCATATCCAATTTATGAATCATTTTTTCATGGCAAAATGACTAAGCTCCTTTTTGTGGAACATGGAGAAAGGGTCACAAATCTACTTGCCCTAGTACATACTGATGTGTGCGGCCCATTTGATGTGCTGGCTAGAGGCAACTTTGTCTACTTCATAATCTTTATAGATGATTTATCTTGGTATGAGTACGTGTATCTTATGAGACACAAGTCTGAAGCTTTTGAAAAGTTCAAGGAATTTAGACATGAAGTAGAAAAATAAATTGAAAAACTCATTAAGGTTCTTCGATCAGATCGAGTAGATGAATACCTTAGTCAAAAATTCTTGGACTATCTCAAGCAAAATGGCATAGTCTCTCAATGGACTCCACCTGGAATACCTCAACTCAATGAAATTTCAGAACGAAGGAATTGGATCCTATTAGATATGATCCGATCCATGATGAGCTTCACAGACCTTCCTAATTTTTTTTGGAGATATAGTCTATTGATTGCAATATATTTACTGAATAGGATTTTCTCTAAAACTGTTCCTATCATACTGTATGAGATATGGTATGGTAAGAAACCAAATATGAGTCATCTCAGAATTTAGAGTTGTTCGGCTTATGTCAAAAGATAACAAGCAGACAAGTTAGACTTTAGGTCCTTTAGAGCTTAATTTATAGGATATCCTAAAAAGTCATTAGGATATTATTTCTACATTCTAGAAGACCACAATGTGATTATGAGTCGGCATGTCATCTTTCTTGAAAAATAGTTTATTCAAGATAGTGGCATTGGAGAGCAAATCAAACTCGAGGAGAAAGTCTCACAAGAGCAACGAGCTAAGGACCTTGTGGAACTAAATCAGGTTGAGCCAATACAATCACTACATCCTCCATCTCGTAGGTCGAAAAGGGTTTTTCGTCCCCCTGAGAGGTTCTTAGGTACTATCTCAGAGAAAGTAAAAGAAATGTTCCTCATAGGTAATAGGATTCATGATGATGATTCCAAAACCTATGATGAGACAATATTAGATATTGACTCTGAGAAATGGTTAGAGGCAATGAAATCAAAAATTGACTCGATGCACTCAATCAAGTCTGGACCTTGATAGATCCACCAGAAGAGAAAGATTGGTGCAGATGGGAATATGGAGATATTCAAAGCTAGATTAGTGGTAAAAGATTATAGTCAGCATGAAGGCATTGACTATTAGGATATCTTTTCTCCAATAGCTATGCTAAAATCCATCCACACATTGCTTGCTATTGTAGCTTATTTCAATTATAAAATATGGAAAATGGACATGAAAATGGCATTCTTAAATGGATACCTTGAGGAAGATATCTATATGGAATAGCCGATAGGTTTCACATTCAGTGTTGCTGATCACAAAGTATGCAAGCTGCAAAGCTCCATATATAGACTTAAGCAAGCATCTCGGAGCTGGAATACTAGATTTAATGATGTGATCAAATTATTTGGTTTCATCAAAAATGAGGAGGAACCATGTGTTTTCAAAAAGATCAATGGGAGCGCTATTATCTTCCTCGTACTATACGTGGATGATATCCTCCTTATTGGGAATGATATTCCCATGTTGACCACAGTTAAATATGGTTGTCCAAAAAATTCTTCATGAAAGATCTAGGAGAAGCATCCTTAATTCTAGGAATTAAGGTCTATAGAGATAGACCAAATAGGATGCTAGGTCTTTCACAGAAGATGTACATAGAGGAAGTGCTAAAGAGGTTTAGCATGGAAAACTCCAAGAGGGGATCGGTTTCATTTAGACATGGCATTCATCTCTCTAAGAAAATGTGTCCCAACACACCAGAGAAGATTGAACGCATGAGCAAAATCCCTTATGCTTCAATAATAGGGAGCCTCATGTATGCCATGTTATGTACACGACCTGATATAGCCCATGCTGTGAGTGTCACGAGCAGATATCAGTCGAATCTAGGTGAGGAACACTGAACTTCTGTGAAATATATCCTTAAGTACTTGAGAAGAACTAAGAATATATTGTTGGTTTTTAGTAATGGAGAACTCCAAGTCCAGGGGTATATAGACTTGGATTTTATGTTCGATATAGATGATTGAAAGTCGACATCTGGGAGTCTATTTGTGTGCAAGGATGGTGTTGTTAGTTGAAAGAATTCCAAGCAGACAGTGATAGTAGATTCCACCATGGAAGCAGAATACATCGCTACGTCAAAAGCTATGAAGAAGGCATTCTGGTACAAAAAATTCATCGCAGAGATTGGAGTGATGCGATCAGATGCCATTCCTCTATACTGCGGCAATAATGGCACCATAGCCCTTGCTAAGGAGCCGAGGTCTTACCAGAAATCCAAGCACATCGAGTGGCGATACCACCTCATCCGCAATTACCTCGAGAAAGGTTATGTTGAGGTCAAGAGAGTCAACTCTGTAGACAATGCGGTAGACCTACTCACAAAGCTGTTGGGCCAGCAAAAGATTGAAACCTACCTTGAGAATATGGGACTTAGATTTGTAGCCAATTTGCTTTAGGTCAAGTGGGAGTTTGTTATATATGTATGCCCTAGAAGTCAGAATTAACCAACACTTGTAATACACATCTAAGGGTAAAATTATAATTTTGACTATAAATAATAAAATGAGTTATTTTTATCACAGTGTATATTCGAAAGTGTCTGTGATACATCCCTTGAGTTAATGCTAATGGTAGTTCATATTTTCAAGAGTTGAAAATTTAAGACATCAATTTTCATTATTGACTCATAAAATGCTTCCAACCATAGGATCATCATGAGGATGATGATTGATCTAGAAGGTTGGTATACGATCGCTTCTTTAGGATAGATGAGTCTTGAGTCTATGGTGTAGAGACGCCAGAGTGAGAGTACAGGTACTTGCTAGAGAACGAGGGTACTGAGCATGACCACCTCGAGTAGTCATGAGAAAGTCTACCTTCTCGTCAATGACTAGCTCGAAGCTGCAGTGGTGTATCTGGTTCTTTGACCTGAGATAAATCGGCAGTTCACCTTGAGGGTGTTATAGTTTGACTACACCATAACTTGATCTCCTAGCCATTCGGAACCCTAAGGTGTTTGTTGGCTATAACATGTCCATTGTAGGAATTGAATTGCACCAATAGGGAATCTATCTATCTTGGTAGATGAGGAGCAGTCCTATGATGATCATGAGAATCAAGTCCATAAGCCCATGGCCATAGCAGAGTGAAATAATAGAAAGAGTTTCTATTAGAATTTTTACATCGAACTTGAATCAAATGATTAATTCACATGATGGAAATTAGGGTTTGACGAGATCATCTTAACCCTAATCCGATTGGATCTCAAGATAGAAGAACTTAATCACATAGGTAACTACACCAAGAGATTCATTTTCAATTCTGATGGATTACCACCATATGCTGCTAGGTATCACTGCTAGATTTTGGGAGCAATTAGAATGATCTGGATGATCGATCATACTAGTTGTCTGAATCAAAAAAGTTCTGATCCATCGGAAGATGTTTCGATGATGTTGATGATAGAGATCATGACATATCCTATTACCATATGAAACTAAACCAAACTGGATCATACAAATAAGGATTTGGATTTAGATATCATCAATTAGACTAACCCAGTTCAATTGATTTGAATAAGATTCAATTAGGTTTAAGAAAATCGTACTAGCACACGATTGAGCCTAATGTTCTCCTTCAACAATCATTAAAAGTTATCTCGACTGAGCCAAATATGTTTGGGCTTACTCAAAAACCTTTACTTGGTCTGACTAGAGCTTGTCCAGGTCAAAAAAGGATTGTCTTAATTTATAAGATAAAATTAAGATAACACCTGTCATTTTCTGTCATCTGCTAAATCTTATCTTTTGACTTTGGTCAAACGTTGACCTTTGACACTTAGACATCTGCCCATGTGTCATGCACCCATAGGAGAGAAGATGGAGCTTTGTGCCCCTTCAAAAAAGAAGAAAGGGAGAGGGCGCACGCCTAGGGAGGCATGCGCCTAAAGAGGATGACGCCTGGAGTCCCATACAGATGGAACTTTAGGTTGCTTCATGCTCTCTACTTGGGTGGCGCTAAAGACTCTTCTTTGATCAGTCTTGGCACCACCTAAGAAGGTTTGTGAAGGACTCTAATCTAATTAGATTAGATGATGTCATCCCACCAATCAGATTTAGATCTAATTGCATAAAGAGCCATGATTGGCCGAGATGATGTGGCACTGTATGGTGCAGTAGGATCTATATAAACCCTGTCTGCACCTAGAATTTAGAGTTTCTACCCTTTGCTTATGCCACATAGCCCCTCTTCCTCCTTCTCCATGCCACCCTTTACTTCTCTCTCTCCTCTCCATGCCCAAGAGATTTTGGGCTTTAGTTTGGTGCGATCCAAGCAAGAGAAAGACGATAGGAAAGGAAGAAGGTAGCACTGCTGCAAGAGACAATAGTTGATCTTCAAAAGGTATTTTTAAAGACCTTCAAGATCAAATCCAGATATGATTTTTGGAGTACAGATTGAGAAGGAGAAGATCTCTAGATCCTATTTGAGTGGATACTGGTAGAGGCCAGGCGTTTGCGTGGCTACATCCAGAACCTCAGGCAAATATCAAGATCATCACAGGATAATAGGATTATCCATAACAAGGAACAATTAAATTAGATTTAATTTATTTTATTTTATATTATTTTTATTTTATTAGATCAATAAAATCATATTTGAAGAGTCTCAAATCTAATTTGGATCTAAGAAAAAAAATTTTGAAATATTCTTCTTGATCAAATCAGATCTGAATGAACCTAACTCGAAAAATAGGATTTTTCCTTCACATACCTGCATTTGATGTAGTGTAGATCTAGGTTGATTTGATCAATCTTTTACTTTCTTATTTTATTTTAATTTTTGATTTAATATCATACCTTGATCGTGTAATAGATCTGAGATCTAGGTGTTTACATGTTTATTTAAATAAATATTTGATTTATTTAAGTCTTTCGCTGCAAGATCTTGAAAAAGTTTTTAAGATCTACCTATAAAATTCTAGATCTAGTTTCTTCATATCCACCTCTAGTACTTGAGCTCATAGGTCTACATACATCAGTATGTACTAGACCTAGAAGTTTATTGGCTCATTCATATTTTTCAGTATAAGGTGACTTGGTGATGTTACTATGAAGATAGGACTCACAGATTGGAAGTGATTCAGAATCATCAACTTCGAGGATTTTCTCTTGAGTCAACATGTTTATTCTATTCTTGTTAATGTGACCAAGCCTGTAGTGCCAAAGGTAGACTTTAGACACATCATTTATTATATGGCATTTATCGAAGGTTTGAACCATATTAACAGACTGTGATACAATATAAATTCTATTATTCAGTTATCCAACAAAAGTCATAATACCATTCAAAATGATATTATAAAATTTTTTTTATTGAAAATTCATAGCTATTTCTGGCTAGAAGTTCTACAAAGATAATATTCAATAAAAAATTTAGACAACAGTGACATTCATAAAGAATAACATTATTAGAATTGATTACAAGGTTCATGATTTCTAAAGCTAGAACTGGAATTTATCTTCCATCTCCAACATTCGGGAACTTCTCGCCTTTATCAAATCTTTTACTGATCTGTAAATCTTGCATCAAATTACAAATATGATAAGGGCTTTCAGTATCTAATACCTAGGTAGTATTATCATATATTGAGAAGTTGCAAGGAGTTATCATATAATTACCTTGCCCAGTAATTGCTTGCTTCTTCCTCAGCCTGCTCGAGTCCAGGGAGGCAATGTATTGAGAATAGTTTCTCTTTCAATGCCCCAGCTTCTTATAGTAGTGCTCTGCCTGGCTTTGCTCAGGCTTGGACTTCCTAGTCTAATCCTGTGTAGATATCTCAGCATGCAGCTGCACCTTCTTATTCTTCTTCTTTTTGTTCTTGTTTTCTTTCTTAAAGGACCGTCGAGTAGAAGAAGACCCTCCCACTATATTCACCAACTCCTTATGGAGCTGGTGATCCTTCTCAAAGTTCTGTAGTAATCCTAGCAAATCGTGGTAGTTAACTACAAGCTTTGTCATTCTGAAATGAGTAAGAAAGGGGAGAAAGGACATAGGCAAAAAGTTTAGAATAGCATCTTTCTTAAGCTGCTCATGCAAGAAAAAGCCAAGCTTGCTTAGGCGCTCAATCATTTTGATCATATACAATACATGATCGATGACTGATGCCCCATCTCTCATCTAAGTATTGAAAATGGCATAACTAATCTTGTACCTCTTAATATCATCAGGTGTGATAAATGACTCGTTCAATATTTGAAGCATGTCATGTAGCTGAGCATTCTAGAATATATGGTTGAACTTGTTGCTCATAGCCGCCAGCATAATACAACGAATGATGCTACCATCATTGAGCCACTTTCAATAAGTGTCTCGGACCATCCTCTCATATTCAAAGTTGACTCCTCAGGTGCCGAATCTGTTAAGATGTTCATTCATGCTCCAGAACTATTTTTAACTTATGATACCAGCTATCTAAGTTGGGTCTCATAAGTTTGTCATTGTCTAACAATGACCATAGCGACAAGGTAATGGCCATTACTGCACAAAAAGAAAAATCAAAACCTAATTAATATATGAATTATAAAGCTTAAAGACTTGAACTTTAGTCTAAAGGTTCTTCCACTATTTTATATGAATTGGTAAATTCTACCTTCAATTCAAGAAATTACCCTAATTCCTTAGTAGATACTAGAATCCATACTGACTACACACAAGCCCGACTTTGGCTGGTCAACCCATGTGCATTTATGGGCAGGTTCTTAATCAATTATTTTTCTAAAAAACTTCTAATAATTTAATTTTGCCCCAGAAGCGTAATCAGTAGGCATTGGCCTCCACTGAAAAGATCCGGTTAAATCCAATCATTAACATGACCACTTTTAGTGCATCTAACTAATGAATGATTAGGCCTGACTTTGATCGGCCAATCTAACCACCATTAGAAAGATATAGCCAAATTATCATATTATGAATGATAATTTTATTAGTCAATAAGCACTAGACCTTTGGGCCTCTAATGATTATTAACCTAATGGACCCATTATCACTCAACTTAATGGGAGGCTATGACCTAGTTATCACCATAACTATTTTATTTTAAGAATCTAATAATTTTAGAGAATTTGGTTAACTCATTTTTAAGAGAAAGAAAGAAGATTAACCAACCAATCATGGTCCTGCCACTAACTTTACCAAGTCAGATCAAAGAAGACCTGATTCAAGCCAGTCTTAGAAGCACCTAAATTGATCATATTGATTTACCTAATTGACATGGATGAGCTCAAATCACCAAGTGATCTTAATCAAAATCTAATTCATCATGTTGACTAGGTAAGTGAGATTAGTGAAAGGGATATGCTATTAACTCATCAAAGATCGAATCAGTGTGAGTAGCTTCCAATTAAAAACTATTGGTCTAAACTACCAGACTTACCTTAGACATCAATTAATTAATTAATTTTAATTTGATCAACCTAATAATTTCAGGCTCAACCGCGGAGCCATGAATCAAGTCTATTTGGTTCTTATTAAAGATATGGACTTGACCAACTACAACTATTATAATTGAATCTAAAGAGTTCTTGACCTAATTCAAATCAATATTTGGTTAGATTTGGTCAATTACTCTAGTTAAGTCCATTCTTTAATCTAATATTAGGTCTAACCTAATTAATGGACCTAATCTAACCCAATAATTCAAATTTTATGCTCGTCTTAGGATCTTTAATTCATAATTATAGGCCAAAATTCACAACCCTTAATTTTTAATAATGTTTTGGGCTGATGGATTGACGTTTGGCATTTCAAAAATAATTTTTAAATTTTATGAAAGGCTTTTATAATCTAGTACTATCCACTAAATGGGTTGACTCATTTCAAAAATGGATCGGCTCATTTTATAAATAGCTACTAGTTGTAGCTTTGAATCTAAATCTATGTACAATACATAAAATAAAATCATGAACTCATTTCAGATCTAATCTAAATACATTTATGATTAAAATTTAGATTAAAATTAATTTTAAAAATTTTTTCATCATTTAGCTTCATGAATGAGTTCACAGGGGCACCCCTACTGCCATAAGAGATCCCCATCGAATGAAAGGAGATGGCCTTTAAACTATGCTTATCTTTTATGATCAGGTGGTTTGGTGGCTCATTCAAGCTTAATTACTAAGCTACTTGAATATAGAATATATCTAATGTGCTACTTTTTAGATTTTAAAAGTCTATATATCATATTAAACTATCTAGTGCTCTGATACCAATGAAGGAAAACTGTAGGATTTCTAGCTTTACTTTTAAAAACTTGTTTCAAAAAACATGCAGCATAAATTAAATAATTAATCTAATTAATCAAATAAGCTAGTGATCTAATAAATAGAACCCTATATCTAGAATCATAATGTAATATATATGCATGTAAAAAAAATCTAAAAATAAAAATTGTAGGCAATAAATCATATTTACAACTCCTACACTACTTGTGTTCAGAAAGCAATACCTTCGCACGAGTAATCGATCACCATAATCAATACATAATCAGAGAGGTCCTCTCATCATGACGTAGCTACACACAACATCTGGCCTTTATGAATCATCCACATGAGGCTTCTGGTACCGATTGGCTCCTTTGGAGTGCTAGCTCAATGCTAAAACCCTTAACGGCTGATCTAGATCAATCTGGTTTGATCTCTCTCTTCTGACTTTTTAGATGCTCTAAAAAATTAGAAGAGGTAAGGGAGAGGTAGAGGAAGCTCTCAAAAGAATTTCATGATTTTGTGACACTCACAGCTCATGTTCTCTCTTCCCGAACCCTAGACTGAAATCTTAGGGCAGCACTCACCCAGAACCTTGCGCCTCCCTGGAATTTTTTCTCTAAAAAAAAAAGCTCTTATTTTTCTTATGCACTAGAGGGCTCATGCAGAATGGACACTCTCACTCTTTCTAAATGTGCACATGCCCCAGAGAAAACCCCATTTTATTTGCACCAAACAGAGTCCAAAGTGCATGGAGGGATAAGATGAGGTGGTTGCTCATTCGAATTCAAATCCCATTTGAATTCGAATCGTAACCAATTTGGTTTTATCCACTTGGGGCATGAAAAGGTAGAGCATGCTCCCTCTTGTGCATGGAATCCTTCATGAGAATTCTCAATTCTCTTGGAGAAAGTGTGGGTGCAAGACTAGGTGATGTGAAGCAATGATGACTAGTTAAACTAGACTCCTTAACCTTATCCAATTTAAACCCAATCCAAATCAATTTGGCTAGGCCTAATTAGACCAGATTAAATCTAACTAAATTAGTCTTAAATAAACTTAACTAAATTCTAATCGAATCAAAAATTAATTAAGTCCAATCCTTGATTAAACTAGGGAACAAACCTCCTTAGCGATTAGGTCATTTCATAACCTAATCGGGTCAAACCCAATTGAATCCAATTCAATTGGACATGATCCAAAATTTATCACTCAATCAAATTGAGTTAATTAGTAATCAAATTACTAATTATTTTTTCTATAAATATAGAGTCCAAATCTAGTAGATGTCTGGGCAATAGAGTCTCATCTATATGAAACTCTTGATCGAAAAGTCCCAAAGTAGTGGGACTCTTGATCCTAGTATCCCAAACAAGTGGAACTCGTAATCATAGAGTTCTAGACTAGTAGGACTCTCGATCATAGTTTTAGATAAGTAGGACTCAGAGTTTTAATGTAGTGAGATTCTTGATCATAGAGTCTCAATCTAGTGGGACTCAGCATCAGCCATCAGATCAGATAGGAATCTCTAATATGTGTAATCCCATAGATTTAAACCTAAGCCGGTAGCATCAGAACCAATTTTTGTACCAATCGATGCGACCATCTAGCAATGGTACTTGACATTCGGATAAGTTGAATAGTTGCAATCACAACATTCAAAAACTATTCGAATATGGTTACCGTATAATTCATCCCTTTGACCTCTATATTTAGAATGACTCAGAGTTAAACTACCAACTCTGAAAAATACATCCAAATCATATCTCAATGCAATCAGTCCTATGACTCCTCACAAGAACTACCCTGACCAAGGCTCTGCTAAATTAAAACATAATTTAATACAACTCCTAAAATCTGAAGTGGTCAATCCCATCTTGATTCATACACCGACTCCTCAAGTACTTAATTGTACCCAAAAATCTTCTGTTACTGAATTAGAAATTCAAGTAATCTAACACCAAAACATAATGAGTTGTTTGGAAGTCACCATGGTGATCTTAGATCAGAGGGATACTCATACCCATATCCCTTCGAAGCATATTTTGGTAGAAAAAATGTAACACCCCATCCCTATCTAACTATGGGTGATGGTGCCACACCCCATCCTTATCTAAAGGTTAAGGAAAATTCAAAATTATAGCTGAACTAAAATATCATTTAAAATCTGCTTTTATTTAATTTAATCAATCCTTCAATCTACAACACAGGCATTTCAACTAAACTTAACCTTTCTTAAAAACCAAACTCAATATTTTAATTAAATCTTTGCTATAAACCATTATCTCAATTCAACTCATCAAATCACATAAACAAACTCAGAGTTTCAATAACAAAACCATGCTTCATACATACATTCTATTTGTTAAACTATCCTTTTTAATACATGTCTTTTTAGAACAAAATATAATATATACAAGTAATAGTTTCTAGCTTACTTATCTCAGCTACACAATACTTCTCAAACTATATTTCCTTTACAAGCCATAATCACAAAATTACTTCCTCCGCTAGAGGTACTTATACACCAGCTGATATGAACTTCTGAACTATGCTACTCCAAAACTGCAATTAGAAAGAATGAGGGATGAGACTTGAGGAAGTCTCAGTAAGTGCGTATCTAACTATCAATAAGTAAAATAGGATGACTATGATTCTTATACATCATGCATAACTTGCTGCTAATAAACTTCCAAATATAAGCATACCAATATAAATAAATCATATAACAGCTTTCTTTTAAAATAAGCACATACCTTTACTTACCACTGATAATATCATAATAACGTATCACCATAGAATTTCTTACAAGCAACTGCACTACAACGATATTCTCATATGAGCAATTGTACACTGACATACTCTTATATGGATAACCAAACCATATTCAAATCATACATAAGTAGTCACACACTGACACACTCTCATATGGAGCAACCAACACACTACGGCAACACACTACCATAATTAGACCAATCTCATGGGTAGCCTACCTTATCACCAAAAGGACAACACTTTTCCATATGGTTCCTTATGAGCAGCCTACCTTCTCACCAGAAGGACAACACACTCTCATAAGGTTTGTATTTATTGAGAACAACACACTCCCATAGGGTTTCTTACGAGCGGCCTATCTTATCACCAAAAGAACAACACACTCTCATAGGTATACTATCCTTATGGATGGCCTATCTCCATGATATCAAAACAACACACTCTCATAGGATTTACCATTTCTATGAGTGTCCTATCCGTACTCACAAACATCAATAAGCCCTATGGCCCATAAATAAAAATCAACCATGTAAGAGATGAAACCACAATAGATATCACAGTATAACTCATTTAAAATTACCAAAGTCATGCTATCAATATTGTATGCACAACTACTTACATATGCAATACATAAAAGCTATTTAGAAACTATACCCATTTCTATGTTTGTTTGCAAATACGTAAGCTATGAAATGCTAAGGAACTATCTTTCTTTTCAAATAAACCATTTTACATAATAAAATATTTTGAAAACACCATATATAGATGGAAATCACTCACCTCCAATAGCCACTAGCTTATTGGCTTACTCAAAGTACTTTTTCCAACTCTTTTTCTTTCTTATATCATCAATAAACATTGGTTAATACCATCCATCATGATACAGAAATATAGGAGCATATATTTTGCTTTTAGGTTAACTCTTAAGCTTTTCCATCACTTATTTTAATCCGGTCTTGCTTGCTTTAGCTTAGGTTTTGCTAACCACCAACATAAACATCAGGAACTGCAATAAATCAATTGTATTTTCATTCCACAAATAGCTCTAAGTTTAGCCAACATAGCTCCAGCTAATTGCTAAACCGTTCAAATAATTCCAGCAAGATTAACATCACAATTCATTTTTAAATTTCAGGTTTAAACTCATAATCTGATTTACAAACACCTCCCCTCTGGAAATAAGGATTAAAGCTTTAATTTAAATCTAACTAAAATTCTTACCTCAAAGGATTTAAAATCCTGCTGCCATCAACACTAGCTTCTTATTTTTTTTCCATAATCAGCAACTTCCAGCTCTTCCAATCAATCTATAACTAAATCCTCTACCTCCAACTGAAATTCTATTTAAAATTAACCAAGAATAAAATCTTCGCCAGCCCTCCTTCTCTCTCTAACTATCTTCTATGCTAGAAAACTCAGAACAACCCAAGATGTTGCCTAGAGGTAGCAACCCAAGAGGGGGGGTGAATTGGATTCTTTTAAAATTTTAGCTAAATTAAACTCTAAGTAAATATGTATTTCTAATTAATAGAACTTGAGTGTTTGTGATAGATATGCAATGCAGTAGTGAAATTAAAATCAACTAGATAACACAAATATGTAAAGCAAGTAACGAGGGCAAGAAAAGCAAAAATATAATACAAATACATAAGAATTTTATAGTGGTTCGATGCAACCCCGCACCTACGTCCACTCTTCAAGCTCTTCTTAGAAATTTCACTATAATCCCTAGATTATAGTGTGTTTGTTTTAATCTGAGATCACAAACAAATCCAGTTGATTTTGTCGGACTCACCAACTACAATCCTATATTGATAGTTTTTCTAGGTTCACTATCAATCCAATTAATTTTAACCTAAGAGCATCGACCATAATCTTTACACCATCCAATTACTAGCTTGGACCAACCTATACCCCAAGTTTCTTTTTTCAAAAAAACTTTTAAAAAAATAAAGATACAAATATAAAAATTCACCATAAAAATAAAAACAAAAAAGAACTCTTTTGAAGCTCGAAGAAGTCACTGAATATGTGCTCTTTTGAAGCTTCATTTCTTTTCAAATGATGCTGAGAGGTTGCTTGAGCTATTGTGGAAAATAACTCTTGAATGTCCTCTGAAATCAAAGCTTAGTTCCTCTCTTTTTTCTTTCTTTTTGATGTGCAATGAAAATCTCTTAAATCCAAAATGATTTTACTTTAAAATCTCTTAATCTTGCTTCTCAAATATTTTTCTAGCCTTTTATATTTTTAATGATGACTGGAGGATCAGTTCTAGCTATTGGAAGCCTTGAACTAGCTATTGGAGTAGAGAAATAATTATTTGAAAAGCTGTAGAAAACTAGCCATTATGTCTATGTCGATCCGATATTGGGATCGATACTTTTTCTATAGGGATCGATACTTTTTAATCTGGGATCGACACCTTATACTCAGATGTCAACACTTGGACTGCACTCAAAAATTCAACTTCTATTTTTTATTTTTATGTAATAAAGGTCGATCCATGGATCAATCCTTTCACTGGGGGTCGATCCATGGGTCGACCCTTTTGTGAGGCCATACAAAAATAACATGTCGAAGCATGCCAAGCTGCATATTTCAAAAAGAGATGACCTAGGGGTCAATCCTAGGGTTGATTCTTTTGCTAAAACTTGATTTTTTTTCAAATTTGACATCCAAAAAATGAAATTACCTCCAAAAAATCAAAATATTTTTCTAATTGCTCCTGAGGCTTTCAAAATATATTTCCTTTTAACTTGGTGAAATTATGATTTTGTCCTTCTTCAAGGATCTTTATCAATTCAACTTTCTTGAAGCTCTTGACTTGGTAATTTTTGTATGAATCTTTTTTTGGATTAATTTTTTCAATTTGAACACCTGACAAAATCTATATATATTTTTGAAATACTTGATTAGTATCATTTATACTCAATATTTTGAAATCATCAAAATCAATCAATGGATCAATAATTTCTTTCTTTTTTAATGATGATAAAATTTTGAGTATATGCATAAAAATAAAACTAATGTATTTTAACTAACTGGCTAATATAAAATATAAATTAAGAATATCATAAAAGCTCTAAATAATATTTTACATAATTTATATACTTATAGCAAAATAATATTTTAATTTATATTAATGAGTATTAAAGTTTTAAATATAAAATTCATTGAGTTTCTTAAGTATTAATTCTTTAAGCACATACTCAATATACCTCTCTCTATTTTTGACAACATCAAAAAGCTTATGGAAAATAACAAAAAAAATCATCAAAATTAACATCAAGATATTAAATCGAGAGATGTATCAAATTCATAAAATTAAATCAAAGAAATCATCTCTCCTTTTGAATGAATATTTCTTTCTTTTCAAAAATTAGCTTGAATTCAAAAATTAAAAACTCTCTCCCTTTTTGAATAAATATGATCTTTTGATCAGATTTTTAAATATACACTTTTAAGCTTTAAGAGAAATAGAGTTTTTCAAAAGATTTAATCATAAAATTAAGTATAACATGCACTTTAATATTCAATCTTTTTTTTTCTTAAGAAATTTTAGTCCATTAAGTTTAGAAAAGGTATGTATAAAAAATGTATCAAGTAAAGTAAAATAAATAATATCAAATTTAAATTTTTA
Source organism: Cocos nucifera (assembly GCA_006176705.1). Taxonomy (NCBI): domain Eukaryota; kingdom Viridiplantae; phylum Streptophyta; class Magnoliopsida; order Arecales; family Arecaceae; genus Cocos; species Cocos nucifera. The sequence goes on from QRFJ01000492.1 coordinate 83,319, forward strand.
AATAAATTTAAAAATTTATTTTTTAGAGTAAGAATATATTTTTAATTTAATTTAACTTCAATCAATTATCAAGAATAATCATGTAAATCAAAATATAAAACCAGCATATTAATGATAACACTTTAAATAATTTTTAATATTGGAGAATAATTTATTTATCTGATACTACTTTAAATTAATAGCACTTTAAATCAAGTAAATCAAATTAAATAAACACATGAAAGCACCAATTGAAAAGACTATAAAGTATTTGATGGAAAGTTTTAAATCAATAAGGCTCAAAATAAGATAATTGATTAAGAATTTTAGATCAAAAATTCATTAATATTTTCAATCAAGTCAAATCAGAAAATATCTCTTTTCCTATTTTTCATACTAATAGCTGGATTAATTCAGTTTTTAACTTTCTCTCCCTTTTTATTTTAAAATAAGCATATTTTAAATTTAGATTATCAAATTAAAATATATATATTCATCCTTTAGCATTATCTTCTTCTTTTCTTTTTCAAAATTTACATGTTTAAGCTTTATAATTTTTATTACTCTCTCTTTTTTCTTTCAAGTTAAGCACTTTTAATTTAATACTATATTTATAATTAATTAAAATTAATTTAGTAACTAATTCATCTTAAATAAATTCTTGCTCTTACTTTTGTAAATAAATATATTTTTAATTAAATAGTCTTTTAAAATCAAATTATTTTCTTTACTAATTTTTTTCTTTATTGCATATATTTAATGCAAGCATATTGAATTTCAAATAATTAACTATTAATCAAACAATTAATCATAATCATGATACAGTAAATTTTTTATGAAAATTTTGCTTTCATTGATTTTAAAATAGGATGTTTACAACATGATGGCTTCAATCATGACAACATCAAAATGATTAATCAATGCAAAATATTTTTGAAATATTCATTGATCATTAAAAATAATAACACAATCAAATCAATCAAAGTATGAATTGATAAATCAAAAAATATATAAATATTTAAATCAAAGATGAACAAATCAAATAATATAAGTGATTTTTTTTCAAGTTTAAAAGTTATTTTTTTTAGCACAACTCAACCAAAATTAGAATAAGATTGAGTTTAAGAAATATTTCTCCTCATTTAGAAAATATAATTTTAATAGTATATATATATTTTTTAAAATCATAAATTTGAAAAGAAATGCTTTTCAAATTTAGTTTAAGAAATAGCTTTAAGCTTTAAAAATTTGAGATAAATAGCTCTTTTCAAAATGAAGAATTTGGATATATCATAAGAAAAAAAATTTAAAAAATATCTCTTTCTTTTCTTAAGTAGTATTAATCAATTTGAAGTATAAAGGTATCAATCTTATAATTTATTCAATGTATAATATCAAAAATATATTCAGGCAAACTAGATTATATGCAAAAATATTTATTTCTTTTTGTCAAAGATAAAACAATAGAATAAAAGATAATAATGATCTATTTGATATAAATCATTAAAGTCTTTGATAAAAAAGGATGAATCAATTAAATTTAGATCATGTTATTTTGATAAGTCAATTTGATAGATCATGCAAAATAAATCATATAGAGATATTTTGTTTAAACTTAGATCTTTCTTTTCTTAAAAAATATAATTTAATCAAGTTCAGACAAGGTATAAAATTCTTAATTTTATCTCAAATGATATCATATAAGTGATGCAAAACCAGATTTGAGATAAAACATTCCTTTTTTTTAACTAAAAGATATGGCATTGAAGTACAAGGCAATGATGTACTGATTGATAGCAATTATGAAAATTTTGATACTAAGAGTTTTGAAGTTCAAACCAAATAATAATTATCTTGATACTAATTAAACTAAAATTTAGATCATTTAATGATTTACTTAAAAGTTTGATATCACTTAAAGATCATGAAAAAAATAATTTGAATTGCTTAGCAAATCATTTAAGTTAAGAGATTTTCAGTTATCATAAAATAAATCATTTCATCCTTCTTCTTAGGAAACATTAAATAACTTCTAAGTTTCAAAAATAGTTTATCTTTAATATTTCAATGATATTTTCTATACTAGAAAATTTAATCTTTTTATTTTTTTCTTATTTTCTTTTAATTTAATTAATTATTAATATATTTTTCTTAGTTTTATAAAATGAGCACATATTGAATCAATTAAGTAAGCATAGAAATAAATAACATCATCAAACATACTCAAATTTTTTTTTTTTAAAGGATTAGATCAATAGTTTAAGGAGTTTCAATCCAAGAAAATTTGATCAATTTAGATAGAAATTAATATGCAAATAAGTTAGAAATCAAAGATAATATTCAAATCAAATTTTTAAATAAAACAATTTGGTCAATTGGAGTAAGATAATCAAGAGTATTAAGAGGAGAAAATCTAAATGTAGACTATATTTTTTATTTCAGCTAGAAAAATTTTGAATCCTTAGGATAAAACTAAGATGCAATGCAACATCAAGCACTTGAGTTTTACGAATAGATATTTTATCTTCAAGTACTTAGATCATGCAATGTTTTGAAAAATTTCAATATTTAAGCATCTTATGGGGGAATGCGAAAAATTAGTTTCACTGAAATATTTTACAATCAAATGAATTTATAAATAATTAAACTTCTTTTAATTTAAGTTTTTTTATAGCAAAATTGATATGGAGAAGCTTAAATATTATGTTGAATTTCAAAATACTTTCATTTTATTCATAACATGATATATAAAGGAGCATGTTAGGGATAAATCCCGTTTCCGATGAAGTTCAGTCTGATGCTTAGTCTAATGCAATTGATAATCACGAAAGAGCTTCAATCGAAAATTCTTCCTCCAGCGGTCAAACCCCTTTCGAACTCCAACAGCGGTCGAACTCCATCCAGATTTCTCCATCAGTCGGACTCCTTCTGGTCTTCTCCATTAGTCAAACTCCTTTCGAACTTCTTCTTCAGTCAAATTCCTCCAGAAGTCAAACTTTTTCTGGACTTTTTCTTCAATCGAATTCCTCTAGGAGCCAAACTCCTTCCGGACTTCTCCTTCAGTCAGATTCCTTCAAGAGCCGAACTCCTTCCGAACTTCTTTAGTCGGATTTCTCCAAGAGTCAAACTCCTTCTGGACTTCTCCTTCAGTCGAATTTCTCCAGTGGATTACTTCCAGATTTCAACTAGCATTCCTTCCAGATGATCCTCTCTAGCCGTATTCTCTTTAGAAGTCCAAACTCCTCTAAAATTGATATATGTCAAAGTTCTTCATCAACCAGCACCTGCTTCCTTCGAACTTCGACTATTAAATCTTGATGAATGGGCACATCATGATAGAGGACATCTTTTTCTCCGTAGCAAATCCCATGCGACCCCGAGCGGCCCACTATCGGATGGTTATGGCTGTCATTATCAGTCTACTACAGACGACACCTCTTCCTCTCCATAATAAACCCCACGCGGCTCCGAGCGGCCCACTATCAGATAGTTATGACTGTCACTATCAGTCAGCTATAGGCTCTGTCTATAAAAAGAGATCCTTCAAATACGTTTTCTCTAAGCTCTCTTCTCCTTTCCAAAAACTCTACTGAGTTCTTTCCTGAGCATTCCATTCCTGTTGGTCAAAGAAGCTGACTTGATCGTCAGAGGATCCTACCGAAGCCATCACCACCAACTCTAGATGGGACTTTATTTTGCAGGTCACCGATGGCGACCTCTTCTTCCTCAACTCCAGCTCGATCCGACGTCGATCAGATTCTGCACCAACAAATAAAATTATTCTTTTAGCATATTCATCACTTTGTACATCTTCCTATAATGAACTCTTCTATGATGAAGTTCTCAGGACTATTTAGACTCGATAAAGAAAGATTTATTGTTTAGTCCTTAAATGTGTTCACAACCAAATGATTCGTTATTATCCAGGATGACAATGTATTGAGTGTAGGTCGTTGTGTGCCATAAGTATTGATTGTCCTCTTAACCAAAAAGTATGGAGATACTGTTATGGCATACAGGTGAAGTGTAGGAGTACATTTCACTGAACGTGATCCAACTGCAGAGCTTTCTATTATCAAGAGTTGCTCATAAAGGATATGGGTATGAGTGTCCCTTAGACCTGAGATCACCATGGTGACTTGCAAGCAACTCACTGCACTTAGGTATCGGACTATCAGAATTTCTAATTTAGTGATGGAAGGCTATTGGATGCAGTCAACTACTTGGCTTATCGGTGTGTGAGTCAAGATGGGATTGACCCCTCCAAGTGTTGGAGCAACAAGTGCATCGCTATATTTCAATTTAGCAAATCCTCGGTCGGGATAGTCCATATGATGGATGCTAAATTTTGAAATACACTGTGAATGAATTTTAGGATTAACAATAAATCTTAAATCATTCTTTTGAGCATCGAGATTAAGAGGATGAATTATACGGTAACCATATGCCACAGATTCGTCAATGTTGCATTATAATTATTCAATATATTCGGACATCGGGTACCATTGCTAGACGGTCACATCGATTGGTATAGAAAATTAGTTTCTATGCTACCAGCTTAGGATTCAAACCTATGGGATCACTCATAATAGGATTTTCTACATGATCTGATGGCTGATATTAAGTCTCGATGATCTAAGACTATATGGTCAAGAGTCCTACTGGACTGAAACTCCATGACCAAGAGTTCCACTGGACTGAAATTCTAAGTCCTACTCATCTAGAACTCTCTGATCAAGAGTTCCATTGGTTTGAAACTCTAAGATCATGAGTTCCATTCATTTGAGATCCTGGGTTCAAGAGTCCCACTGGATTGGGACTCTTCAGGACTTTCATGTTAATGAGACTCTATTGCCCAGTAACCCATCCAATTTGGATTTAGATATTTTTGAAAGATTAATTAGTAATTCAATTATTGATTAGCTTAATTTGATTGAGTGATGAGGATTTGATCAAGTTTGATTGAATTTAATTTGATTGGATTTGACTCGATCAGGTCATGAGATGACCTAATCGCTATGGGAGTTTTGATCCTGACTTGATCAGAACCTAGATCTAATTAATTTTTAATTTAATTAGAATTTTATTGGATTAGGCTAAGCCTAATTTGGTTGGAGTTAACCTGATCTAATTAGGTCTAAATTAATTAGTTTGGTTGAAACCAATTAGGACCAAGTCAAATGAAGTTTGAATTCAAACTCTCCCATGCGCCCACCATTTTTGACTTTTCCACTCTTGTTCCATGCTCCAAAATTTTTGTACTTAACTTTTCTCTTGCCCAAAAGGTTTCTACGCCCCCTCTCTTATCTACTTTTGATCTGATCTAAGGGTTGGATAGGTTCAAAGTAAGTTGAGTTTTGAATTCAACTCAGTTTGTTGGAGGTTGGAACCAATCCAATCTTATCTGCTTCCCACGCCCTTCCTTTTATTTGTCGAATATTTTTTGGACAAATAAAAATGTGTGCATGTAGAAGGAAAGTTCTTTTGCTTGTTAAACATATGGGAGGAGGTGTTGGAAAAAGATAAGAGGCTCATTTGATTTTTGAAATCAAGTGAATGGTTAAAACCTCCCAACCACTCGACCCTTATCTCTTTCCATATATTTTTCCCATGGTATTTATGTCAATAAATTATTAGAGTTTTTGTGCGTGCACAAGAAGGGGTTAGAATTATATGGTAAAAATTTTAGAGTGATTAGGCATTAGTTTTGGACAAAAAAATCTTAGAGAGAAGGTGAGCAGGGTCCTACAGTACTTTACTTTTCCCTCATGCCTCTCTTCTCTTCTGATTTTCACCTCTAAGGATATCCAATTTTTAGATATGATCTAAATAGAGTTTATATATCTAAAAGTCATCTTTCCATAAAAACTAATTTTATGGAAAAACTCCACACAGAGAGGGCATGATAGAATTTTTAGTGTGTCAGAATTTTTGGGTCGAGTTAAACCCTAGATTTGGGAATCTGGGTTCGGATGGAGAGATCGAATGTTGTGAGCATCGAATCACCACCAAATTTGAAACACCTCTTCATCATCCTCTAATATTTGTGTTCTAATTTTTTAGAGTATTTGAGAAATCAAAAAGTATATGATCAATTAAATCAATCATAATCAGCCATTGATGGCCCCAATGAGGAGTTAGCACTCCGGTGGGGCTGATTGGGATCAGAAGCTCCGTGTGGACCAACCATAGAGGATGGATATGTGTGCAGCTATGGTGCAACATCAGAATATTATTCAGTGGATTCAGATTATGGGGATTAGCTACCCGCAAAAAGATATTATGTTCTCAATAGTTAGATGTAGTAAAGAGTTTGCTGCATAGTTTTATTTTTAGATCTATATGAATGCATACATATTGTATTTAGATCCTTAGTGTAGGACTTAATATTCTGATATGATCAAAAATTAATTAATTAAATTAATTAATTTTTTACTATATTTTATCTATTTTTGAAAAAAATTTTAAAAGTAGCACTACATCCTTCAAATGGTATCAGAGCGTAGGTTCGCTAAACATGATATGCTTACATGATTAGATTAATAATTTAGATTTGATCTAAATATTAATCTAATATTTTAATTAATTAAATCTAAAAATTAAAATTAAGATCGCATGGATTGCAAGTTGTCTTGCTATAGGGTTTACCCTCTGTAGTGCAAAGGTTGTTCTTGTACATACTTGATCTTATAGTTGATCATAAAATTTTTAAATTAGATCTAGTTTTTTATGATATGTTAAATTAGGCTTTAATCTAATTTTTGATCATGAATACATATTTAGATAGGATCTAAAGTTTGATTCATGATTTAGTATTATGTAATGTACATAATTTTAGATTAAATCCTACAACTAGTGTTATTTATGAATTGAGTCGATTCAATTTTAAAGTGAGTTGACTCAATTAGTGAACAATGCTAAGTTGTAAAGAACTTTTTAAAATTTAAAAATTATTTTCAAAATATCGAACCCTAACCTAACCCATCAGTCCAAAACTTAATTAAAGAAATCAAGTATTGTTCATAGGATCTAGAATTATGAATTAAGATCCTAAGACAAAGGTATAAGACTGTGGGTTAAAGGGTTAGATGAATTGGGTCCATTAATTGTGTTAGACCTAAGATTAGTTAAAGAATGGATTAATCTAGAGTAATTGATCAAATCTAACCAAGTATTGTATTAGATTAGATTAAGGACACTCTAGAATCAACTCCAATAGTTATAGTTGGATGAGTCCATATCTTTAACAAGACCAAAATGGACTTAATTCATGGCTACGTGGTTAAGTCCAAAATTGCTAGGTTGATTGGATTAAACCTAATTAATCGGTTGGTGTCTAAGATAAGTTTGGCAGTCTAGATCAATGGTTTTTAATTGAGAGCTACTCGCACTGATTCGATCTTTGATGAGTTAATGGCATATCCCTTCCATTGATCTCACTTATCTGACCGACAAGGTCGATTGAAATTTGATTAGATCACTTGGTGATTAGGACTGATCCATATCATTAGGAATCAATTTGACTGATTTCAATCAGTAAGATTGAATAAGGTATCCATGGATCTAAATTGATCCTAGTCCTAACCTATTGACTTGATGAAGTCGGTGGAAGGACTTGACTTGGTGAAGTCAGTTGGAGAAATTTGATCCATGTCCTTTCTACCCTTAAATCATAAGTAACCTAAATCCTCTAAATTATTAGATTCTTAAAATGACTAAGTTATGGAGATAATCGAGTCATAGCCTTCCATTAAGATGAATAGTAATGAGTCCAATTTTCTAGGTGGACATTGGAGGTGCCTTACACCTAGTGTTCATTTAGATATTGAAATTATTATCCATCATATGATGATTAGGTCGTACTCTCTTAACTATGATTTGGTTAGCCAGAGCTTTCCTCGGGCCTGGTTATCATTGGTTTGATGCACTGAAGTTAATCATGTTAATGGTTGGACCTAACTAGACTTTTTCAGTGGAAACCATAGCCTACTGATTTGATATCTCGGATAAAATCTAAATACTAAAAATTATTTTAAAAAATAATTAGTTATGAACCTACCTGTAGATGCACATGGATTAGTCAAAGCTTTTCTCGGATTCATTTATAGTCTATGTGGATTTCAGTACCCACTAAGGAGTTAGTGTAATTCCTCGAATTGAAGGTAGAGGCTATCAATTCATTAAAAATAATGGAAGAACCTTTAAACTAAAGTCCAAATCTTTAGGATTTAAATTTATTCAAGTAATTATTAGGTTTCATGTTTTTCTTTCAGATAAATAGAATGGCTAGAATAAGTCCGCTCCATTCACTATTGGATAGTGGTAAGCATTTAGGACCTAAGAATAAGGAGTTTAGTATTGACCCTAATAAGAAAGACCCAGAGTGGAATGATCCTCTTAACCCAGATAGGGTGAATAGAAGAAATCAGCAAGTGATTGCTGGTCAAGGCTGTTATATGATAACATCTTGCAATTTCTTCGTATATGACACATCTATCTGGGTATTAGATACTGAGAGTCTGATTCATATATGCAATTCATTGCATGGACTTCAAATTGATAGAAAATTTAAAAATGATGATAGATTTCTTAATGTCGGAAATGAAAGTTAAGTTCCAGTCCTAGCATTGGGAACTCTTAAACTATTATTCAAAAATAATAGTGTCATTTTAAGTGACTGTCACTATTGTCCATCTTTTATGATGAACATAATATCTATTAGATTATTAGCCCAGGATGGTTATTGTTTATTAATAAAAAAAATTATTATAATATCATTATGAATGATGTTACAGTACTACAAGGACAATTGAGAAATGGCATTTGCATTATATCACAGTCTAGTAGCATAATGTACACGTCGAATAAATGACCAAAACTAGATAATGTCGCTAATGCTTATCTTTGGCACTGTAGGCTTAGTTATATAAACAAGAATAGGATTAACAGGTTAGTCAAGGAGAGTATTCTTGATATTAATGATTGTAAATTATTAAATACCTACGAGTCATGCCTTCTTGGAAAGATGATCAAATCACCTTTTATTGGAAAAGGTGAACAGGCCACTGAGCTTTTGGGTCTAGTACATACTGATGTGTGTGGGCCTATGAACACATATGCTAGAGGTGGGTATTACTACTTCATTACATTTACTGATGACCTATCTAGATATGGGTATGTCTATCTTATGAAGAATAAATTTGATTCGTTTGAAATGTTCAAATGATATTGAAATAAGGTAGAAAAACAACTTGGAAAGAATATTAAAACTCTTCAATCTAACTGAGAAGGAAAATATCTTTCCAACGAATTTCTGACATATCTAGGAGAGAATGGAATTCTCTCATAATGGACCCCTCTTGGAACACTACAGCATAATGGTGTATCTGAAAGGAGGAATCAAATCCTGTTGGACATGGTTCGGTCCATGATGGGGTTTACAAGTCTGCTGATTTCATTTTGGGGTTATGCACTAAAGACTGTCTATTTTATTTTAAATAATATTTCGAGCAAGTCTTTTGTAAAGACTCCATATGAGATATGGACTGGGCGTAAGCCGACACTCTCTCACTTTAGGGTTTGTGGGATGCTAGCTCATAGTTAGAATGTTTGTTCAGCGAAAAGATTGGCATTAGATCGATAAAACAATGCGTTAGTTTTCACTCAGAGATGGATACAGGAACTAATTGGCTCTAATTATTTTCTCGTCCTTTAATTAGAAATATAAGGTATCGTACTGCAAGTGAGAGAGTCTACTTTTTATGGAAATAGCGAACTCTCCTAAGTGAGAGAATATCAAGTGACTCAGTCTCTTTAATTCACCAAGTTGTCCTATAACAAATTAATAAAAGTTTGATCAGATAGCTGAGTTACTTGACCATAAGTTCTGTGGAATAAGTCGGTGGTATTGCAATTCTAGTCTGTGATAGAAGGATGAAAACCTAGAGCCCTATTGATACAGTTCGGTTCACACAAGGAGATGACGATATTCGAGTACATTAGTCAACCCGCAAGATATCGCTCTCAATTTACATAACCATATTTCGTTTGTGGTTCTTGGTCACCTTGGGGACTGGATAGAAATTCTTGTCGCACACTCTAATACTGAACACGAGGCATCAGAATTACTACGATGGATTTATTTCATTGCAGAAGGTCTGGACTTCTTGATAGTTGGTCATAGAGACCATTATACATCATAAATAAGAAGTCATCGAAGATAATAGTGTTTATATGTCCGTAGATATGATTCTATCTAGCCAGGAGGGTACATAATATCCATTTCACCGGTGTAAATTTATGTTAATTGTTTTATCTTAAAGAAAAATTATTGAGAGGTAACCGGGCTCAAAGGATGGATTTGAACTAATACAATCTCCCATACTTATTGCAGAATAATTCTGTCAGCCATTTATGAGTATTCGTAATATGACTGCTAGATTTACATGTTATTTACTTCTTCGCTGGCAGGATCTTCATTACTAATAATTTTATCGCTATCATTGCCTTGGATAATTGTTAGCATAACTAGATTTACTAGTATGTATATACGTAATATTGGATGTAATTACAATTAAAGCTTATCATTTTAATTGGAGAGCTGCGATCACTGAGGTCGCTCTCATATATGTACATACCTGAAAGGTTTCAGCTAATATCATTAACACGACAACACCGTATATTGGCTCTTGTCTTCCCTACTAATTATATAAGGGGTCAGTGTTAAAGCTTCAATAAATTTCAGGTTCTACTTGAATTGGAGCAAGCATACCAGTGAGTTGAACATGTAGGTGATTTGACTAATTGGTTATACAGTTAATGTACTGGTGTCTTCGTGTGGAATGAAGAAGAACACCTGCTAGATGTATGGGATATTGGAGCGTTATTACAGTTTGTTTTGTATTCTTGTAGGTGTGTGTTATTTGTCGATGATTATTACTTTTCTTAATCTGGAGAATGAATATATCCTATTTTCCATAGAAATATTATTAGGTTATAAGAGATTATTTGTTTATCAAATATCTCACAGGGTTTGAAGTCTTGACTTAGGGACGAAGCATCTTCATTTCACTAGGGGATGAATGTATTTCGGTGTAGAGATAGTATCTAACAATTAGATTACTTGTTGTCCAGTATCTTACGTCACAATTGATACATATGCTTGAAATGGTTCGTATTATTGGAGAACTTCAATTCAAGAATAGGAGCTTATCAATCACTCGTAATAGCTCATAGAATTTTTCTTGCGCATCTTTATCTTTATAAATTGAGGGCTTTCATGATCACGACATCACTATCAATCTCACATGAAGTGAGAGATCCGATATAGAAGTCGTCAAGTATCCTATATTATAATGTATAATTGTTGTGTACAATTGCGATAATAATATATATGAATTTATAAAAAGGCCATCTGAAGATGTTTAACCGTAATGAAGATCGATTGTAGAAAAACTGGATCCTCAACTTGTGGATAGATAGTTAGTAGTTATTATACGGAGTCTAACCTGTATCTAGGTGTAAGACATAAGGTTTGATACAGGTGATTCGATACATATTTAGCACTTATCCCTAGGGTAAGGGGTATAATTAAGCAACTACTTTAAAGCGAAGAAGCTAGAACTCATTCGTATGCTAAAATCCAATTTTGCTGGACATGCTTGATTTGTCAGGTTATTTAATTTTGGTTTCTTTAGGGTGGATTAATTCTATAGAATTTGGAGGAATTCTAAGTTTGATGGAGAGAAGATACGTGTGATATGTACTTCTGGATTCACATTCATAATTTGAATAATTATCATTTCTATCAATCATCTTCACTCTAGTATGTTGTAATTATTCACCTAATCTATTTTAGTAGAGGTCATTGAATCACAATTTACAGAATCTCACGATAGCAAGTTAGCAACCTGATAGATTTAGTTATAGAATACGTGGAATCAGGTTACCTTATTGGAACTAGCTCCCAGATGTAGAGAGAAATTTTAGTTGTATTTCTCATAAAAAACATTGTGTGAGACTATCAGAAATGACAGTTGGATGACTTCACGTGTGGACTAAACAATATTGTTGGTCGTGTACAATTATGTGTTAATACATATTTGGTATAACGTAATTAATCCTATTGAGGCTTCCATAGTATGGATTCCTTGATTATGGATGATAAGCATATACTCTATGAAGAGATATTTCACTATTACTGAATTAAGAATTCGATGTAAAGTATATTTACAATAGTGAGTTTTTAGCTAGACCTAATTTTTTATTTTTCACGATTCTATTAATGGGATGCATATGTATTAATTAGAATATTTATACGATCCTTTCAGTTGTACAAAATTAATATTGGGTGATATAATTCATAATTTTAATTAATTATTAATTTTACATATTTCTTTAATTAATATTTTTGTAGTATAATATATTTAATTTGCAATAAAAATTTTTGTTCTGGTGAGAATGATGACTCGCATATTCCCCTTCAGTCAAATCTCGTGATAACATATTTCCATACTCTTCGTGATAATTTACACATATATGCCTGGTGTTGAGGTTTAGTACCTAGAGTTCCATTAAAGACCTTGAATCACAACCATTTTATATCCAAATATGTTCACTTCCATTGCTATTGTGGTTGTAAGAATCATACTCAATTTGATGTGGATTATGCCTGATTCAATGCATTGGTATTTCGAATATATAAGACCAATACCAACTGATGGGCAGATGTGCTTGTTTACTTTCCACTTCTGAGTGGGGTGGGAACTTCATATTTGACTCACAAACTTTGTTGCGACTTTGTATTGTTCAATGTGGAACTTGATCTGGCACTCAGAAACTATACTTGTGTAACTTAATAACATATATGATTTAATCTCAGTTAGTTTATGGATTTCGTCTAAATTCAAAGTCATTAGTGAGTTGCTTGCTAAGAGTCAATCAAGATGAATTTTCTTAGGAGTACTACGAGGATACCTCTACATACTATTATCTTTATGGTAAGAGGGATCGATTTCTCGACAGTAGAAATGTGTCTTGATAGTTGGTCAACAGTTTTAATTGGTAGATTTGAGGATGTATCGACTATTAGCTTATCTACAACTAGTAAGCCATTCGGACAATGTCTCATTATCTTCTTCTCCTTGGTTAAACCATTCGAGGAGGAAATCGACCTCTCTGCTATGATTATTATACAATGATCTACATGAGCACTTCGATTTCATAGGAGTGTTGTCTCTATAATTATAAAGATATGCGCTCCATCATTTGAATTATATCTGGAACACACACGCTATTATATACTGTCATAATTTATCGATAATCTCTCTCTTTATTCCGAAGCTATTAGTGTTGTCCGTGGAAAGGTACTTTCTCATTACCAATAATAGATTGTTACATTAAGAAGAATTAGAGTATACTTTATATAAAAATTATATAAAAATATATTATGAAAATATTATTATTGATAAATTATTATTATAGGTATCATAATATAGCAATATCGTCCAACAAGTCTAAGACGATTGGTTCTTTTGTACATATTAAAATTTTTCTGTGAATAACTCATTTTTAGGAGTGCAAGTGCTATAATTTTCTTTTTGAGGGATATATGACAATGATAAAAGAGGCTGCTGTATATTAGAGGGTGGTAAAACAGATTTAGTTGAGTGCAATTATGTGGCACCCTAGAGCACTTCGCACTATGCTTGTTATTTACTATTCGATCTAGGGGGCATTAAGTTGTCTATTTCTCCTACATGTTAAGTGATATTTTGGCGGTAATATAATTTCAGGACTCAAAATACCAATATATATGTCAAAACATTTTCTTATAGTCAGCAGATTAAGTCTTGGGGACTCTGGGCGGTACAGTAAAATGCATATAATTTAATCTTCACTTGATTTGGATTATATCTTATTGTGAAGCGAAATTTTATGGCTATTACTGGTGACATAACACTTTGACTTGAGAGGAACAAAGAAAATGTAAGTGGCATCGGATCTTAATGAGTTGGGCGATTTCTGTGTTGGAAAAGGAAGATGTGCTTAGTGTAACGGAACATTATATTTTGCCGCTAATGTAACTTATAGTGAAGGGATTGCGTTTTGGATTTTTTACGCAAGAAACTGACACAATTATATTTACAATAAAACTTTAGCAGAGCTCCGGTATTTGATTATAAGTACTCTATTATTATTTTTTACGAGCACCATACAGTAGAACTGCTCACCCTTATCGCGGAAGTTATGTTCTTCAATAGAGTCATACGGCATAAACCAAAGGACACACGTATATTCTATCGTCTTCATATAGATCGTGGGATACCACACATTTGTTTGATTATTATCGACTCAGATAGAGTAAATTGAATGAGCGAAAATATTCAGATCAACGGGTAGTGCGGTAAGTGCGGAGTCAGGCAGGATTGATACTGCCAATAGTGGCTTGGAAGACTATTGGGAAGTTCACTGCAATCACATGACAGATAACATCATGAAGGGTTCTGAACTTAGTAATAATCTGAGTACTCCACTTACTTTTGGGAGTACTGCATCACACCCATACACCACACTTGGATAAGATTACAATTTGAGAAAAGGGTAGATAGTAGATGGAGATTGGTTGCGACGAAAGAAGGGGAGACGACAGATCGACCAGTGTAGAGATTGGGCACGCATCAAAAGGACTGGTTGCTATAGCCAAGGGATATCAATCGACGATATATGGTACTTAGAACAATAATTGATTGCTGGGAGGCACTATTTTGGGTATATGATAGACAATGTGCTCGTCAGGGATCATATGGTTCGAGTATATGTTCGTGATAGGGCCGGCACTAATTGGCCTAGAGAGGTAGATAGAGTTATCTGATTATAGGACTTCTCGGACTTGTAGATATGATTGGCATTATTCTTAATTGGTCTGGAGTTAGGAAGCTTTAGAGGCTTCGATAGATGGTGCATAACTACTAATATAAAGCTCTTGAAGGGTTTCACTTTCATTCCAAATTACGAAGACACACTGGATTGATTTAGTGTAAATGTTTTAAAAGGATCGTTATTTATATAGACTGAAAGCAACGCCATTGTCTGCGAGTGTCGGATACAATATGCTCTTTTAGATAAGACTCGAATCAGTAAATATAAGTTTTACTAATTATCATTAGAATATGGAAAGAAGAACTTAGCTACGTTAGGATATCAATTGGAGGCTGTTACTAGTATTTCTAATAATCGGTAGGTATCCTCTATCTTAGATTCACATAGCGATCTAGTCGTATTGCATAGTGGTAGATTAGTATATCCTCTGTATCATAGGGACTCCAGATAACAGAAACAATGTAATCCTCCTCGAATATTCCAAAGAAATTACACTTTAGAGGTCTTAAGCATATCATTCCATCATATCTACTCAATAGCAAATGAACTTGGAGATACAGATTACTCCTTACATCACTAGATAAAATTTCGAAGATCTATAATTATTGGAATAGTTATCTCTAAAAGATTGCTTTGGAATTACTCTTTATGTTCTACGCTCAATGAATAAAACTATTGCTTTTAAATCCATTGGGGTAGTCTGGAAGTTTAGACTTTGGGAACTTTACAAGTAGGATGCTCGAGTCTTCTCATTCGCGAATAAGAGCGATAGCATTACTTCTCTGAGAGGAGTACAAATCATATCCGATAATCCCAGTGCGATTCACGCTATTGAAGACGAGAGCGTATCGAAGGTAGAATATTCCATTATCGCTATACCGTTAGTGAGTATTCTGAGTTAAAGGTACTGGGCTAATGCACTATTGGTTCGCATGATGTGATGATGAGAGGTTTATCATACACATAGGGTAATGAGTATGGAAGATCTTAGTCAAGTTCCCTAATCAGGGTGAGAATACAGATATGAGATAAAGTTTCCCTAATATGATAGATTCATGAGCTATAGGGAGTTATAGATATTTGTTCAAATGATTAAGGCAACGCTGAGTAAGACTCTCGTCTGGGTGTTGATTGATAGCTGGTGCTTCAGGTTAAGCACGTTATGGAGAGCTATTATTGAACTATATTATTAGTTTCAGTAATACAATTGTAGTAAGAGTATGTCAGGTTATGTTTTTATCCTAAATAGTAAAACGGTCTGCTGGAAGAGTTTCAAGCAGCATACTGTGGCTGATTTTGTATACAAGGCAGAGTATATCATAGCATCTGATACTGCAAAGGAAGCTGTGTGATTGTGAAAATTCATCGACGAGCTGAAAGTAGCACCCTCCTTGGATGGTTCGGTTCTACTATACTATGAGAGCACTAGAGCCATAGCTCAAGTAAAGGAACCAAAGGTACATCAGTGCACCAAGCATATTCTACGTCGCTATCATCTTGTACGAGAGATCATGGAACGAGGTGACGTCGAGCTTCAGAAGATCAACGAAAAGAAAAATATGGCCGACCTAATTACTAAAGCTCCTAGAATCAAAGAGTTTGATAATTACAAATGGAAGATGGGTATTCGATACTATTCTGAGTGGCTTTAATCTAAGTGGGAGTTGTTAGAAAATGTATCCTAAAGCTAATCATCTAGATTATAGATGGTTGAGCTGAATATAATTTATACATAAATTATAAATAAATAAAATTATTATTTTAGCTTTTCATCATATTTTTTATATCTTTCTATAATGAACTATTCTGTGATAAAGTCCTTAGGACTATTTAGATTCAACAAAGAAGGATTTGCCATTTAGTCCTTAAATCAATTTACGATCAAATGATTCGTTGTGATCCAGGATAACAACGTATTGAGTGTACGTTATTGTTTATGGTTGTCCTCTTAATCAAGAAGTATAGAGATATTATTATGGCATGCAAGTGAAGTGTAAGGGTACATTTCACTGAATGTGATCCAACTATGGAGCTCTATACTGTCAAGAGTTGCTTGTGAAGGATATGGATATAAGTGTCCCTTAGATCTGAGATCACCATGATGACTTACAAGCAACTCACTACACTTGGTACCAGACTATCTGAATTTCTAATTCAGTGATAGAAGGCTATTGGGTACAGTCAAGTACTTCTAAAGTCAGTGCGTGAGTCAAGATGGGATTAACCCCTCTAAGTATTGGAGTAAGTGCATCACTGTATTTCAATTTAGCAAAACTTCAATCGAGGTAGTTCATTTGATGGATACTGAATTTTAAAATATGTTGTAGATGATTTTTTAGGATTGATAGTTAAATCCTAGGTCATCTTTTAAGCATTGAGATCATGGGATGAATTATATGGTAACCATATGCCATAGATTCATCGATATTGCATTGTGACTATTCGACCTATCTAGACGTCAGGTACCATTGCTAGATGGTCACATCAATTGATATAGAAAATTAGTTTCTATGCTACCAACTAGGATTCGAACCTATTGGATCACATATAATAGATGTTCCTACCTGATCTGATGGTTGATCGAGAGTCCCAATGGTTTGGGACTTTGTGGTCAAGAGTTTTATTGGATTAGAACTCTATGACCAGGAGTCCCACTAGACTAAGACTCTATCTTTATGGATCCCACTAGACTAAAACTCAGAGTCCTTGTTTGAAACTCTCTAATCAAGAATCTCACTGGTCTGGGACTCTATGATCATGAATTCCATTCATTTGGGATACTGGATTCAAAAGTCTCACTTGATTGAGACTCTTTAAGAGTTTCATGTAAATGGGACACCCATCCGATTGAAATTCTATGTTTATTAAAAGATTAATTAGTAATTTGATTACTGATTAGCTCAATTTAATTGAGTGATAAGGATTTGAACAAATCTAATTGAATTAGATTCGATTAGGTTTGACCCAATTAGGTCATGAGATGATCTAATCGCTATGAAAAATTTGATCCTGATTTGATCAGAGACTGGATCTAATTAATTTCTAATTTGATTAAAAGTTTATTAGTTTGAAATAAGTCTAATTTGGATGGGTTTAACCTAGTCTAATTGGATCTGGAATATTTGGTTTGGTTGAAATCAATTTGGATTAATTCAAATGAGTTTTGAAATTTGAATTACTTCTCCCTAGGCCACCCTACTTTGACCATGCCTCTTTCTCTCATGCAATTTTAGATTTTGCATGAGAGGTTTTTCATGCCTTGATGTTTTTTTTGCCTCCTATCTTATCTATATTTGACCTAGTCCAAGCGTTGAACCAATTCAAACCTAGTTGAATTTTTAATTCAACTAGTTTTGTTGGAACCACCTCTCATCCTTATCCTTTTCTCCATGCCCCATAAAATGTTACGAGATTTTTTTTCATGGAATTTTTTAGAGTGGGCATAGAAGGAGACTCCTTCTGCTTGTCACCCACCTGATTGAAAGTGGATAAGGATTCATTTAAACTTGAATTTGAATGGGAGGTTGAAACAAGTTCAACCTCCAAGCCTTATCCCCTTCCATATGTATTTTCCATGTTATGGTCACTCTTTTTAAGAAGAAATTTTTTGTGCTTGCATGGGAGAGGAAAAGGTTTCATGAGAGAGAAAACTAGAGAGAGGGGATGTCGTTCTGAATGCAAAAAATTCCACAAAGAGAGAAAAAGGGTTCTTGCCCCTTTTTTTCCTACACGCCTCTTCTAATTTTTTTTTTTGGGCCCCATCTTAAGAGCATCTGGAAGTGGGTGTACAGTATAAGAAGTCCCTCTTCTCATAAAAATTTGTTTCATGGAAAAACTCCAAAGAGAGAGGATGTAAGAAGATTTTCGGGTGTCAAGGTTTTTTAGGTGTGTGAAAATCCTAGAGTTAGGACTCTAGGTTCAGGTGGAGAGATCAAGTGCTATGAGTATCCGATCACCACCAAATTTTCACTACTATCTCATCATCCGCTAATGTACATGATCTAATTTTCTAGAGCATCCAAGAGATTAGAAAGAAAGCGATCGATTGGATCAATCAAAGATCAACCATCGAAGGCTTTGATGAGAAGCTAGCACTCTGATGGAGCTGGTAAGGATCAGGAGCTCCATATGGACCAATCGTAGAGGTTGGACAAGTGTGCGGCTGTAGCATGATGCAAGATCTTCTTTCGATGGATTCAGATCATGGAGATCAGCTATCCGTGCATAGGTATCATATTCTTAACATGAGTAGGTTAGTTGATATGATTTACTACCCTCATGCATTTAATTTCTTATTACATATTAACATGTCTAGATCCAGATGTAGGGTTTTTAATATGATCAATGCATGCCTAGTATTAATTTTAGATTAATATTTGCTTCCACTGTATTAAAATTTTTAAAAAGTTTTGAAAAGCATGCTAAAAACTCTGCACAATTTTCTTCATTTCTAGGCATCGATTGATCAATTAGACATCCTGACTGATTCAGCTAAAGATTAATTACACTACAACTTAATATAATTTTCTATAGAGGGATTTAAATGGTCTCAATGAACATATTGATTTAAAACAAACTAAATGCATAATAGCATTAATTATGATAAAATTTATATATGTCAATTAACATGTATAATTATTCTAGGACAACATCCACTATATCAAGGCAATCTTTACAGAATAATATATACAACATAATCTCATTATGATAAGAAAAAAAATATGATCTCATCATATAAATTAAAACATACTAAAAATATTATATCATATTTTTCATTTATGCCATTATACTATAAGCAAAGCATTATATGATTTAACCTAATAAGGCTTGCTCTGATACCACTGATAGATTTGGTGTACAAGGTGGAAGCATGGATTTTAAAGCAAAAATATGAAATCATATAAACTAAACCCGAACCCTAGGATCACCTCATTAGCAATTTAATCATATAACATGCATTTGTAACATAAAAGAAAGTATTAGAACATACCTCTTATCGCTAAACCCTAAATTGACCCTGATCATCGGTAGCAGTCCGTCAGGGTTTCCACTAGGTGCCCACGTGTTCACCCTCCAACGTTGATCCACATAGAGACTTGATCAAAACACCAGCACCTCTGATTTATATAATTAAAGTTCTAATAATAAGAACTTTAATTATAAGGGCAAGACCTTCTTATGCCTTTATGTCACCTTCCTTGCCTCTTCTTATCTATCTTTCTTTTTCTTTTATCTTCTTAATTTTTCTTTCTAATGTCTTAGTCTTAAGATGACTTCTTGTCCCTATAATGACAAGATCTAGATAAGAGAAGGGAAGAAAGAAAATTGGACAAAAAGAAACTCTTGTAAGAAAGAAAAGATAATGTTCACACACACACGGACTCTTGATGCGCACCCTTATTTATAATGTACGTAGGGGTGCCATCTAAAAATCTCACACCCTTTCCATATCAATATCTCATGCCCCATCATCAAATCTTACTCCCATCTGAATTTTGCCCTATTTAAAATTATGTAGACTTAGTCCAAGAGGTGCCTTAAAACAAAAGGACTCTTCGGACTAATTCTACATAGTTTTTCTATGAAGAGTCATGATGCATAAATATATGGTGCCATAATTCAAAGGTTTGGATCAGATTAGATGGCCATCTAATGGATCTTAAAGGGACACCCATTCATCAAGAAGGCGTGGAGATGTACTTTGAATAGTCAAAGTCCCAAGAGGTGTAAAGAAGAAGTGGGCGGCAAGGAGTCCAAAGCAACAAGGACTCTTGGGCGAGAAAACATCTTGGGCAAAAAGAAAAAAAAAGAATTTCATCTACAGAAGAACTTTTTTGTGCCCCATATCTGATGTCCACACTAATATAAAAGTTTACGTGACATAAAAATATTGAAAAAGTCAAAAAAGGTAGGCGCCAACTTATTCCGTGCACCAAAGAGTCCTTTGCGCATGAAAGACTTCCCATGCATAAGAGAGAGACTCTTTGGTGTGTGAGATGCAGGTATGTGGTGCCCAATCTGAAGCCCAATCAATCTAGGTTAATCCAACTCAAGACCAAATCCTATTTGGCTCAAATCGGATCTTAATTAGCCCAAATTGGAAGCTGATTCGAATCCAATTCGAACCCAGGTGTTAGGATTTGCAACATGTGCTAGCATGTTCATCTTGCAAACATGGTCTAATTGGAAGATGTGAAATTTTAATAGAAATATCAAAAATATCCTTCAATAAAAATTACCATGCAACTAGATTCTTCGATCTCCCTGCATCCTAAATATGACTCTGGGTATGAAAATATGTCAACCCCAATATCATATTCATTTCTCTTTCAATCTTATGATGATGATTCATTTAATGAAACATTAGAAACCATTTCTAATCTTTCATCATGCTTTGATCAAAGTCTTCCTGAATCATCATTTGTTTGAAGCAAGTAGGATGCTATTTTCTCTTATTAGGAGAGATCGATTCTATGTTAACCTACTCACAACCTTCATATAGATATAATCTATCATATCCAGATCATCCCGTACATAACTGAGTCAGGAATGAGTATGAACCAAATTATGGATTTATATATATAAGATTCTATGGTAGTTTCAGATCAAAGGATTACGTGCACAAATTCCACTATGAGAACCATCTATTGACATGTAGATAAGACTCCATTAGATATTCTCAATTTGGATCAATTCAGTGAACTCATTTTCTAATGAGCACCCACATTCTTGTATTAGTGTCATACACAAGTTATTGTGAGATCAATCACCCTCTCAATCGAGCATACAAAGAATGTGCTAGTCTTACCGAAAAAACATTGATTCCTAGCTCAATGTCCCATCGACTAGGAATATTTAAATTAGAATTTTAAGATTTTAGATCTTACTAGTATGATCTCATCATAATTCTAAAACCATATAGCCCTAATTTATAGGATTCATCATAATAAATAATAAGACACTGCATATGATGAAATAAATACCTTTATTTTTTAAAAAGTGTCATTACATGAGTCTGGAAGACAAAGAACATCCCAAAAATAAATTGACTTGAGGGCATATTCCTTTCAACTCTAGGGTATATAAATCAGGACATTGTAACTTTTACAGTAGAAGGGAATATAATTGAGCTTTTCTTTCTAACTCTCTTTTCTCTTCTCTCTGGTTCTAACACCAAAACCCTAGCTTCTCTCATTTTTCATAGATCTTCTTCAGTTTGCTGGATTAACACCCAGATTCATGCAAGAGGTCGGATCTACGATTGTGGCTCCAAGCAGCCGTAGGAACAACAATTGATATCTAAGCGAGGTGATGCTAGTTGGTGGGTCAAGAATTAGTATCAGAGTACGGTTGAGCATGAAGGAGGAAAAAGATTAATTTTCAGTAGAAATTAGCAATGAGATTTAGATCTAAAGGCTTTCTCCCGACTTCATGAGGAAGGAAGAGATCACAAGGCTACTGTCTACCATCTCTAGTCAAGGTATTTCTCAGATCTATCTATTTGCTATTATTTAATTCAAATTGATCATGGAGAACAGCGGGTTGAAGGTAGGATTAGAGAAGTTTGATGGAAAGAGAAGTTTCATGATGTGGATGGTAAGGGTGGATTTGCTGGTTCAGATGAGGTTGGATTTAAGTTAGATTCTACTATATCCCATCAGAAGTCCGATGCAGGAAATCAGTACAACATGCTAGTACTGTTCTGATCCTTCTTCGATGGTCGATCCGATGCTTCCTTCTTCAAAATTTAGACTCTCCAAAGTATAAAAAGAAAGATAAGAGTTTGCTGATCTAAGACTCTGAAAAAAATTCAAAAGAAAGAAGAAGAGATTGAAAATAAAACAGCCCTAGAAGAAGACCCTCTTCTTCTTCTCTTTTCTCTCACCTAGACACCTAGTTTGGAGCCTATGGAACCCCCATGCCCAAGGACTCTCTTCCTCTGATTTTTGCACACCCCAAATCTCTCCCAAAGCTCTATATTTGATTAAAGAATTAGAATAAAATTCATCCAATAAATAGAAAATAAGAAGAGTCCAAGTTAGGTCAAATTCCTAGACTAGGAATATCCAAACATGAGAAGTTGTTGGGGCGCCCAACTCTTGGGCGCCTCCTCCATAATTTTTGGCATGGACCAGCAAGGGAGGGCACACAAAAAAGAAGATTATTTTCATAGAATAAGAGAAAAATTAATTAAAAAAGGATGTGGCACTCAAGGAAAGATGTTTTAGTCAATAAGAATTCTATCTCATAGAATCCTAAGCAAAGCCAATTCCTCCTTTGACTTGGTCTTCCACCTAACTTCTAAATATGACTTGGAGGGAGAGAGGGGGTGTGGAAATCAGGAAGAAAAGGATTTTCTATGAAAAATATCTAAAAAATAGGTATGGAGGGCATTGGGACCAAGGTGGCGCAAGGAGATAGGGAGTCCTAGTCACACTAGGACTCTTATTTTGACTTGGTCAAACAAGATCTTTTAATCAAATAAAATCAAGATTAAACCAACCTAATTAAATAAAATCCTAATTCATTTAAGGATTTAATTAAATTAGATTAAATCAAATTTAATTTTAATTTATTTTTTAATTAAATTAGAAAATTGGGTTAATCCGAGTCCTAGTTAGACTAGGACTAGTTCTTCCTTGCACTTGGCTTATCCAATAAACCAATTGGACTTGATCTGATCAAGCTCAAATCAAATATAATTAAATTATATTTAATTAGACTTAATTTTAATTTGTTGGCTTAATCAAATTAAGCTAATTAGTAATTTAATTACTAATCGATCCTCCTGCAATACTTGCACTAGGTTAAACACCAATCGTATTGATTATTTAACCCTAGAACGACTCTTAGTCGTTGATCAACCATCTGATCAGATCATAAGCTCTAATGTGTGTGACCTCATAGATCCGAACCTAAGCCGATAGCATAGAAATAAATTCCTATATCAATCAAAGTGACCATCTAGCAATGATATCCGATGGTCAGATAGGTCGAAGGTATAGAACACCATCCTTAGAACCTATGCAGATATTGAAGAAAAAAACCTATTTTCGATCAGATTCATTCAGATCTAATTTGATCAAGAGGAATATTTCAAAAAAATTTCTCTTAGATCAAAATCAAATTTGATACTTTTCAGATCTGATTTGATGGATCTAATAAAATAAAAATAAAATAAAATAAATCAGATTTAATTTATACCTTGTTCTTGGGTAATCTTATTATCCTATGATGATCCTGCTGATTGCCTGAGGTTCTAGATGTAGCCACGCAATCGCTTAGTCTCTACCGATATCCACTCGAGCAGGATTTGGATATCTTCTTCTTCTTAATCTTTCCTCCAAAGATCATATTTGGATCTGATCTTGAAGATCTTCAAAATAACTTTTGAAGATCCGATGTCGTCTCTTGCAGCAGTGCTGCCTTCTTCCTTTCTTGTCGTCTTTTTTTTGTCTGGATTGTACCAAACTGAAGTCCAAAGCCCCTTGGGCATGGAGCGGAGAGAGAGGATCAGCGGTAGGCATGGAGGAGAGAGGGAGATGGCTATGTGGCATGGGCAAGGGGAGAACCTCTTCAAAGCAAGGCGCAGAAAGGGTTTATATAGACCTTGCTGTGCCATGCAGTGCCATATCATCCCGGCCAATCACATCTCTTCATACAATCGATCTAAATCTGATTGGTGGGATGACATCATCTGATCTAATCAGATGTGAGTGAAGGAAAATCCTAATTTTTTGGGGTCAGATTCGTTCAGATCTAATTGATCGAGAGGCATATTTCAAAAATTTTCTCTTAGATTCTAATCAAATTTGACATTTTTCAGATCTGATTTTATGATTTGATAATCAAAAAAATTAAATTAAATTAAATCTAAATTAATTTTACCTCGATTCTAGGTAATCTAATTACCCATTGATGATTTGCTGATTGCCTGAGATTCTGGATCTAGCCATGCAAGCGCCTAGCCTCTACCGGTATCCACTCGGGCTGGATCTGAAGATCTTCTCCTTCTTTATCTTGTCTCCAAAAATCAGATCTGGATTTAATTTGGAGAATCTTCGAAACTCCTTTTGAAGATCTGCTGTCGTCTCTGCAGTAATGCTGCCTTCTTCCTTTCTCGTCAGCCTTTTTTTGCTTGAATTGCACTAATCTGAAGGCCCAACTTTCTTGGGCATGGAGAAGAGAGAGAGGATCAGAAAGGTGGCATGGAGGAGGGAGAGGGGCAGCTTTGGGGAGTGGCTAGGAGAGAGGTCTATGAAAAGTGGGCACAGATAGGTCTTTATATAGACCCTACTGCGCTATGTAATGCCACATCACCCCGACCAATTACCTTGCTTTGTTTATCAGATCTAAATCTGATTGGTAGGATGACATCACCTAATCCAATTAGATGAGAGACCTACAGATTTATCCTAAGGTGGTGCCTAAGACTGGTCAAAGTCTATAGGTGAGGGTTACCTAGTTTGAATCCAAGAAGCAACCTGAAGTCCCATTCGTATGGAACTCCAGGCGTCCCTATCCATGGGCGCACACCATCCTAAGCATATGCCCCTTTCTTTCTAATTTTTAGAGAGGAGACAAGCCCCTATCTGCTCTCTAAAAAGTGCATGACACATGGGTAGATGTCTAAGGGTCAAAGGTCAATGTTTGACCAAAGTCAAAGGACAAGAATTAGCAGATGATGGAAAATGACATGTGTTGTCTTAAATTTATCTCATAAATTAAGACAACCCTTTTTCTAACCTTAACAAGCTTCAGTCAGCCTAGGTGAAGGTACCTGAGTGAGCACAAACTCATTTGGCTCAGTCGAGACAACTTTTAATGATAGAAAAAGGAGAATGTTAGGTTCAATCGTGTGCTAGCATGATTTCCTTGAACCTAATTGGATCTAATTCAAATCAATTGAACTGGGTTAGTCCAATTGATGATATAAGATCCAAACCCTTGTTTGTGTGATCCAGTTAGGTTCAATTCTGTATGATAATAGGATATGTAGTGATCTCCATCATCAACATCATCAAAACTCCTTTCGATGGATCAAAACTCTTCTGATTCAGACAACTTAGAATGATCGATCGTCTAAATCATTCTAATTGCTCCCAAAATCCACCGGTGATACCTAGCAGTATATGGTGGCAACCTATCAAAACTGAAGATGAATCTCTCGGTGCAGCTACTTGTGTGATTAAGTTCTTCTATCTTGAGCCCCCATCAGATTAGGGTTAAGGTGAACTCGTCAAACCCTAATTTCTATCATATGATTTAATCATTTGATTCAAGTCCGATGTAAAAACCATAATAGAAACTCTTTCTATTATTTCACTCTTTACCATGGCCATGGGCTTATGGACTTGATTCTCATGATCATCATAGGACTGCTCCTCATCTACCGAGGTAGATAGATTCCATCTTGGTGCAATCCAATTCCTACAATGAACATGCTATAGCCAACATACATCTCAGAGTTCCGAATGGCTAGAAGATCGAGTCATGGTGTAGTCAAACTATAACACCCTTAAGATAAACTGTTGATGCACCTCATGTCAAAGAACCAGACACACCACTGTAGCTTCGAGTCAGTCATCGACGAGAAGGTAGACTTCCTTATGACTACTCGAGGTGGTCACACTCAGTGCCCTCGTTCTCTAATGAGTATCTATACTCTCGCTCTGATGTCTCTACACCGTAGACTCAAAACTCATCTACTATAAAGAAGCGATTGTACACTAACCTTCCGAATCAATCACCATCCTCATGATGATCCTACGGTCAGGCGCATTTTATGAGTTAATAATGAAAATTCTTGTCTTAAATTTTCAACTCTTGAAAATAAGAATTATCATTACCATTAACTCAAAGGACGTATCACAGATACTAAATATACATATGTAATAGAAAATAATCCATTTTATTATTTATAGTCAAAATTATAATTTTGTCCCTAGAAGTGTATTATAAGTATCAGCCAATTCTGGCTTCTAGGGCACACATATCTAACAAACTCACACTTGACCTAAAGCCAATTGGCTAGAAATCTAAGTTCCATCTTCTCAAGGTGAACTTCGATCTTCTGCTGGCCCAACGACTTTGTAAGCGGATCCACCGCATTATCTGTGGAGTCAACTCTCTTGACCTCGACGTAACTCTTCTCGAGGTAATCACGGATGAGGTGGTATCATCACTCGATGTGCTTGAATTTTTGGTGAGACCTCGGCTCCTTAGCAAGGGCTATGGCCCCATTGTTGTCGTAGTATAGAGGAATGGCATCTGATGGCATCACTCTAATCTTTGCGGCAAACTTCTTGTACCAGAATGCCTTCTTTATAGTTTCTAACGCAGCGATATATTCTGCTTCCATGGTGGAATTGCTATCATTGTTTGCTTGAAACTTTTCAACTGACAGCTCCACCATTGCACAAAAATAGACTCCTAGATGTCAACTTTCGATCATCTACACCGGACATAAAATTCGAGTCTATATACCCGTAGACTTGGAGTTTTCCATTGCCAAAGACCAAAAATATATTCTTAGTTCTTCTCAAGTACTTAAGGATACATTTCACAGAAGTCCAGTGTTCTTCAGCTGGATTTGACTGATATCTGCTCGTGACACTCATAGCATGAGCGATATCAGGTCGTGTACATAACATGGCATACATGAGGCTCCCTATTGCTGAAGCATAAGGGATCTTGCTCATGCGTTCTATTTTCTCAGGTGTGCTAGGGCACATCTTCTTAGAAAGATGAATGCCATGCCTGAAGGGTACTAAACCCCTCTTAGAGTTTTCCATACTAAACCTCTTTAGTACTTCCTCTATGTATATCTTTTGTGAAAGTCCTAGCATCCAGATAGTAGAATCTAACTTGCACTGAGTGAAACCCTAGATTTGGGTTTGACAATCCTTAAGTATTTAAGAAATACTAAGGGCCAATGGCTCATATATAGAGATATTAACTTAAAACTTATGGGATACACTAATTTTAGTTTTCAGTCAAATCATAATAGCAAAAAGAGTATGTCAGGTTATATTTTTACCCTAATTGAAGGAGCAATCTGTTAGAAAAATTCTAAGCAGTACACCATAGTCGATTCTATTTTCGAGATAGAATACATCGTAGCATTCGATGCTATCAAGAAGGCTGTGTGGTTGTGGAAGTTTATCAGCAAGCTAGGAGTGGCACCCTCCATCGATGGTCCAGTCCTCCTGTATTATGATAGTACTGGAGCCATAGCTTTTAAGCTAAAGAACTGAAGGCGCACCACAAAACCAAGCACATTCTATGTCGCTATCATCTTATCCAAAACATTATGGATCGAGATGGCGTCAAGCTTTAAATGATCGATGGAAAGGAAAACTTGGCCAATCCATTTACTAAAGCCCTCAAAATGGAGTTTGACAAATACAAGTGGAAGATGGGTATTCGATATTATTCTGATTGGTTTTTAGTCCAAGTAAAAATTATTAGAAAATATGTTCTAAAGCCAATCATCTAAATTATAGATAATTATGCTTCTAATATAATTTATATATAAATTATCAATTAATAAAAGATTATTTAACTTATTCATCATAAATGGTCATCTTTCTTACATGAACTCATGTGTTATGATGAAGTTCTTAAAATCACTATCAATTGATAAAGGAGGATTTATCGATGGTTCTTAAAATTATTTACAATCAAATGATAAGCTATTAATTAGGATGATAACTTATCGAGTATAGGTTGTTATGTGCCATATGCATTATTGTCCTCATAATCAAGTGGTGTGAAGATACTAGTATAGCATGCAAGTGAGATGTAGGAGTACTTCTACACTGAATATGACTAATATAGTACTCTGCTATCAAGAGTAGCTAACAAAGACTATGGATATAAGGATCCCTCCAACCTGAGATCACCATGATAACTTGCAAGCAACTCACTATACTTTGGTATCGGACTACATGTATTTCTAATACAGTGATGAAAGATTTCTGGGTGCAGTCAAGTACTTGCAAAGTTGGTGTGCAAGTCAAGTTGGGATTGACCACTCTTGATTTTAGGAGAGAATGTCTCGTTATATTTCAATCGAGCAAAACTTAGGCCGAATAATCTTTATGAAGAGTCATAGGATTTGTAAGGTTGAGATATAATATGGATGAACTATTTTAAGTATTGACAGTTAACTTGAAGTCATCCTGAGCATTAAGAGTCAAAGGGATAAATTATATAGTAACCATAGGCTAGAGTTCTAGAATATTATTTTACATATATTCGATCTATCCAGACATCAGATTGAAGGGAAATCTTGATTTCTCCGTCCAGGTTCGTCCAGATCTGATTAGATAAAGAGATATATTTTAAAAAAAATTTCTTGATCTCAATCAGATCTTGATATGTTTCAGATCTGATTCTTATTATTTTAATAAATAAAATAAAATAAGATAAATTAAATCAAATTTAATTTACCTAATTTGGGTAATCCTATTACCCTGTAGATGATCCTGATTGCAGCGGAAGGTTCTGGATCTTAGCCACGCAAGCGCCTGGCCTCTACCGGTATCCACTCGGATTGGATCTGGAGATCCTCTTCTTCTCTATTACACCTCCAAAAATCAGATCTGGATCTGATCTGGAGGATCTTCAAAACTCTTTTGAAGATCTGCAGTCGTCTTTTTGCAGCAGCGCAGCCTTCTTGCTTTTGATCGCCTTTCCTTGATCTGAATCGCACCAACCTAAGTCCAAAACTCTTTTGGACGTGGAGAGCAAGGGGAGAAGAGACTATGGCATGGAGAAGGAGGGGAGAGGCAGCCTTGGGGCGTGTCTAATTTCATTAGAATTAGGGTTGGGCGCAGGGTCTTATTTATAGACCTCTTGTGATCCAACTCCTCTTCCTCTCAACCAATCACAACCCTTTGTGAAATCAGATCTAAATCTGATTGGTTGGAATAGAGACCCCTGGATTCCTCCTTAGAGGGTGCCTAAGACCAGTCAAACTGGATTCTTAGTAGAACTCTGATTGGAATCCAAAAGGGAGGTGGAGTCCTTGTCCAACAAGGACTCCTAGGCGCCTCCTACTTGGGCTCACGCCACCCTTGGCGTGCGCCCTTCTCCTTGCCAGGTTCTGGCAGGGGGACAGGCCCCCACCAGCTCTCCAATAGGTGCATGACATGTGGTCAAAAGTCAAAGGATCAATGGTCAACGTTTGACCAGTCAAAGGTAGACTTTTGACCAAAGTCAAAGAACAAGAAATGGCAGGTGACCAAAAATGGTAGGTAATGTCTTACAAATAAGACAACCTATTCTGACTTGGACAACCTCCAGTCAGACCATATGAAGGCCTCTGATTGAGCACAAACTCCTTTGGCTCAGTCAGGACAACTTATTTATGATAGTAAAAGAAGAACGTTAGGTTCAATCGAGTGCTAGCACGATTTCCTTGAACCTAATTGAATCTCATTCAGATCAATTGAACTAGATCAGTTCAATTGATGATCACCAGATTCAAACCCTTGTTTGTGTGACCCAGTTAGGTTCAGTTCTGTATGGTAATGGGATATGTCATGATCTCTATCATCGACATCATCGAAACTCCTTTCGATGGATCAGAACTCTTCTGATTCGAACAGCTAGAATGATCGATCATCTAAATCATTCTAATTGCTCCCAAAATCCACCAGTGACACCTAGCAGTATATGGTGGCAACCCATCAGAGCTGAATGCGAACCTCTTGGTGCAGCTACCTGTGTGATTCAGTTCTTCTATCTTGAGCCCCGATCAGATTAGGGTTAAGGTGAACTCGTCAAACCCTAGTCTCTGTCATATGATGTAATCATTCGATTCGAGTCCAATGTGAAAATCTAAATAGAAACTCTTTCTATTATTTCACTCTGCCATGGCCATGGGCTTCAGGACTTGATTCTCATGATTATCATAGGGCTGCTCCTCTACCACCGAGGTAGATAGATCCCATCTTGATGCAATCCAGTTCCTACAATGAACATGCTATAGCCAACATACACCTCAGGGTTCCATATGGCTAGGAGACCGAGTAATGGTGTAGTCAAACTATAACACCCTCAAGGTGAACTGCCGATGCATCTCAGGTCAAAGAACCAGACACACTACTGCAGCATCGAGTCAGTCATTGACGAGAAGGTAGACTTCCTAATGACTACTCGAGGTGGTCACGCTCAGTGCCCTCGTTCTCTAACGAGTACCTGTACTCTCGCTCCGGTGTCTCCACACCGTAGACTCAAGACTCATCTACTAAAGAGAAGCGATCGTACACCAACCTTCCGGATCAATCACCATCCTCGTGATGATCCTATGGTCGGGAGCTGTTTATGAGTTAATAATGATTATTCATGTCTTAAATTTTCAACTCTTGAAAATATGAATTATCATTACCATTAACTCAAAGGATGTATCACAGACACTAAATACACAAGTGTGATAGAAAATAACCCATTTCATTAATTATAGTCAAAATTACAATTTTGCCCCTAGAAGTGTATTACAAGTGTCAGCCAATTCTGGCTTCTAGGGCACATATATCTAACACAGATACCATTGCTAGATGGTCACTTTGATTGGTACAGAAATTTATTTTTATGCTATCAATTTAGGTTCGATCCTATAGATCATATATATAAGAGATTTCTATTTGATCGGATGATTGATCAATAATTATGAATCATTCAAGGATCAAATCATCAATACAATTGATAATTGATTAAATGCAAGTGTTATAGAAGGATTAATTAGCAATTAGATTGCTTCTAATTGGCTCAATTTAATTGAGCATTGGGCTGAGATCGAATTTAATTGAATTAGATTTGGTTTAGATCCAATTTGGTTAAGTCTAATTGATTTATGAGATAACCTAATTACAAGGAAGATCAATTTCTTGTTCAATTAGAACTTGAGTACACCTAATTTTTAATTAGCTTAGAATTTAAATTAGATTTAAATAAGATTTAATCAGGCTCCTAGTTGGACTAGGATTGCCTTTAATTAGGATGCACCAAGTCTAATTAGAATAGGGACTAAATTAGGTTTGACCTAAGTTTAATTGGAGAGCCCAATTAGACTGGGACTCTCCCTCTTATCTCTTGCACCAATTTCAAAAGCCCCATGCCCCTTATTCAGATGTTTACATGAGTTCTTCTCACGGCTAAGAGGACCCCAAGCACGCCCCTCTTTGATGGTTTTTGGAAATAAATTTGACTAGGTCAAAATAAGGAAGTTGTTTTGACCTAGGACTCTATTCGATAGAGTTTTATGATTCTCAAACATATCCATTGGAGGCACCTTAATTAAATCAGATGTGATCTGATTTTGGTGAGAAAGGAAGAACATCGAGCATGCATTCAAATTCCCCATGCCTAAAAAAGAATAAGAAGGTGCCAAGAGTTGGACGCCCGCTAACCTTTCTCTCTTTGACTTTTCCATCTTAGATATTTAACCTAAAGAAGGACTCCTTGGAGGCGCCAAATTAAAATCAAATTAGATCTGATTTTTAGCATGGGAAGGAAGGATTTTCTACATGAATTTGTGGTAGTCCATACCTAAAAAGAATAGGAGGCACCCAAGAGTTGGGCACCCCCTATACTTGCCTCTCTTTGACTCTTTCCTACTTAGGTATTTGACCTAAGGTGGGTTTCTTTGGGGCGCCTATTTGAAAGAGTCTTATGGCTTGAGAGAAAGAGAGTATTCCATGATAAAATCTAGAGAAAAAGGGGAGAGGGGAGTAGGAGGGGTTATGTGCCAACATTCTTGGAGGCATGGGTTTCTTTAGGACAAGTCTTGTGTTTGTCCTGTTGAGCAAAAAAGAAGAGAAGGGTCTTCTCTTAGGGTTTCTATTTAAGTTTTCTTTTCTTCATATTTTGAGAGATTGGAAAAAAGATTCTCTCCCTTAATCCTCCTCCAGTTCTTCATCTCTTTGAGGGTCCAAAAGTTTTGAAGAAATATATTCAAATCAATCGTTAGGAGGGATCTGCAAGAAGCCAGGACTTCATGCAGATCTTCGATCATTGAACCTCCGACCAGCATAGGAGCTTCGTATGGATAATCTGTATAGGCTGAATATCCTATGTGGTTCTAAGCAACAATTACATCTATGAAAATCAGTAGCGGTATTCTCAACTCGCGCTAAGACAAAGAAATCCAATATCTTCTACATCTAGATTTGATCTAAATCGGTATTGATGTGATTAATACCTATTTGCTTGTATTTTTTAGATTTAGTATCTTATCAGGTCATAGATCCTAAATGTAGGTGTTTAATGATTTGATCATGTGCATAAATAGATTAATGAGATTAATCTTAAGTCTTTCGCTTGTTGTTTTTCAAAAAGTTTCGAAAGCCATG
Organism: Cocos nucifera; assembly: GCA_006176705.1. Taxonomy (NCBI): domain Eukaryota; kingdom Viridiplantae; phylum Streptophyta; class Magnoliopsida; order Arecales; family Arecaceae; genus Cocos; species Cocos nucifera. The sequence continues at coordinate 116,537 of QRFJ01000492.1, forward strand.
CATATAATCCTACCTAATTTTCCAACAAATATTTCATATTATGCACAAAGTCACCTCTGTCGACCATCCTTAATCGAATGGTGAAGTGGAAGTGATGAATTAGATGATCCTACATGAACTCAAGACTCAACTGAATGAAGCACAAGGCCTCTGGGTGGAAGAATTGCATTTGGTCCTATGGGCATATCAGACAACTCCTCGCATCCTAATGAGATAATCGCCATTCAACCTAGCCTATGGAGCAAAAGCAGTGATCTTGATAGAGATAGGGTTGCCATTGACGAGAGTCAAATACCATACAGAGCCAAGTAACTCTAGATCTCAAAGAGCCAACTTAGACTTGCTCCTTGAGGTTCGATAGCAAGCACAAATTTGGATGGCTATATACCAATAAAGAGTCATCCGATACTACAATGCAAGGATCAACCCAAAGGTGTTTCTTCCTAGAGACTTAGTTTTAAGAAAGGCAGAAGCTTCAAAACCTTCAGACCAAGAAAAGTTATCTCCAAATTGGGAAGGATCTTATAGAGTAACTAAAATCCTTCGCTTGGGTGCATATTGACTATAGACTCTCAAAGGAGCGACCATCCCACGAACATGGAATGCCGATAACTTGAAAATATATTATTAATGAAGTTGTCCACATGTTACAACAATCTCAAAATGAAATGATCGGATTGCAACTTTTCTTGAATATTTGACTAAGTATAAATAATATTTGACTGATGACTTAGAAAGAAACACCTGTCGGCCATAATATATACTGACGGACCATTGGTTGGATGATTCTACAAATCGATTCTCAGTTGGATAATCCTGTAATCCGACTCACAATCAGATAATTTTATATACCGACTTCGGTTGAATGATTTATTATGCCGACTCAACTATGGTTGAGAGGAATCTTATGCCCACACGATTTTGGTTTAGTATGAACCATACCGACTCAACCTCGATCAGTTAAAGGATATTCTGCTAACCCCCATTTATTAAATACTTAAAAAATTGTATGCCTAAAAGTCTAATTGGTTGATACCCGATTAACCGGCAAACTCTATGACTATTACTACTGATTAGCATTTGGATTTGACTACCAATTAAAATTCAAACTAACTGATAATAGTTATCTACAACAAGTAAAAGTTTGACACTTAGAGAATTTTTTTTTCATTCATATGTAGAAGCATTACAAAATTAGGCCAAGGCCAGATTTGTCCAAAAATAAAAGAAAAAGAGAGCAAAGAATCTATTGCATTTATTCTAGTCATTAGTCGACCTCCACCATAGTGTCGGTAGCCATGGCAGCATCATCCCTCTAGCCTTTAATAGTAGTCGGTTCTACTTCAACCGACATTGGTGCGAACTCCTCAACGAATGGGGTGGGCTTCATGGTAGTCGGTACATCCTCTTCAATCGGAGCGAAAGCTCTTTCGATCGGCTGATCTTCTAACTCTCCTTTGGCTCCTGGGATGGTGATGTGACTCATGTCCAAGTTTGGATAGAACTTCTTGACTGTGTTCCTGCCATCCTCGTATCCAATCCAATGTGACACGTTGCCACCCATGAGGATTTCATTCTTGAAATCCTCTAAGTTCTTATAATCTTCGACGGCTTGCTTCCACACCTAACCGAGAGCCTCTTTAGCCGACTTTGCATCCTCCTTGACGGAAGCCAACTCTACTTTAGCGACCTAAAGCTTTCTTCGCTCTTCCTCCAAATCTTTGATGCAACTATCGCGTTCCTTCTAGAGCCGGTTAACTTCATGTTTTCTTTTCTTTATTCAAGACTCCTGAGACTTGATAATTTGCTGCGTCAACTTTAAGTCAGCATGGGCCGACTCCAACTCAGCCTTCAATCGGGAGATCTCCTCTTTGCATTTCTTCTCCTACTCTGCTGCCTCCTTCTCTTGTTTAGTTTGCAGCTTGAAGGAGCTCGAGAATAGCAACCTTCTTGGTGTCTGCAGCCACAATTTTATCGGACCAAGCCCGATGGAAGTCAGCGATCGATCGGTATCCTCTATTCAATGTCGACATATCATGCACCAGCTGAAGAAAAGAAAAAAGCAAGTGAAAAAAAAGATAAGAAAATATCAACTAACTTACATTGAGGATCGTCGAGTAGAAGAAAGAATATTTTGGACACCATCCAATTCTTTCTATTCTCCCTAGCAGTTGGGAGAAGAGTAGCTTCGATAAGCCACTTGGCCAACGTTGGGTTTGCCAGAGCTGACTCATCGATAGAAATTTGTATATCGAAGAGCTCCACAGAGTCAGTCGGAGCTTCACTGCTGGCAAACATTACAGGTGCCCTCCCTCACCTATGTGTTAAGGCCGCGTAACTGGAGCTGACATCCATTTAGATGTTGGCGGCATCCAAAATACAGTCGGCCCTTGGTCGGCCAATCCAAATTCGAGCATTAAAGCAACCTGTAATATTATCAGCTCCATAATGGTAGTTGGTGCTTCAATGACTACAACATCATCATGATCATCTAGCTCTTCAGTAGCTGGATGAGCTTCGACTAGAGGAAGAGTCACTTGGACCACAAGTGAGATGATAGTCTCCATGACTGGCGCAGACATAGTGACCGACATGATGTCGGTTTGACCGAATGCTTCCAACGATACTTCGGCTAGACTCCTTTTCGGTGCTCGAGACAACCCCTCACCGGTTGTAGCCCTTTTTCTGGTGACAAACTGTCCGATCTTAGCCACTAAAACTCATGTTGTAGGCCTTATAGCTGCAAACAAAGGCAAAATGACACAGATACAAAATTGAAGTTAAACATGAAGGAAAATCCTGATTTTCCGATCTAGGTTCATTCAAGTCTGATCAGATCAAGAGATATATTTCAAAAAAAATTTTCTTGATCCTAATCAGATCTTGATATGTTTCAGATCTGATTATTATTATTTTGGAAATCAAAATAAAATCAAATAAATTAAATCAGATTTAACTTACCTTGATATGGGTAATCTTATTACCCATTGATGATCCTGTATGCAGTGGAAGGTTCTGGATCTAGCCACGCAAGTGCCTGACCTCTACCAATATCCACTCGGGCTGGACTTGGAGATTCTCTTCTTCTCTATCACGTCTCCAAAAATCAGATCTGAATCTGATCTGGAGGATCTTCAAAATTTCTTTTGAAGATCAGCAGTCGTCCTTTGCAGCAGCGCAGCCTTCTAGCTTTTACTCGCCTTTCTCTTGTCTAGATTGCACCAACCAAGGTCCAAAACCCTTTTGGACGTGGAGAGGAGAGGGAGAAGGTGGTTTGGCATGGAGGAAGAGGGGAGAGGCAGCCTTGGGGCGTGGGAATTATGATTCTAATCATCTATATATGTTTGAGTTGGGCGCAGGGTCTTATTTATAGACTAAGCGTGATCCAACTCCTCTTCTTCCCAACCAATCACAACTCTTTGTGAAATCAGATCTAAATCTGATTGGTGGGAAATAGAGTCCCCTGGATTCCTCCTTAGAGGGTGCCTAAGACCAGTCAAAGTTGGTTCTTAGGAGAACTCTAATTGGAATCCAAAAAGGAGATGGAGTCCCTGTCCAACAGGGACTCCTAGGCGCCTCCAACTTGGGCACACGCCTAGGGTGGCGTGCGCCCTCCTCCTTGCCAGGTTCTGGCAGGGGGACAAGCCCCCACCAGCTCTCCAATAGGTGCATGACATGTGGTCAAAAGTCAAAGTGTCAATGGTCAACATTTGACCAGTCAAAGGTAGACTTTTGACCAAAGTCAAAGAACAAGAAATGGCAGGTGACCAAAAATGGCAGGTAATGTCTTACAAAATAAGACAACCTTTTCTGACTTGGACAACCTCCAGTCAGACCATATGAAGGCCTCTGATTGAGCACAAACTCCTTTGGCTCAGTCAGGACAACTTATTTATGATAGTAAAAGAAGAACGTTAGGTTCAATCGAGTGCTAGCACGATTTCCTTGAACCTAATTGAATCTCATTCAGATCAATTGAACTAGATCAGTTCAATTGATGATCACCAGATTCAAACCCTTGTTTGTGTGACCCAGTTAGGTTCAGTTCTGTATGGTAATGGGATATGTCATGATCTCTATCATCGACATCATCGAAACTCCTTTCGATGGATCAGAACTCTTCTGATTCGAACAGCTAGAATGATCGATCATCTAAATCATTCTAATTGCTCCCAAAATCCACCAGTGACACCTAGCAGTATATGGTGGCAACCCATCAGAGCTGAATGCGAACCTCTTGGTGCAGCTACCTGTGTGATTAAGTTCTTCTATCTTGAGCCCCGATCAGATTAGGGTTAAGGTGAACTCGTCAAACCCTAGTCTCTGTCATATGATGTAATCATTCGATTCGAGTCCAATGTGAAAATCTAAATAGAAACTCTTTCTATTATTTCACTCTGCCATGGCCATGGACTTCTGGACTTGATTCTCATGATCATCATAGGGCTGCTCCTCTACCACCGAGGTAGATAGATTCCATCTTGATGCAATCCAGTTCCTACAATGAACATGCTATAGCCAACATACACCTCAGGGTTCCATATGGCTAGGAGACCGAGTAATGGTGTAGTCAAACTATAACACCCTCAAGGTGAACTGCCGATGCATCTCAGGTCAAAGAACCAGACACACTACTGCAGCATCGAGTCAGTCATTGACGAGAAGGTAGACTCCCTAATGACTACTCGAGGTGGTCACGCTCAGTGCCCTCGTTCTCTAACGAGTACCTGTACTCTCGCTCCGGTGTCTCCACACCGTAGACTCAAGACTCATCTACTAAAGAGAAGCGATTGTACACCAACCTTCCGGATCAATCACCATCCTCGTGATGATCCTATGGTCGGGAGCATTTTATGAGTTAATAATGATTATTCATGTCTTAAATTTTCAACTCTTGAAAATATGAATTATCATTACCATTAACTCAAAGGATGTATCACAGACACTAAATACACATATGTGATAGAAAATAACCCATTTTATTGCTATTAGTCAAAATTATAATTTTGCCCCTAGAAGTGTATTACAAGTGTCAGCCAATTCTGGCTTCTAGGGCACATATATCTAACAATCTCCCACTTGTCCTAAAGCCAATTGGCTACAAGTCTAAGTCCCATCTTCTCAAGGTGGGCTTCGATCTTCTGCTGGCCCAACGGCTTTGTAAGTGGGTCTGCCACATTATCTGTGGAGTTGACTCTCTTGACCTCGACATAACCCTTCTCGAGGTAATCGCGGATGAGGTGGTATCGCCGCTCAATGTGCTTGGATTTCTGGTGAGACCTTGGCTCCTTAGCAAGGGCTATGGCGCCATTGTTGTCGCAGTATAGAGGAATGGCATCTGATGGCATTACTCTAATTTCTGCAGCAAACTTCTTGTACCAGAATGCTTCCTTCGCAGCCTCTGATGCAGCGATATATTCTGCTTCATGTTTGCTTGGAACTCTTCCAGCAGCACCACCATTGCACACAAACAGACTCCCAGATGTCGACTTTCGATCATCTATATCGGACATGAAAATCCGAGTCTGTGTATCCCTGGACTTGGAGTTCTCCATTACCAAAGACCAACATCATATCCTTAGTTCTTCTCAAGTACTTAAGGATACATTTCACAGAAGTCCAGTGTTCTTCACCTGGATTTGACTGATATCTGCTTGTGACACTCACAGCATGGGCTATATCAGGTCGTGTACATAGCATGGCATACATGAGGCTCCCTATTGCAGAAGCATAAGGGATCTTGCTCATGCGTTCTATTTCCTCAGGTGTGCTGGGGCACATCTTCTTGGAAAGATGAATACCATGTCTGAAGGGTATTAATCCCCTCTTAGAGTTTTCCATACTAAACCTCTTTAGTACTTCCTCTATGTACATCTTCTGTGAAAGTCCTAGCATCCTATTCGGTCTATCCCTATAGACCTTAATTCCTAGAATAAAGGATGCTTCACCTAGGTCTTTCATGGAGAATTCCTTGGACAACCATATTTTGACTGTTGTCAACATGGGAATATCATTCCCAATAAGGAGGATGTCATCCACGTACAATACGAGGAAGACAACAGCGCTCCCACTGACCCTTTTGAAAAACACATGGTTCCTCTTCATTTTTGATGAAACCAAATATTTTGATCACATCATTGAAACGAGTGTTCCAGCTCCGAGATGCTTGCTTAAGTCCATATATGGACCTTTGCAGCTTGCAAACCTTGTGATCAGTATCACTGGATGTGAAACCTAGCGGCTGTTCCATATAGATATCTTCCTCAAGATATCCATTTAAGAATGCCGTTTTCACGTCCATTTGCCATATTTCGTAATCGAAATAGGCTGCAACGGCAAGCAATGTGCGGATGGATTTTAGCATAGCCACTGGGAAAAAGGTATCCTGATAGTCAATGCCTTCGCGTTGACTATAACCTTTTGCCACTAGTCTAGCCTTGAATGTCTCCACATTTCCATCTGCACCAATCTTTCTCTTGAAGATCCATTTACACCCAATAGGTACTATACCTTCTGGTGGATCTACCAAGGTCCAGACTTGGTTTGAGTGCATCGAGTCAATTTCTGACTGCATTGCCTCTAGCCATTTCTCGGAGTCGATATCTGATATCGCCTCGTTGTAGGTTTTGGGATCATCACCATGAGCACCATTACCTACGAGGAACATTTCCTCTACTTCCTCTGAAATAATACCTAAGTATCTTTCAGGGGGATGGAAAACTCTCTTTCCGATCTACGAGGTGGAGGAGGTAGTGTTCTTATTGGCTCAACCTGATTTGGTTCCAATTGGTCCTTAGCTCGTTGTACTTGTGAGACTTTCTCATCAAGCTTAATCTGCTTTCCAATGCCGCTATCTTGAATAAACTATTTTTCAAGAAAGATGGCATGTCGACTCACAATCACATTGTGGTCTTCTGGAATGTAGAAATAGTATCCTAATGACTCTTTAGGATATCCTATGAATCGAGCTCTAAAGGACCTAAACTCTAACTTGTCCGCTTGTTGTCTTTTGACATGAGCCGGACAACCCCAAATTCTGAGATGACTCAGACTTGGTTTCTTACCGTGCCATATCTCATACGGTGTGGTAGGAACGGTTTTAGAGGAAACCCTATTCAGTAGATAAATTGAAGTTAACAATGAGTGTCCCCAAAGAAAATCAAGGAGGTCTGTGAAGCTCATCATGGATCGAACCATATCCAATAGAGTCCGATTTCTCCGTTCTGAAACCCCGTTGAGTTGAGGTGTTCCTGGTGGAGTCCATTGAGAGACTATGCCATTTTCCTTAAGATAGTCTAGGAATTCCCGGCTAAGGTATTCACCTCCTCGATCTGATCGAAGAACCTTAATGGGTTTTTCAGTTTGTTTTTCTACTTCATGTCTGAATTCTTTGAACTTTTCAAAAGCTTCAGACTTGTGTCTCATAAGATACACATACCCATACCTAGACAGATCATCGGTAAAGGTAATGAAGTAGACAAAATTGCCTCTAGCCGGCACATCAAATGGGCCGCACACATCAGTATGTACTAGGGCAAGGAGATCTGTGGCCCTCTCCCCATGTCCAACAAAAGGGAGTTTAGTCATTTTGCCTTGAAGACAAGATTCACAAGTTGGATATGACTCAAAAGTCAATGGACTCAATAGCCCATTTTTCTCCAATTTGTTGATCCTATCTTCTGCTATATGACCTAATCTCAGGTGCCATAGATATCTATCGTTTGGACTATCCCTAGGTCGTTTGGCATTCACGTTTTGCTCGATAGTTAGAATAGGTACATCAATATGTAGCTGATAAAGACCATTAATAAGGAAAACCATTTGCAATTTTATTTCTTTCATAAAGAATGTTACAATGGTCCTTAAAGAAGGTAATCACATAGCCTTCTTGTGCTAAGCATGAAACAGAAATCAAATTCCTGCTAGCTGCAGGCACATAATAACAGTCTTTCAAAACTAAGTCTAAACCAGATGGTAATCGAAGAGGGTATGTTCCCATGGCTACTGCAGCAACTCTTGCTCCATTACCGACGCGTAGGATCATGTCTCCATCCCTCAGCCTCCTGCTATCCTCAAGACCCTGCATAGAAGTGCACAGATGAGCACTAGAACCAGAGTCAAGCACCCAACTGGATGCAGAAGAAACCGTAAGGTTAGACTCAATAACGAGCATACCTCCAGAAGGACCTTCCTTCTTGTTCTTCAGGGTGGCCAGGTAAGTAGGGCAGTTCCGCTTCCAATGGCCGTCGCTGTTGCAATGGAAACACTTTCCTTTGACATCGGACCTTTTTCTTCGGCTCTGCCTTCTTCTTCTTTGATCCTTCCACCTTTCTGCTTTTTCACAGACTTCTTTTTCTTTCCATAAGACTTTCTTTTGGAAGAAGTCCGTTCCATAGCAAGAACTGAGCCTTTAGAACCTTTCATAGAAAGCTCAGCGGTAACCAGCATATTCATTAATTCGGCCAAGGAATTTTGAAGTTTATGCATGTGGTAATTCATGATGAATTGCCCATATGCATCAGTCAAGGATTGCAGAATAATATCGTTCTGCAGGATCCAAGTCCTAACTTCACACCGAGCTTCTCAAGCTCTTCCATGTCCTTGATCATTGTCAGACAGTGATCTTGGACTGACTGCCCATCACGCATCTTAGCCTTAAAAAGTCATTTCGTGACTTGATATTTGGCTGCGCGACTCTGTTCACCAAACATCTCCTGCAGGTGAGCCAACATTTGGCGAGCAGTCCCGATATCTTCATGTTGGCGCTGGAGCTCATCAGACATCGAGCCCAACATGTAATATCTGGCCTTATTATCTTCGTCTATCCATTTTTTCCAGAGACGCTCTCTGTTCAATGGATGGACGGGCTGGTAAGGTGGGAGGGTCCTGGTCCAAAACATGGGTTAACTTCTCGGAACCCAAAACTAATTTTGTAGTTCCTGAGCCAATCTTTATAATTGGGTCCAGTCAGTCTATGTGTGTCCAGGATACGTGCCAATGGGTTGGACGCAGACATTTTCCTGTAGAGAGTCAAAGATTCTAGTTAGATACTGTAATTTTGACTTGACCAATTTATTTAGGAATTTTATTTTTAAACAAATTAGCTCCCACTATTTTCTCGGATCCCTACACTCCCTCTGTAGAGATGCGAAAATCTCCACGATTAATGATTTCTAGTGGGTGGTGCGGTCTCACCAACTGACTCATCACCTCACCTAACAGTTATTGGTGATGGGTTAGCCAATGAGTGAACAACTCTTGTTCAATGATTCTCTAATCATGGTGCACCCAAACTTGGTCTCTAATTCATGAATCTCACCGTATCCGAAATATTGATCCACTCCTTAGTTAAGTCAGACCCACCATTTGCATAGACTGGATTTCCTAATTGAGTCTCTCACCGTATCCCGAAATATTGAGCCCAACTCATCCTCCAGCCCATAGCATCCAATGCCTAATAGACATGGTTGCATCTTTTTTCGGTGCAACTGAGCCACTGTATCCAGCCGAGAACAATCAACCCCGGGAAGGGCCCGCACATCTACAATGGTGGAAGACCTCAGACTTAATCTTTTCTTAGGGAGAATTGATTCAGGTCTCATTAAACTAGACTTGTCATAGTCATAACAATTATGACTAACCTAGTGGCATGGGTTAGCTCGGATTATTGACCACCTCAGATCAGAACTGTGTCAACAGATATGGCCAGGTAAGTGAGACCGGTGGAAGGAATATGCCATTAACTCGTACAAGAACGCATTCAGGTCGAGTAGCTTCCAATTAAAACCAGTCGGTCGTATGTGCCAAACTTACCTTAGACACCAAATTGTTGAGCCAGAACCAATTGGGTTAGCCTACAATCCAGACTCTAACCTCTGAGCCTAATTAGGTCTTGCTTGATCGTGACTCGATCTTGACCCAGACTTAATCCTATTAGGCTGGTCAATTTAAGCATTGTTGATCCCATCTAACCAACTCTTGATTCGGTTTGATCAACCGCTTAGACCTAATTGAGCTACCCAAGCCCGAACCCAGTATTATGAATATGTCTTAGATCTGAAATTCTCAATTTTAGACCTAATTAATATTCCATAATCTTAATTTTTAATTAAGTAGGGTTCATAAACAAAATATGCACAATAAATCCTAGGGTTTCAGGATCTAGGGTTTTGCAGAAAGTAAGTTTTGGATTTCTGATTAAGGACGAACACGCAGCACCCCTACACATCATAAGAACACCCCATCGAATGGAAGAGAGGGCCTTTAAACCCTTCTTCATTCTTATGACCGGACGGCCAAGAGGAACGCCTTAATCAGGAACATGCAATACTACAAAAACAGTTTTAGATCTATATCATATATCTCATATACAAATTAGATCTAATCATGGCATATTTTGCATACATCTCATGTATCGAATCATGCATATTTTCAGATCTAAATTATCTCATAATAATCTAAAAAATTAGATTTAAATTGATCTAATCAAAATAAATTCTAATCTAGACAATTATGTAGAACTATTCTACAACTAGTCTAGACATGCATCAATCATATCTCATATGATATTTAAAATTAAATAATTTTTATTTACTATTTTTTAGATGTTATTATAACCATTATAATATCAAAAAATAGTAAATAAATAGATCTAAAATATGATTTAATCAAATTAAATCAAAAACATGCAAGACTATTCTATAGAACTATTCTATTTTAGAACTAGTCATGCATATTTTCTAATCTTAGATCCAAATCATTTAATTTTAATTTTTTCTGATTTTAGATCTGATCACATCTCATGTGACATCTAAAATCATTTATTTTTTAATTAAAATAAATTTAAAATTAGATCTAAATACTTTTAGAACCTTGGCTCTGATACCAGTTGAAGGAAAATCCTGATTTTTCGGACCAGGTTCGTTCAGATCTGATCAGATCAAGAGATATATTTCAAAAATTTTTTCTCTTGATCCTAATTAGATCTTGATATATTTTAGATCTGATTCTTATTATTTTAATAAATAAAATAAAATAAGATAAATTAAATCAAATTTAATTTACCTTGATTGGGTAATCCTATTACCCGTTGATGATCCTGTATGCAGCGGAAGGTTCTGGATCTAGCCACGCAAGTGCCTGGCCTCTACCGGATATCCACTCAGGCTGGATCTAGAGATCCTCTTCTTCTCTATCATGTCTCCAAAAATTAGATCTGGATCTGATCTGGAGGATCTTCAAAACTCCTTTTGAAGATCAGCAGTCGTCCTTTGCAGCAGCGCAGCCTTCTAGCTTTTGATCGCCTTTCTCTTGATCTGGATTCGCACCAACCAAGGTCCAAAACCCTTTTGGATATGGAGAGGAGAGGGAGAAGGTGGTTTGGCATGGAGGAAGAGGGGAGAGGCAGCCTTGGGGCGTGGGAATTGTGATTCTAATCATCTATATATTTTGAGTTGGGCGCAGGGTCTTATTTATAGACTAAGCGTGATCCAACTCCTCTTCTTCCCAACCAATCACAACCTCTTTGTGAAATCAGATCTAAATCTGATTGGTGGGAAATAGAGTCCCCTGGATTCCTCCTTAGAGGGTGCCTAAGACCAGTCAAAGTTGGTTCTTAGGAGAACTCTAATTGGAATCCAAAAAGGAGATGGAGTCCCTGTCCAACAGGGACTCCTAGGCGCCTCCAACTTGGGCACACGCCAAGGGTGGCGTGCGCCCTCCTCCTTGCCAGGTTCTGGTAGGGGGACAAGCCCCCACCAGCTCTCCAATAGGTGCATGACATGTGGTCAAAAGTCAAAGTGTCAATGGTCAACATTTGACCAGTCAAAGGTAGACTTTTGACCAAAGTCAAAGAACAAGAAATGGCAGGTGACCAAAAATGGCAGGTAATGTCTTACAAAATAAGACAACCTTTTCTGACTTGGACAACCTCCAGTCAGACCATATGAAGGCCTCTGATTGAGCACAAACTCCTTTGGCTCAGTCAGGACAACTTATTTATGATAGTAAAAGAAGAACGTTAGGTTCAATCGAGTGCTAGCACGATTTTCTTGAACCTAATTGAATCTCATTCAGATCAATTGAACTGGATCAGTTCAATTGATGATCACCAGATTCAAACCCTTATTTGTGTGACCCAGTTAGGTTCAGTTCTGTATGGTAATGGGATATGTCATGATCTCTATCATCGACATCATCGAAACTCCTTTCGATGGATCAGAACTCTTCTGATTCGAACAGCTAGAATGATCGATCATCTAAATCATTCTAATTGCTCCCAAAATCCACCAGTGACACCTAGCAGTATATGGTGGCAACCCATCAGAGCTGAATGTGAACCTCTTGGTGCAGCTACCTGTGTGATTAAGTTCTTCTATCTTGAGCCCCGATCAGATTAGGGTTAAGGTGAACTCGTCAAACCCTAGTTTCTGTCATATGATGTAATCATTCGATTCGAGTCCGATGTGAAAATCTAAATAGAAACTCTTTCTATTATTTCACTCTGCCATGGCCATGGACTTCTGGACTTGATTCTCATGATCATCATAGGGCTGCTCCTCTACCACCGAGGTAGATAGATTCCATCTTGATGCAATCCAGTTCCTACAATGAACATGCTATAGCCAACATACACCTCAGGATTCCATATGGCTAGGAGACCGAGTAATGGTGTAGTCAAACTATAACACCCTCAAGGTGAACTATCGATGCACCTCAGGTCAAAGAACCAGACACACTACTGCAGCATCGAGTCAGTCATTGACGAGAAGGTAGACTCCCTAATGACTACTCGAGATGGTCACGCTCAGTGCCCTCGTTCTCTAACGAGTACCTATACTCTCACTCCGGTGTCTCCACACCATAGACTCAAGACTCATCTACTAAAGAGAAGCGATTGTACACCAACCTTCTGGATCAATCACCATCCTCGTGATGATCCTATGGTCGGGAGCATTTTATGAGTTAATAATGATATTTCATGTCTTAAATTTTCAACTCTTGAAAATATGAATTATCATTACCATTAACTCAAAGGATGTATCACAGATACTAAATACACATATGTGATAGAAAATAACCCATTTTATTGCTATTAGTCAAAATTATAATTTTACCCTTAGAAGTATATTACAAGTGTCAGCCAATTCTGGCTTCTAGGGCACATATATCTAACAAAACAAAGATAAAAAATCTAATAGAACTACATTAAATTATACCTATGATAGGCATCCGACCAAGTCCAGTGTTGTATAAAGCTTGATCCATTAATAGATCCCGCTACGAAGGGACTTCCATATCCTTTAATTGGAGGAAGTCCTCTCTGTTGGCGGCATCTTCCTTCAGACTTGTATTCGGGTTTTCCTAGATGAAAGAAAAATCCTAAGGCAAGGTAGAAGAACTAAGGAAAAAATGGATTTTCCAATCATGAATAGAAGAAAGAAGACCGGTGATGAAAGACAGACCCTTCCTCAAGGAAAAGAACCATCAACCCTTGACTTAGGATGGGGACAAAGGATGAACCAGGGTCGAAAAAGAGAAAGCCATGGGATAGTTAGGATAGTATAATACAACAAAGCAAAAGTAACAAGAAGCCGAATAAAATTTAGCGCAAGTTGAACTGGACAAATTCAGTAGTAATCCAAAAGTTCTAAATAAATTTCGAAATCAAAAAGTGAAGTCCGAACCTAAGATTTTCAACATAAAAGGTGACTTGGCCCAGAGATGGAGAAATCACTTAACCATTCGAACCAGGCATACACAACTGAAATTGCTCCAAGATACGATACTGTTCTCAAAGATGGACAACAACGGACTTGGTCAAAGAGGAAACCTCTACTGCCATGCCCAAAGAGGAACCGTCGGCCGAACCAGTCAATCGGCTATCCTGAGAGGATTGGGGGTTAACTCTTCTACCTATGAGACTATCTTCATTTACCCTAGCTCTACCCTTTCTACTCCTATCAGCCATTGGTAATGGCAAAGAAAGAACTAAAATGAAGAAAAAAAGGAAGGGGATCTAACCTGAAAACTAAAAGAAATAGGGAGGAAGAAGATTTGGGACCCTGGGCACCCACAAAAGTTTTCAATTGTAGTAGGAAGTCCAGACAAAAGGGAAAGGAACCATATATATAGAATCAACTAATGGTCGAGATGATTTCGTTCAAATTAAGATCGTTCAAATTTTGATACATGATAACAACCGATCGATCCAAAATCAAATTGATCGGATTATCTGGCTATCAAATCATCTTTTCAACTAAACATACTAATGATGGTTGCGTGATCATCAAAATGATAAAATAGTCGAAAACTCTTCAGCTTTCGAGGCAATCATTGATGCCTAAAATAAAGTGGTTGTCAAATCGAGATTCGAGATGACACGTGAAAACTTCCATCATCCAACATGCCATCCCACATGTCAAGTCACATATCAGTCCACCTTAGACTTGGGAGTGGAGGGCAACTATTGGGGTAATCGGATCTCTTCTCCTGATTCGGTATCAATACTCTAACAGTAATCCTAATGGAGCAGCAATAGCCACGAATCTTCAACTATCAATTGAAAGACCGATTGACTGTTGGTAAGTATTTGAACTACTATCGGCACCAAAAAAATAAATAACTGATAGTTGACCAATCTTCGCATCCAACTCACTATCGATGACAAGAAAATGATAGCCGACTATCAATGGGTAAATCGATTAATAGTCAGTGACTCTTAATCGATATTTTCGACAGACACGATAATTGAAACAACTGCAAAGCCGCTAACCAATCAAAATATTAAAATCACCAACTAATGGTCAACCAGTACATCAATGATACCAATATACAATCCGCATCATGCCTACCTACACAAAGTCGATATATCAAAAAACACCAGCATAGAAAGCATGTATTGGTCATTCATGGATATTAACTATTTACCCTATAACTAAATAATGCTGGAATAAGTGAGACTACGTATTTAACCATTGCATACGATTAACAACAGTTTATCTATAAAGAGAAGGTAAATGAATAGTATTGGAAGGATACTTCTGAGTGAGACTTTGCCAAGTTTTTATTTACTATTCGACCAACTTTCCACCTCTAACTTAAGCATCGAAGGATCTCTATCAAAAATATTTTCGATCAGTATGGATGTTGTTTCATAGATCTCTCTCAAGTGGAGCTAGGTGTATCAGGAAATTGGTCGCAATAGGTTGCTATCCTTTTTAGGCAATAGGTGTAGAGGTTGGTTAGGAGGTTGATGTTAGATATATGTGCCCTAGAAGCCAGAATTGGCTGACACTTGTAATACACTTCTAGGAGCAAAATTATAATTTTGATTAATATCAATAAAATGAGTTATTTTCTATCACATATGTGTATTTAGTGTCTGTGATACATCCTTTGAGTTAATGGTAATGATAATTCATATTTTCAAGAGTTGAAAATTTAAGACATGAATAATCATTATTAACTCATAAAATGCTCCCAACCATAGGATCATCACGAGGATGGTGATTGATCCGAAAGGTTGGTATACAATCGCTTCTCTTTAGTAGATGAGTCTTGAGTCTATGGTGTGGAGACACCGAAGCGAGAGTACAGATACTCGTTAGAGAACGAGGGCACTGAGCGTGACCATCTTGAGTAGTCATTAGAGAGTCTACCTTCTCATCAATGATTGACTCGATGCTACAGTAGTGTGTCTGGTTCTTTGATCTGAGATGCATCGACAGTTCACCTTGAGGGTGTTATAGTTTGACTACACCATTACTCGATCTCCTAGCCATATGGAATCCATGAGGTGTATGTTGGCTATAGCATGTTCATTGTAGGAACTGGATAGCATCAAGATGGAATCTATCTACCTCGGTGGTAGAGGAGCAGCCCTATGATGATCATGAGAATCAAGTCCAGAAGTCCATGGCCATGGTAGAGTGAAATAATAGAAAGAGTTTTTATTTAGATTTTCATATTGGACTTGAAATCGAATGATTACATCATATGACAGAGACTAGGGTTTGACGAGTTCACCTTAACCCTAATCTGATCGGGGCTCAAGATAGAAGAACTTAATCACACAGGTAGCTGCACTAAGAGGTTCACATTCAGCTCTGATGAGTTGCCACCATATACTGCTAGGTGTTACCGATGGATTTTGAAAGCAATTAGAATGATTTAGATGATCGATCATTCTAGCTGTTCGAATCAGAAGAGTTCTGATCCATCAAAAGAAGTTTCGATGATGTCGATGATAGAAATCATGATATATCCCATTACCATACAGAACTAAACCTAACTGGATCACACAAACAAAGATTTGAATCTGGTGATCATCAATTGAACTGATCTAATTTAATTGATCTGAATGAGATTCAATTAGGTTCAAGAAAATCGTGCTAGCACTCGATTGAACCTAACGTTCTTTTTTTACTATCATAAATAGTTGTCCTAACTGAGCCAAAGGAGTTTGTGCTCATTTAGAGACCTTTACTTTGTCTGACTGGAGCTTGTCCAAATCAAAAAAGATGGTCTTATTTTATAAGATATTACCTATTATTTTTGGTCACCTGCCATTTCTCGTCCTTTGATTTTGGTCAAAAGTTAACCTTTGACTGGTCAAATATTGACCATTGACACTTTGACTTTTGTCCATGTGTCACGCACCTATTGGAGGGCTGGTGGGAGCTTGTCCCCCTGTCAGAACCTGGTAAGGAGGAGGGCGCACGCCACCCTTGGTGTGTGCCCAAGCTGGAGACGCCTAGGAGTCCCTATTGGATAGGGACTCCATCTCCTTTTTGGAGATTAAAGTTCTCCTAAGAACCAACTTTGACTGATCTTAGGCGTCCTCTAAGAAAGAATCCAGGGGACTCTATTCCTACCAATCAGATTTAGATCTGATTTCACAAAGAGTTGTGATTGGTTGGGAAGTAGAGGAGTTGGATCACGCTTAGTCTATAAATAAGACCCTACGCCCAACTCAAAGTTTGGAATAACAATGCTCCACGACCTAAGGCTGCTTCTCCTCTCCTCCTCCACGCCAAACCCACCTTCTCCCTCTTCTCTCCATGTCCAAAAGGAGTTTTGGACCTTGGTTGGTGTGATCCAGATGAGAGAAAGACGACTGAAAGCTAGAAGGCTACACTGCTGCATAGGACAACTACTAATCTTCGAAAAGAGTTTTGAAGATCCTCCAGATCAGATTCAAATCTAATTTTTGGAAACGTGATAGAAAAGAAGAGGATCTCCAGATCCAGCCCGAGTGGATACCGGTAGAGGTCAGGCACTTGTGTGGCTAGATCCAGAACCTTCTCCGGCTTACAGAATCATCAACGGATAATATGATTACCCACTTCAAGATAAATTAAATTTAATTTAATTTATCTAAATTTATTTTATTTATTAAAATAATAAAAATTAGATCTGAAACATCTCAGATCTGATATGGATCAAAGAAAAAAATTTTAAAATATATTTTTTGATCTGATCAGATCTGAACGAATCTGGACCGTTCAAAAGTTGATCTAAAAGAGAGTTTAGAATCAAAAAATTTAATGATCGAGGTGAGTCAGTATTCTATTTGGCACTAGTACTTTCTAAAGAAAAAGTAATCAAAATTTTCTAATTTGATAGCACTATAATTAACAAAACATGCCATTTGTAGAGTATTGGTTGATTAATGGGTACTCCACCAATTAGTTTTCACGATTTAAGCCTATATATTTAAGTATTTAATTAATGGCTTCCTAATATTGCACTAGGTTTTTGAATTTCTAAATTTAAATATAATAAATGCACTACTTAAATAGCAAATAAAAGCAATAATATCAAATAAATTTGCACTAAATAATGAGAGTAGTTATAGAATAACAAAATATCATTTATAGGTTTTAAAAACTTGAATTTAGCAACTAAAACACAATCAAGTGTATTTCTAGGGTTTCAAATTTTGAATTCAAAATTGAGAATTAAGAAGAGTTTTAATTTTCTAAATTTTTGCATGGTTATTGAAGTAGTTGAAATAATTTATCTTATATTTAAATCACTATTTTAGAAAATTTTGCATTATTTTTAGAGCTGTAGAAAGAAGAGATTTTAAACTAATATAATGGTTTGTGCATGAATTTCAAAGCAATGAATTTTGAGTATTTTTCCTAAAGTATTTTGCACAAATTTTAAAGTAGTATTTTTTTGGATTTTGTTTTGAAAATCTAAACCGATTTTCTGCAGATATTTCAAAACAACAAGTTTTTTTAAGTTAAAAAACTTTATGTTGTACGTTTTAAATTTTCTAAGAAGATAATGTTTATCAAGATTATACAATATAATCAAGATTATACTATTCTATTCAAGTATGCAAATATTGGCAACTTCTTACTTAACCAGGAATTCATTCTTAAATTGTTGAAAGTTGGTTCAAAGAAATTATCAATGATTGCATAAAATAATAATTAAAAAATAATAATAACAAGATGAATTACAAAAAATGAATGGAAAGAAAGGTGTGTACGAAGGGAGCAAGTGAAGGCACCGTTGAAGAACGAACGTTGCCCGCTTGTGTTTAGACCCTAGCATCGCTAGCTGAGCTGAGCTAACCGAGCGGGTGCACATGCATGTCGTCATCAGCCCATCATTCCCAAAGCTCAACTCGGCTTGGTACAACTTAACATCAATAAATATAAATATACTTATATTTAAATATTCAATACCGAACTACCAACGGAATTTTAAAAATTTAAAAATTTTTAAATAAAAAAATACTTAAAATTTTTATTTAAAAAAATTAAATAAAGAATCAACTTTGACTGATCTTAAGCATCCTCTAAGGAAGAATTCAAGGGACTCTATTCCCATCAATCAGATTTAGATCTGATTTCACAAAGAGTTGTGATTGGTTGGGAAGAAGAGGAGTTGGATCATGTTTAGTCTATAAATAAGATCCTGTGCCCAACTTAAAGATTGGAATAACAATGCTCCATGTCCTAAGGCTACTTCTCCTCTCCTCCTCCATGCCAAATCCACCTTCTTCCTCTCCTCTCCACGTCCCAAAAGAGTTTTAGATCTTGGTTGGTGCGATCCAGATGAGAGAAAGACGACTGAAAGCTAGAAGGCTGCACTGCTGCATAGGACAACTGCTGATCTTCGAAAAGAGTTTTGAAGATCCTTCAGATCAGATCCAGATCTGATTTTTGGAGACATGATAGAGAAGAAGAGAATCTCTAGATCTAGCTCGAGTGGATACCGATAGAGGCCAGGCACTTACGTGGCTAGATTCAGAACCTTCCGCTGCTTACAGGATCATCAACGGATAATAGGATTACCCACTTCAAGATAAATTAAATTTAATTTAATTTATCTAAATTTATTTTATTATTAAAATAATAAAATTAGATCTAAAATATTTAGATCTAATTTAGATCAAAGAAAAAAATTTTGAAATATATCTCTTGATCCTGATCAGATCTGAACGAACCTGGTCCGAAAAATCAGGATTTTCCTTCAACTGGTATCAGAGCCAAGGTTCTAAAGTATTTAGATCTAATTTTAAATTTATTTTAATTAAAAAATAAGTGATTTTAGATGTCACATGAGATGTGATCAGATCTAAAATCAGAAAAAATTAAAATTAAATGATTTGGATCTAAGATTAGAAAATATGCATGACTAGTTCTAAAATAGAATAGTTCTATAGAATAGTCTTGCATGTTTTTAATTTAATTTGATTAAATCATATTTTAGATCTATTTATTTACTATTTTTTGATATTATAATTATTATAATAATATCTAAAAAATAGTAAATAAAAATTATTTAATTTTAAACATCATATGAGATATGATTGATGCATGTCTAGACTAGTTGTAGAATAGTTCTACATAGTTGTCTAGATTAGAGTTTATTTTGATAAGATCAATTTAAATCTAATTTTTTAGATTATTATGAGATAATTTAGATCTGAAAATATGCATGATTCGATACATGAGATGTATGCAAAATATGCCATGATTAGATCTAATTTGTATATGAGATATATGATATAGATCTAAAACTATTTTGTAGTATTGCATGTTCCTGATTAAGGCGTTCCTCTTGGCCGTCCGGTCATAAGAATGAAGAAGGGTTTAAAGGCCCTCTCCTTCCATTCGATGGGGTGTTCTTATGATGTGTAGGGGTGCTGCGTGTTCGTCCTTAATCAGAAATCCAAAACTTACTTTCTGCAAAACCCTAGATCCTGAAACCCTAGGATTTATTGTGCATATTTTGTTTATGAACCCTACTTAATTAAAAATTAAGATTATGGAAATATTAATTAGGTCTAAAATTGAGAATTTTAGATCTAAGACATATTCATAATACTGGGTTCGGGCTTGGGTAGCTCAATTAGGTCTAAGCGGTTGATCAAACCGAATCAAGAGTTGGTTAGATGGGATCAACAATGCTTAAATTGACCAGCCTAATAGGATTAAGTCTGGGTCAAGATCGAGTCACGATCAAGCAAGACCTAATTAGGCTCAGAGGTTAGAGTCTGGATTGTAGGCTAACCCAATTGGTTCTGGACTCAACAATTTGGTGTCTAAGGTAAGTTTGGCACATACGACCGACTGTTTTTAATTGGAAGCTACTCGACCTGAATGCATTCTTGTACGAGTTAATGGCATATTCCTTCCACCGGATCTCACTTACCTGGCCATATCTGTTGACACAGTTCTGATTCTGAGGTGGTCAATAATCCGAGCTAACCCATGCCACTAGGTTAGTCATAATTGTTATGACTATGACAAGTCTAGTTTAATGAGACCTGAATCAATTCTCCCTAAGAAAAGATTAAGTCTGAGGTCTTCCACCATTGTAGATGTGCGGGCCCTTCCCGGGGTTGATTGTTCTCGGCTGGATACAGTGGCTCAGTTGCACCGGAAGATGCAACCATGTCTATTAGGCATTGGATGCTATGGGCTGGAGGATGAGTTGGGCTCAATATTTTGGATACGGTGAGAGACTCAATTAGGAATCCAGTCTATGCAAATGGTGGGTCTGACTTAACTAAGGAGTGGATCAATATTTCGGATACGGTGAGATTCATGAATTAGAGACCAAGTTTGGGTGCACCATGATTAGAGAATCATTGAACAAGAGTTGTTCACTCATTGGCTAACCCATCACCAATAACTGTTAGGTGAGGTGATGAGTCAGTTGGTGAGACCGCACCACCCACTAGAAATCATTAATCATGGAGATTTTTGCATCTCTACAGAGGGAGTGTAGGGATCCGAGAAAATAGTGGGAGCTAATTTATTTAAAAATAAAATTTCTAAATAAATTGGTCAAGTCATAATTACAGTATCTAACTAGAATCTTTGACTCTCTATAGAAAAATGTCTGCGTCCAACCCATTAGCACGTATCCTGGACACACATAGACTGACCGGACCCAATTATAAAGATTGGCTCAGGAACTACAAAATTATTTTAGGTTTCGAGAAGTTAACCCATGTATTGGACCAGGACCCTCCCACCTTACCAGCCCGTCCATCCACTGAACAGAGAGCGTCTCTGAAAAAATGGATAGACGAAGATAATAAGGCCAGATATTACATGTTGGGCTCGATGTCTGATGAGCTCCAGCACCAACATGAAGATATCGGGACTGCTCGCCAAATGTTGGCTCACCTGCAGGAGATGTTTGGTGAACAGAGTCGCGCAGCCAAAGTATCAAGTCACGAAATGACTTTTTAAGGCTAAGATGCATGATGGGCAGTCAGTCCAAGATCACTGTCTGATGATGATCAAGGACATGGAAGAGCTTGAGAAGCTCGGTGTGAAGTTAGACTTGGATCTGCAGAATGATATTATTCTGCAATCCTTGACTGATGCATATGGGCAATTCATCATGAATTACCACATGCATAAACTTCAAAATTCCTTGGCCGAATTAATGAATATGCTGGTCACCGCTGAGCTTTCTATGAAAGGTTCTAAAGGCTCAGTTCTTGCTATGGAATGGACTTCTTCCAAAAGAAAGTCTTATGGAAAGAAAAAGAAGTCTGTGAAAAAGCAGAAGGTGGAAGGAGCAAAGAAGAAGAAGGCAGAGCCGAAGATGAAAGCCGCTGCCAAAGGAAAGTATTTCCATTGCAACAGCGACGGCCATTGGAAGCGGAACTGCCCTACTTACCTGGCCACCCTGAAGAACAAGAAGGAAGGTCCTTCTGGAGGTATGCTCGTTATTGAGTCTAACCTTACGATTTCTTCTGCATCCAGTTGGGTGCTTGACTCTGGTTCTAGTGCTCATCTGTGCACTTCCATGCAGGGTCTTGAGGATAGCAGGAGGCTGAGGGATGGAGACATGATCCTACGCATCGGTAATGGAGCAAGAGTTGCTGCAGTAGCCGTGGAAACATACCCTCTTCGATTACCATCTGGTTTAGACTTAGTTTTGAAAGACTGTTATTATATGCCTGCAGCTAGCAGGAATTTATGTGCCTGCAGCTAGCAGGAATTTGATTTCTGTTTCATGCTTAGCACTAGAAGGCTATGTGATTACCTTCTTTAAGGACCATTGTAACATTCTTTATGAAAGAAATAAAATTGCAAATGGTTTCTTATTAATGATCTTTATCAGCTACATATTGATGTACCTGTTCTAACTATCGAGCAAAATGTGAATGCCAAACGACCTAGGGATAGTCCAAATGATAGATATCTATGGCACCTGAGATTAGGTCATATAGCAGAAGATAGGATCAACAAATTGGAGAAAAATGGGCTATTGAGTCCATTGACTTTCGAGTCATATCCAACTTGTGAATCTTGTCTTCAAGGCAAAATGACCAAACTCCCTTTTGTAGGACATGGGGAGAGGGCCACAGATCTCCTTGCCCTAGTACATACTGATGTGTGCGGCCCATTTGATGTGCCGGCTAGAGGCAATTTTGTCTACTTCATTATCTTTACCGATGATCTGTCTAGGTATGGGTATGTGTATCTTATGAGACACAAGTCTGAAGCTTTTGAAAAGTTCAAAGAATTCAGACATGAAGTAGAAAAATAAACTGGAAAAACCCATTAAGGTTCTTCGATCAGATCGAGGAGGTGAATACCTTAGCCAAAATTCCTAGACTATCTCAAGGATAATGGCATAGTCTCTCAATGGACTCCACCAGGAACACCTCAACTCAACGGGGTTTTCAGAATGGAGAAATCGGACTCTATTGGATATGGTTCCGATCCATGATGAGCTTCACAGACCTTCCTGATTTTCTTTGGGGACATTCATTGTTAACTTCAATTTATCTACTGAATAGGGTTTCCTCTAAAACCGTTCCTACCACACCGTATGAGATATGGCATGGTAAGAAACCAAGTCTGAGTCATCTCAGAATTTGGGGATTGTCCGGCTCATGTCAAAAGACAACAAGCGGACAAGTTAGAGTTTAGGTCCTTCAGAGCTCGATTCATAGGATATCCTAAAGAGTCATTAGGATACTATTTCTACATTCCAGAAGACCACAATGTGATTGTGAGTCGACATGCCATCTTTCTTGAAAAATAGTTTATTCAAGATAGCGGCATTGGAAAGCAGATTAAGCTTGATGAGAAAGTCTCACAAGTACAATGAGCTAAGGACCAATTGGAACCAAATCAGGTTGAGCCAATAAGAACACTACCTCCTCCACCTCGTAGATCGGAAAGAGTTTTTCATCCCTCCTGAAAGATACTTAGGTATTATTTCAGAAAAAGTAGAGAAAATGTTCCTCGTAGGTAATGGTGCTCATGGTGATGATCCCAAAACCTACAATGAGGCGATATCAGATATCGACTCCTGAGAAATGGCTAGAGGCAATGCAGTCAGAAATTGACTCGATGCACTCAAACCAAGTCTGGACCTTGGTAGATCCACCAGAAGGTATAGTACCTATTGGGTGTAAATGGATCTTCAAGAGAAAGATTGGTGCAGATGGAAATGTGGAGACATTCAAGGCTAGACTAGTGGCAAAAGGTTATAGTCAACGCGAAGGCATTGACTATCAGGATACCTTTTTCCCAGTGGCTATGCTAAAATCCATCCGCACATTGCTTGCCGTTGCAGCCTATTTCGATTATGAAATATGGCAAATGGATGTGAAAATGGCGTTCTTGAATGGATATCTTGAGGAAGATATCTATATGGAACAGCCGCTAGGTTTCACATCCAGTGATACTGATCACAAGGTTTGCAAGCTGCAAAGGTCCATATATGGACTTAAGCAAGCATCTCGGAGCTGGAACACTCATTTCAATGATGTGATCAAAATGTTTGGTTTCATCAAAAATGAAGAGGAACCGTGTGTTCTTCAAAAAGGTCAGTGGGAGCGCTGTTGTCTTCCTCGTATTGTACGTGGATGACATCCTCCTTATTGGGAATGATATTCCCATGTTGACGACAGTCAAATTATGGTTGTCCAAGGAATTCTCCATGAAAGACCTAGGTGAAGCATCCTTTATTCTAGGAATTAAGGTCTATAGGGATAGACCGAATAGGATGCTAGGACTTTCACAGAAGATGTACATAGAGGAAGTACTAAAGAGGTTTAGTATGGAAAACTCTAAGAGGGGATTAATACCCTTCAGACATGGTATTCATCTTTCCAAGAAGATGTGCCCTAGCACACCTGAGGAAATAGAACGCATGAGCAAGATCCCTTATGCTTCTGCAATAGGGAGCCTCATGTATGCCATGCTATGTACACGACCTGATATAGCCCATGCTGTGAGTGTCACAAGCAGATATCAGTCAAATCCAGGTGAAGAACACTGGACTTCTGTGAAATGTATCCTTAAGTACTTAAGAAGAACTAAGGATATGATGTTGGTCTTTGGTAATGGAGAACTCCAAGTCCAGGGATACACAGACTCGGATTTCATGTCCGATGTAGATGATCGAAAGTCGACATCTGGGAGTCTGTTTGTGTGCAATGGTGGTGCTGTCAGCTGGAAGAGTTTCAAGCAAATGGTGATAGCAGATTCCACCATGGAAGCAGAATATATCGCTGCATCAGAGGCTGCGAAGGAAGCATTCTGGTATAAGAAGTTTGCTGCAGAAATTGGAGTAATGCCATCAGATGCCATTCCTCTATACTGCGACAACAATGGCGCCATAGCCCTTGCTAAGGAGCCGAGGTCTCACCAGAAATCCAAGCACATTGAGCGGCGATACCACCTCATCCGCGATTACCTCGAGAAGGATTATGTCGAGGTCAAGAGAGTCAACTCCACAGATAATGTGGCAGACCCACTTACAAAGCCGTTGGGCCAGCAGAAGATCGAAGCCCACCTTGAGAAGATGGGACTTAGACTTGTAGCCAATTGGCTTTAGGACAAGTGGGAGATTGTTAGATATATGTGCCCTAGAAGCCAGAATTGGCTGACACTTGTAATACACTTCTAGGGGCAAAATTATAATTTTGACTAATATCAATAAAATGGGTTATTTTCTATCACATATGTGTATTTAGTGTCTGTGATACATCCTTTGAGTTAATGGTAATGATAATTCATATTTTCAAGAGTTGAAAATTTAAGACATGAATAATCATTATTAACTCATAAAATGCTTCCGACCATAGGATCATCACGAGGATGGTGATTGATCCGGAAGGTTGGTGTACAATCGCTTCTCTTTAGTAGATGAGTCTTGAGTCTATGGTGTGGAGACACCGGAGCGAGAGTACAGGTACTCGTTAGAGAACGAGGGCACTGAGCGTGACCACCTCGAGTAGTCATTAGGGAGTCTACCTTCTCGTCAATGACTGACTCGATGCTGCAGTAGTGTGTCTGGTTCTTTGACCTGAGATGCATCGGACAGTTCACCTTGAGGGTGTTATAGTTTGACTACACCATTACTCGGTCTCCTAGCCATATGGAATCCTGAGGTGTATGTTGGCTATAGCATGTTCATTGTAGGAACTGGATAGCATCAAGATGGAATCTATCTACCTCGGTGGTAGAGGAGCAGCCCTATGATGATCATGAGAATCAAGTCCAGAAGCCCATGGCCATGGCAGAGTGAAATAATAGAAAGAGTTTCTATTTAGATTTTCACATTGGACTTGAATCGAATGATTACATCATATGACAGAGACTAGGGTTTGACGAGTTCACCTTAACCCTAATCTGATCGGGGCTCAAGATAGAAGAACTTAATCACATAGGTAGCTGCACCAAGAGGTTCGCATTCAGCTCTGATGGGTTGCCACCATATACTGCTAGGTGTCACTGGATGGATTTTGGGAGCAATTAGAATGATTTAGATGATCGATCATTCTAGCTGTTCGAATCAGAAGAGTTCTGATCCATCGAAAGGAAGTTTCGATGATGTCGATGATAGAGATCATGACATATCCCATTACCATACAGAACTGAACCTAACTGGGATCACACAAACAAGGGTTTGAATCTGGTGATCATCAATTGAACTGATCCAGTTCAATTGATCTGAATGAGATTCAATTAGGTTCAAGAAAATCGTGCTAGCACTCGATTGAACCTAACGTTCTTCTTTTACTATCATAAATAGTTGTTCTGATTGAGCCAAAGGAGTTTGTGCTCATTTAGAGACCTTCACTTTGTCTGACTGGAGCTTGTCCAAGTTAGAAAATAGGTTGTCTTATTTTGTAAGACATTACCTATTATTTTTGGTCATCTGCCATTTCTCGTCCTTTGACTTTGGTCAAAAGTTGATCTTTGACTGGTCAAATGTTGACCATTGACACTTTGACTTTTGTCCATATATCATGCACCTATTGGAGGGCTGGTGGGGGCTTGTCCTCCGGCCAGAACCTGGCAAGGAGGAGGGCGCACGCCATCCTTGGTGTATGCCCAAGCTGGAGGTGCCTAGGAGTCCCTGTTGGATAGGGACTCCATCTTCCTTTTGGATTTCGATTAGAGTTCTCCTAAGAACAAACTTTGACTGATCTTAGGCGTCCTCTAAGAAGAAATCTAGGGGACTCTATTCCTACCAATTAGATTTAGATCTGATTTCATAAAGAGTTGTGATTGGTTGGAAAGTAGAGAAGTTGGATCACGCTTAGTCTATAAATAAGATCCTGCGCCTAACTCAAAGATTGGAATAACAATGCTCTACGCCCTAAGGCTGCTTCTCTTCTCCTCCTCCACGCCAAACCCACCTTCTCCCTCTCCTCTCCACGTTCAAAAGGAGTTTTGGACCTTGGTTGGTGCGATCCAGATGAGAGAAAGACGACTGAAAGCTAGAAGGCTGTACCGCTGCATAGGACAACGGCTGATCTTCGAAAAGAATTTTGAAGATCCTCCAGATCAGATTCAGATCTGATTTTTGGAGACGTGATAAAGAAGAAGAGGATCTCCAGATCCAGTCTGAGTGGATACCGGTAGAGGCCAAGCACTTGAATGGCTAGATCTAGAACCTTTTCCTGCTTATAGAATCATCAACGGATAATAGGATTACCCACTTCAAGATAAATTAAATTTGATTTAATTTATCTAAATTTATTTTATTTATTAAAATAATAAAAATCAGATCTGAAACATCCCAGATCTGATACGGATCAAAGAGAAAAAATTTTAAAATATATTTCTTGATCTGATTAGATTTGAACGAACTTGGATCGGAAAATTAGGATTTTCCTTCAACAGTTGATTTAGAAGAGAGTTTAGAATCAAAAAATTTAATGATCGAGGTGAGTCAGTATTTTATTTGGTATTAGTACTTTCTAAAGAAAAAGTAATCAAAATTTTCTAATTTGATAGCACTATAATTAACAAAACATGCCATTTGTAGAGTATTGGTTGATTAATGGGTACTCCACCAATTAGTTTTCACGATTTAAGCCTATATATTTAAGTATTTAATTAATGGCTTCCTAATATTGCACTAGGTTTTTGAATTTCTAAATTTAAATATAATAAATGCACTACTTAAATAGCAAATAAAAGCAATAATATCAAATAAATTTGCACTAAATAATGATAGTAGTTATAGAATAACAAAATATCATTTATAGGTTTTAAAAACTTGAATTTAGCAACTAAAACACAATCAAGTGTATTTCTAGGGTTTCAAATTTTGAATTCAAAATTGAGAATTAAGAAGAGTTTTAATTTTCTAAATTTTTGCATGGTTATTGAAGTAGTTGAAATAATTTATCTTATATTTAAATCACTATTTTAGAAAATTTTGCATTATTTTTAGAGCTGTAGAAAGAAGAGATTTTAAACTAATATAATGGTTTGTGCATGAATTTCAAAGCATTGAATTTTGAGTATTTTTCCTAAAGTATTTTGCACAAATTTTAAAGTAGTATTTTTTTGGATTTTGTTTTGAAAATCTAAACCGATTTTCTGCAGATATTTCAAAACAACAAGTTTTTTTAAATTAAAAAACTTTATGTTGTACGTTTTAAATTTTCTAAGAAGATAATGTTTATCAAGATTATACAATATAATCAAGATTATACTATTTTATTCAAGTATGCAAATATTGGCAACTTCTAACTTAACCAGGAATTCATTCTTAAATTGTTGAAAGTTGGTTCAAAGAAATTATCAATGATTGCATAAAATAATAATTAAAAAAAATAATAACAAGATGAATTACAAAAAATGAATGGAAAGAAAGGTGTGTACGAAGGGAGCAAGTGAAGGCACCGTTGAGGAACGAACGTTGCCCGCTTGTGTAGGTTTAGACCCTAGCATCGCTAGCTGAGCTGAGCTAACCGAGCGGGTG
Organism: Cocos nucifera; assembly: GCA_006176705.1. Classification (NCBI taxonomy): domain Eukaryota; kingdom Viridiplantae; phylum Streptophyta; class Magnoliopsida; order Arecales; family Arecaceae; genus Cocos; species Cocos nucifera. The sequence goes on from QRFJ01000492.1 coordinate 145,265, forward strand.
CACATGCACGTCGTCATCAGCCCATCATTCCCAAAGCTCAACTCGGCTTGGTACAACTTAACATCAATAAATATAAATATACTTATATTTAAATATTCAATACCGAACTACCAACAGAATTTTAAAAATTTAAAAATTTGTAAATAAAAAAATACTTAAAATTTTCATTTAAAAAAATTAAATCTTTTAAAATAAAAAATTAAATTTTTCAAAAAATCATTCCTTCTTTTCATGCTATGGTGCACATCATCACCTAAATTTCACTCTTAATTGATTTATCACTCATGGTGACTAGAATCTCTCCTCCTTAGCTTGATCAAAAATATGAAGTTGAGGAAGTTAGGGCAAGGACGAGACAAGTGCATGCATGAATAAGGCATGAATGAGAGGGAGACAAAATGAATGTATGAGAGTGGGTGGGGTATGAGGTGAGGAAAGTGAGCAAGCATGAAAGTTTATCCATATATCTAGGTAATTTGGGAGTTGTATATTAGATTTTAAAAATTTCTAAAGGGAGCAAGAAATATCTTTTGATCCAAATATTTTTACTTATATTTATTTAGATTAATTTAAAATATTATAAAAAATAAATAAAAAAATTTTAGTCAATTAAATAGGTATGATTAAAATCAAATCCTTATATTATTTGTTCCATCGTATTAGTAGAGGCGCTGGGCTGCATGCACATCGCTGGAGAACTACTTTTAGGTCAACATTAGTTGTAGCATGGGATGGGATTTGATATATATATATATATATATATATATATATATATATATATATATATAGATTTTATAAATAAAAGTATGACTTAATTGAATTGTAATTTTTGAGATTATAAAGATATGGTCTTTTATCATAAATGATAAGAAAAGTGTTGACTTGGTGACTCCTGAAGTAGCAATAAACAACAAGTCTTTTGGGATAGGAGGTAGAGTGACTGATTTTTCTTACATGCCTTATTCAACATTCTCATATTCTTCTTGAGTTGATTATCCACCTTCTATTTATTATCATATTTCTCTTATTTCTTTCTTATTTTAGATATTTCAAAAGTTCTCTAATCGTAGTTCTCTTTATTGCACGATGAGATAGGTATATCTTAAATTCATATAGTACAAAATTTTTTAAAATATTTATTTATATAATTTTTTAAGAAAAAATTAATAAATAATTTTATCTTAAAATTTTTTTGCTAAATAGATGGTGCATTTTTACAAATTTTTAGAACTCTTTTAATTAAAATTCTATTTATATAGCTGCATCTTCAATCAATATGACATGATAGATAATGGTGGCTAGAGGCTTTTATTTGTCTCAAAATATTTACATAGAGAAATTTTTAACAGAAGATTAACAGCTGATTTTATGGATTTTTTGTTGAATAGATAACATGTTTTTAAAAATTTTTAGAAGTTTTTTTATTAAAATTTTATTTATTATTTTAAATAAATATCTTTTTAATTTATGCGGTTTAGGAGACGAAAGTATCTGGACGTCTCAATTTTTTCTTATAAATTTTTTTAAAGAAAGATTAATAAATAGTTTTATTTTAAAAATTTTTTACCAAATAACTGGCACGCCTTTATTATGCACGCTTGGGAATTCTCGCTATGTGCATCCGTCGGTGTTGCGTGCAAAGTCGGCTGATCACAAGTCCATGGACCGCAAGCCTCCAGCAGGATTCTATTAGCATGCGAGAGATCAGACGGTTACGTGAAAGTAATAGATACCATCATCGGAAGGATACTGGTTCGAGTACTCGGTATCAGAATGACAGCTCAAATCAGCCGGCCCGAGTCTACTCTCAGGACGCCGTCACTAACCTCTTCGCATTCCTTCGAACCGATCCACTACACTCGGGAAAGGCAAGGGCACGGAAGGGAATCCGATCGTCAGCCGTCCGTCCGTCCGTCCGTCCGTCCGTTGTCCTGAGTACCGGCGGCGAGATCGCCGAAGAAGATGCGAGGGAGGAGATGTGGAAGGCGGTCAAGGACAGGGAAGCGGGCTTCCTTCTCCCCTCTTCATTCGCCACCCGTATCCGTTCCCATCGCGTCGCTTCGCTCGATCTCTCCAACCACAAAGAGATCGTCAGTCCCCACAACGGCGCCATCAATTCTCTCCAGGTCTCTCTCCATTTGTCTTAGTTACAGACGAATATCTTTGAAGTTTTATTGGGCTTTTTAGAGACGTAAGACTAGGATGAGTAGAATTTTATGTTTTGAGAATTAGATTTCGTATTAGTTTCCCAGGATTTTGTACGCTATAGTCTGTTCGAGGACTATTTGGACAGGATAATCAGGAGACCTAATGGGTCTGACTTTGTCAGATAGATTCATTAGATTTCGTATTAGTTTCCCAGGATTTTGTACGCTATAGTCTGTTCGAGGACTATTTGGACAGGATAATCAGGAGCCCTAATGGGTCTGACTTTGTCAGATAGATTCTTCTTGATATGGTAAATCCATCCAGGATTTTCATGGATTGGTTTATGCTCATGAAGGTTTTGTAGGATAACGATTTCGAGGTTGGGAGGCAGAAGAGATTTTTGTGCTTGGGTGAAGAGGGTGTCAAGAAAACAGTGCCAGCAAAAGTTTATTTTTCTTTTTTGTTTGTCAATCAATGCCAGGTTTTATCCTTTAATAGTCTTGTAGAGAGAGGGTCGAATGTGGATGGAGAATATTTCTTGTTCTACCACGAAAATGAGACTATATCAAACCTAATTCTTCATTGAAGTTCACTTAATGGATGGTTTCCTTCTTACATTTAAATGAGCTTGTAATATATAAATTTTATCTCAGCATCAATCTAGTCCATACAGTTAAGGTGTTTAACAAATCATTGTGGTGGGGTGGAGGACCTCATTGACTCTTGACTACTAGAGGTTTTCCACAAATAAAAATGAAGACAATCTTTATTGTTGTATTTTATTTATTTATTTATGTTATTTTTCATGTAAAGTTATGTCCAGGAGGAATGACACGATTGAGGAAGGTTCCATTTCATGTTATTCATTCTGGGATGTTAGGTTGGGTTTTCGAGTCTTTTTCTTGTTGTTCCTGGAGTTAAATATGCATTCCAGGATACTTTGACCCTCTAATCCGGGCTGTCATTGCCCTAAGCATGAACTCCAACTCTGCCAGCACCAGAGGTATGCTTGGGCTTCAATAACAACTTCTAAATGCACATCAAATGTGCCCAATCTGGATTCCTACCCTTGCTAGGACACCAAGCAATGGGAATCCAAGCTAAATGCAAAATAAACTTCAAATGGTATTAAGCAGTCTCTGATGTAGTATTTGGGTGGTGGGGCTTAAGCTTTTTTGTTCATGGGCATCTTCTACATGAGCTTTTCTTATCCACCACAAGGGTGATTTAGTATCATGGGTATATTTTACAGTGTGTACATAGGTAAATTCAGTTGTCACATGTATGCTACTATAACTCTCAAAAGTTATCTAGGCACTGTAATGTATGTTCTTCCCATAAAATCTATAGATTCTGTCTTTGTAAGTTAATCAGGTTTTGTAATAGTTTAGGGTTCATGTATCTGACAACATGGTCAGGTTGATTTGACAGAGGAACGATATCTGCTATCTGGATCATCGGATGGATCAGCTGCTGTCTATGATATCCAACATGCTACTGATTATGAGAGAGGCTTGATTGCGAAGCACAAGAGTCTTTTTGTTGTTGACAAGCAACACAACCATGGGCATAGATATGCCATATCTACCGCTGTATGGTATCCAGTGGACACTGGGCTGTTTATCACAGGTTCTTTTGATCATTACATTAAAGTCTGGGATACAAATACAACTCAGGTGGGTTTTTCTGTATTGTTAAGTTATCCCGTATGTATGTATACATATATACATATGCATGTATAAGCATAGCTAACGTATACGTTATACAAATTCATACACACATGAGATGGCCTGTGCTCATCTTGAGAGGAGAAGGTATTTGCTCCACTCAATTTCAAAATTAGTAATGTGGTATCAAAATTTAAGATCCACATCATCGATCATAATCTATACCACTAAAAACACCTAGGAACCAAAAATCACATGTTTTGATGGCACGTGCATCAAGTGGGTGCAAAATAAACAATTTAAATGATGTGAGACTATCTAGGCATTATAATCTATTGATTTTCAATCTATACATGTTTTAACATATTTTGATCATGATCGATAAAGTAGATCTCAAAGCATTAACATCTATTGATTTTCAATCTATATATTTTTCAATATACTTTGATCATGATCAATAAAATAGATTCTCAGTTAAATGCTTTGGAATATATTTTGCACATTGGCATGGTAGAAACTATCCATTCTGCCATGATTCATAGGTTAGAGATCACCAAAATATGTGACTTTTGTTTCTATATACTTTAATGATATAAATCATGATTAAGTGTAGATTTTCAATTTGGATGCCTCATTATTGATTTTGGAATCAATAGCAATAGATATCACCTCTTTTCTAGAAGAGAGGTAAATCTCTCATTCCATGTACACTTGAGATATTGTTGTCCTATATAAGTTGAGTATTGCAGGTTGTCATGGATTTCAAAATGCCTGGAAAGGTTTACCGTACAGCAATGTCATCAATAGCCACGACACATATGCTTATTGCTGCTGGCAGCACAGATGTACAAGTTCGTTTGTGTGATATTGCTTCTGGAGCATTCACTCATACATTATCTGGTCATCGAGGTGAGATTCTTTTAACATGGAATTGTAGTATTGCTTGTATTCTAATGCATTCCTGCACATCAGAGTATGTTTGTTCATTTGCACTTTATCGTTAGGCATAAAACATGGAATCTTTTGGTGATATTTTATTTATTTTAAATAAATAGAGAATAAGGTTACAGTTGCTAAATTTCCTATTCTGTATAGAACCCTCAATTTAGTTTCATGCTTCCCTTGCTAAACTCTGAAGAATTTTAATTGAAAAGCCTTTCCTAGTTGACTGATAAGATGCAAAATCATGGAGTTTGCTGTTTGTATACAATACTTCTCAAAATGAACACGTGGATTTTTCCATGCTTAGCAATCCTATTATGCATATGTAAGCTTAAAGTACTGGGTCTGTGTATTGCAAGGGTCCTTTTTGTTAACATGAATCCGCATTTGCTATTTACAAGATATGAGGTTGTTCAATATGCCTATCTTCCATGCAACTGAATTGTCCTTTGAACCTAGTGGAGCTTGTGACGTTTGAGTGCCTAGGACACACGTTTTGCCTCACGGGTCATAGGGTTCTGTATACATGGGTCTCGGAAACCAAGCTAAGTTTTGTTCCAGCTTGGTAAGTTTAATGTTTGTTAATTTTGGAGAGTTTTGATTTTTGTGGAATTTTTTTTGAGAATTTTCGATGTTATTAGGCAAAACATTATGAGTTAGAATAGAATTTGGAATCCTATACTTGGAAAGCTGAAGAAAAAGTCCCCTTGTACTACTTATAAGTACCCCCATTAGGGCTCCTGTTATGATCATACTTAAAATACTTAAATTACTGATTAGTGAGAATTCTCTTATGGGAATTATTCATCTTTTCTCTATTCTCTCTTTCCTCATTTTTGGTGGGTTCTTAGGGTTTGTGAGCGAGCATCATGAGAGCTGTTGGTATGGAAATCCATGAGGACGTCGGAGATAGCTGGAGTGGAGAAGGCAAGGCCACCGACGGGATCTGTAAAATGAAGTCCAAGCCAGAGGGGGTGGCTCCGACAGGACCCTCCGACGCTCAAGTCAATTTTTTGGCCAACTGGAATGGCGCTAGAGGAAGGGATCTTTTTTGAGCCTTTGTTCTAAAAGGAGTGCCCCAGTCAATCTCACCCGTCTTCTTTCCTTTTTTGATTTTTTGAATCTACTTTTGCTTAATCTCTTCTTGCTTCAGAAAATGCCTCCAAGAAAGACGATCACCCGGTGGTCTACCGACTCCGCCAGATTCGAGCCGGATCCACCCATTCCGACTCTGTCATCCACTCCCCAACCTCCTCCACTGGCGGCCTTAGTGGATTCGGAGCAGTTCAACCTGCTGATGCAGTAGGTTCGGGGCCTCACCGAGATGGCGTAGGCTATGCAGTAGTTTTCGGCGGCGATCCGATCGGAAAACCTCTAGTCGGAGCTTCTGAAATCAGCGCCAAGAAGGGCAACCTGGATCAGTAGATCCGTCGTCTCCGGGAAGGGGAAGTAGAGAGCAGGGAGTCCTTGTTCCGATCATGACTCTTCTCCGGAGGAAACTTCCCTATTTACAGTCGGTGACCTTCTGAGATCCACGATCGAGATAACGATTTCGACCAAAAACTTCAAGACATGAACCGGCAGATTAAGGAGCTCTATCATGCCGCCCCAGCTCACCATGATGATATCTGCACCGATCCTCCTTTTTCTGTCAAAATCATGTAGGAGTCCATTCCGCCGAACTTCAAGCTCTCCCAATTCGAGACCTACGACAGGACTTTTGATCCGATCGACCATCTGGAGGCTTTCTGGACGATGATGCTGCTTCATGGTGTGTCGGATGACATCCTGTGTCAGGTTTTTCCATCTATCTTGAAGGAAGCAGCAAGAAACTAGTACTCAAGCCTTAAGTTGGGTACGATCTTCTTTTTCGATTAAATGACCCATCAGTTTGCGGCTCGTTTCATAAGTAGCCGGTGCTCGAGACGAAGTTCGAATTTTCTCATCAACATAAAGTAGGATGGGGAGTCAATATGAGCTTACGTCAACTATTTTAATGCTGCTGCATTAGAGGTCCGGAATCTGGACCAATCTGTGGCTATGGCCGCACTAAAGAATGGCCTCCAGAAAAATGATCTTCTATCCTCTCTGAAAAGAAAATATCCTAGGGATTTTGCTGATATGCTGGCCCGGATCGAAGGTTATGCCTGGGCAGAAGAAGCCTTCAAATTGAAGGACGATGAGGCCACAAGAGAGCGGCAAGCGAGTGAACCTAGCCAACCCGTGCCTGAAAAAAGTTGAGTGAAGCTCGGCCGCGCTCCTAAACTCCTTCCGAGCGCAGACGAGCTCGAACAACTCGAGCTCGTCGACAAGGAAGCCCGGATCGGAGGATCCGACGGAACTCTTCTCCCAGAAGATTCAATAATTATGCTCCCTTGAATGCCTCTAAGACTTGGGTACTAATGGAGATAAGGGAGCAGCTAGCCGAGCCTGGGAAGATGCGGACTCACTCGGCCAAACATAATCCCAATAAGTACTGCCTCTACCATCGTGACCATGGTCACGATACTAAAGAATGCATCCAGCTTCAGGACGAGATTGAAGCGTTGATTAGGAGAGGTTGGCTGGATCGGTTCATCAGGCATCGGCCAGAAAGGAGAAAAGGTCGTTCGAGAGCCCCGCCACCACCTGAGCCACCTTGGCGGAACGAGCCCCAAGGAGATTGGCCCCTTCTCGGAGTCATCAACGCTATTGCTGGGGGACACCAACGAGGGGAGGCCAGTAGATTGATCGAGCTGACGAAGAGACAGCGGACCGAGGAGCCCATCACCTTCACTGAAGAGGATGCCCAGGGAGTTCAGTTTCTGCATAACGACGCGGTTGTATTAATTTTAAATATTGCTGATTATGATGTACGCCACGTTTTAATTGATAATGGAAGCTCTGCTGATGTTTTGTTTTATGATGCTTTTTCCAAAATATTCATATCTGACGATAGGATGGGCTCAATGAATTCCCCGTTGGTAGGATTCACGGGAGATGCCGTGCCGGTGGAAGGGATAATAACGTTGCCTGTGGTGGTCGGTCGATACCCGAAGCAATCTATGGCATGAGTTGATTTTTTGGTAGTCAAAGCCTCTTCTGCCTACAATACGATCCTTGGCCGACTTGGTTTGAATGCACTTCAGACTGTAGTTTCTATTTACCATCTAAAGATGTTCCCGACTAGGCATGGAGTCGGAGAGATCAGAGGAGATTAGACGCTAGCTCGGCACTACTACAGTATTGCTTTACAGGGAGGAAGACAAACAGACCTTTGTCTAGTGGACGGACTTGATGCCCGTGACGATCTATCTGAAAAAAGAGGAGAACCCATCGATGATCTCGTGGAGGTTCCTCTGAATGATGGAAACGAAAAACATACAGTGAAGATCGACTCAAGCCTTGAGGAGAAGTTAGAAAGCAGCTCGTCACCTTCTTGTAAAGGAATTCTGATGTCTTCGGTTGGGTGTCTACAGACATGCCCGGAATTGACGCAGAAGTTATTGAGCACCGCCTGGGCATAGACATTAAGCGACGATCAGTGAAGCAGAAGAAACACAGCTTTGCACTAGAAGGGCAGAAGGCGATAATGGACGAAGTCGACAACTCCTAAAGGTGGGATTTATTCGAGAAGTGCTTTACCTCGACTGGATCGCAAATGTTGTCATGGTTAAAAAAGTAAATGGCAAGTGGAGGATGTGCATAGATTTCACAGATTTAAATATGGCTTGTCTAAAAGACAGCTATCCACTGTCCAGAATCGACCAACTAGTGGACGCAATTTCAGGCCATGTGCTTCTCACCTTCATGGATGCCTTCTCTGGTTATAATCAAATCCGGATGGCACCAGAGGATGAGGAAAAAAATGCTTTTATTAGTGATCGTGGTCTTTATTGTTACACGATCATGTCGTTCGAGCTTGAAAATGCAAGTGTGACATGCCAATGTCTAATCAACAAAATCTTCAAGGAGTAGATCGGCCGCAACATGTAAGTCTATGTGGAGACATGTTGGTCAAAAGCCGATCTTCACCAAACCATATCACCGATTTTGAAAAAACTTTTGGCACTCTCCGGAAGTACAAGATGAAGCTGAATCCTATGAAATGCACTTTCGAAGTAACATCGAAAAAGTTCTTAGAATTCATGGTGTCAAGTCGTGGCATTGAGGCCAACCCAGAGAAGATTAAAGCCATTCAGGAAATGACTGCCCCAAAAACAATAAAAGAAGTCCAACGCCTCACAGACAAGGTTGCAGCTCTGAATTGCTTCGTATCAAGGTTAGTGGAGCGCTGCATGCCCTTCTTCCAAGTACTCAAGCAGCCTAAGAACTTCAGCTAGACCTCCGACTGTCAGCAAGCCCTTGAAGAACTGAAGAACTATCTTAGCTCACCCCCGCTGCTCGCCAAACCTGAATTTGGAGAAGAATTGTTCCTATATCTCATCGTGTCTCCTGTAGCTATTGGAGCCGTACTGGTTAGAGAGGAAGCAAAAATTCAAAAGCCAATCTACTACATAAGCAGAGTCCTGAGGGATGCGGAAACGAGGAACATCAAATTAGAAAAACTAATCTATGCCTTATTGATTACAGCTAAGAAGCTCTGATCTTATTTTCAGGGACACACTATTACTCTCTTTATTGACCAACCCATCAAGGTGGTTCTTCATTGATCCGATACCTCGGATAGGGTAGCAAAGTGGGCGATCGAGTTGACTGATTTCAACATCCACTTTCAGCCTCGTCTATCCATTAAAGCTCAAATACTGGTCGATTTCATAGTAGAATGTACTATTATGAAGGAGACTGAACTTGAGCGTCAAGAAGCCTTCATCCCTAGCTCCTTAGAAGAAAAGGTCGATCTTCCTGAAGACTTTTGGGCATTGTATGTGGATGGTTCATCTAGTACTTTCGGGGCAGGTGCTGGCTTAATTCTCATCAATCCGGAAAGAGTTGCGGTGGAGTACGCGTTGCACTTTGACTTTTCCACCACTAACAATGGAGTAGAATATGAAGCCATACTTGCAGGATTGAGGATAGCCAAGGAGCTGGCAGTGCAACATTTGAAGGCATACAGTGACTCATAGTTGATAGTGGGACGGGTTAATAGCTCCTTCGAAGCCCGGGAGGAGAGCATGAAAAAATACTTAGAAAAGGTGAAAAGCTTAAGTTCGGCCTTTGACGACTTCGGCATTCAATAGATTCCAAGAGCGAAAAGTACCAGAGCCGACCTTCTCTCGAAATTGGCTACCTTAGTTCCGAACGAGCTACTGAAAGAAGTTTTTTTTGAGGTCCTGCAACGTCCAAGTTCGGAAGAGCCCCAGGCGATAATGCAAGTTGATCATGAGCCCCGTTGATAGTATATCTTAAGGAAGGAACTCTCCCTAGAGATCATAAAAAAGCTCGGAAGTTAAGAAATCAAGCTTTCTATTACGTTCTGCATGAAGGCAAGCTATATAAGAGGTCGTACTTTTTGCCACTCCTCAAGTATCTCCGACCTTTAGAAGTCAGTTATGTCCTGAGGGAAGTTCACGAGAGGATTTATGGAAATCATCTAGGAGCGAGATCCCTATCATACAAGTTGCTCCACCAGGGATACTATTGGTCGACGATGCATTAGGATGCGGTGGATTATGTGAGAAGGTGCGATAGGGGTCCAAGAAATGTCAATATCTAGAGATAGCTGGCTTCACAGCTCATATCGCTAAGTGCCCTCTGGTTATTTGCACAATGGGGGATGGACATACTCGAATCTTTTCCCATGGCATCTGGGCAGTGAAAGTTCCTATTGGTGGCAATGGATTACTTCACTAAGTGGGTCGAGGCCGAACCTCTAGCAAAAATCACTGAAGCTAAAGTGCAAGACTTCGTCTGGAAGTTGATTGTTTGCAAGTTTGGTCTATCTCGGATGTTAATCATCGATAATGGGCGTCAGTTTGCGGGTGCGAAGTTCGTTGAGTTCTGTGAAGGTCTGAATATATCTCACCACTTCACATCAGTAGCTCATCCGCAGGCGAATGGTGAGACGGAGGTAACTAATAGGACCTTGCTTCAAGGGATAAAGGTCAGGCTGGAGAGAGCAAAGGGGACCTAGGTGGATGAACTCTATCATGTGCTTTGGACTTATTGAACCACCCAAAGATCACCCACTGGAGAAACACTCTTTGCACTGGCCTTTAGGATAGAGGCGGTTATCTCGATCGAACTTGAACTCCCTTCAGTATGAGTAGAGGCCTTCAATGAACGAGACAACTCGCAGGACCTCCGAGCTAACCTTGATCTATTAGAAGAAAAAAAGAGAGAAAGCCCAGATTCGAATGACAGCTTATAGGCAGAGGGTAGCTCGCTACTACAATTTGAGGGTCAGAAGCAAAACCTTCAGAATAGGGGATCTCGTACTTAGGTGAGCGGACATTTCATAGCCCCAGAATCAAGGGAAGCTTGCCCTGAACTGGGAAGACCCTTACAAGGTAGTGGAAATTGTCCGACCAAGGACATTATTTGAAGGAGCTCGGAGGATCAATGCTCCCGCGGCCTTCGAATTCGGAAAACCTGCGAATGTACTACCAGTAATTCAAACCCTAATAAAATCTTCTTATTTCGATATTTTTGTTTTCTTTTTGCCATGCAATCATGTGATGACAGGAAATGACCTGGCCGAATTTTGTCAACAAATTTAGTAGAAGACCTCTGGTTATTTAAGACAGAATGGGAGAGGCCCCTACAACAGGCCTTTTGTGTCCCTATACCTTTGTTAGGGATAGGAGGTGAACCTCGCTCTAACAAAGGAAGGCCAATCTCGTCAGGAACAGGAGGACCTCGTCCTGATAGGGGGACAAAAGGATCAACCGTGTTAGGAACAGGAGGACTTCATCTTAGCACAGGCAATGAAGACTTTCGGTTATTTAAGACAGGAGGAGGGGAGAGGCCCTTACAATGGTCCTTTTGTGCCCCTATATCTTTGTTAGGGATAGGAGGCGAACCTCGTCCTAACAAAGGAAGGCCAACTCCGTCAGGAACAAGAGAAGGACCTCGTCCTGATAGGGGGACAAAAAGGCCAACCGTGTCAAGAACAGGAGGACCTCATCCTGACACGGACAATGAAGACCTCCGGTTATTTAAGACAGAAGGATGGGAGAGGTCCTTACAACGGTCTTTTTGTGCCCCTATATCTTTATTAGGGATAGGAGGCGAACCTTGTCCTAATAAAGAAAGGCCAATCCCGTCAGGAATAGGAGGATGACCTCGTTCTGATAGGAGGGCAAAAAGGTCAATCGTGTCAGGAACGGGAGGATCTGTCCTAGCACGGGCAATGAAGACCTTCGGTTATTTAAGACAGGAGGGAAGAGATTCTTACAACGGTTCTTTTGTGCTCCTACATCTTTGTTAGGGATAGGAGGCGAATCTCATCCTAACAAAGGATGGCCAACCGTGTCAGGAACAGAAGGACTTCGTCCTGGTACGGGCAATGAAGACTTCCGATTATTTAAGATAGAAGGAGGGGTTTACAATGGCCCTTTTGTGCCCCTATACCTTTGTTAGGGATAGGAGGAGGATCTCGTCTCAACCAAGGATGGCCAATCTCGTTAGGAATAGGAGGAGGACCTCCTCCTCCTGATAGCAAAAAGGCCAACCGTGTCAGGAATAGGAGGATCTCGTCCTATCACGGGCAATGAAGACCTCCGATTATTTAAGACAGAAGAAGGGGAGAGGTCCTTATAACAGCCCTTTTGTGCTCTTATTATCTTTGTTAGGGACAGGAGGAGGACCTCGTCCTAACAAAGGAAGGCCAATCCCATTAGGAATAAGAGGAGGACCTCATCTTGATTGGAGGACTAAAAGGCTAACCGTGTTAGGAACAGGAGGAGGATCTCGTCCTGTCACGGGCAATGAAGACCTCCTGTTGTTTAACATAGGAGGGGAGAGATCTTTACAACAATTCTTTTGTGTCCCTATACCTTTGTTTGGGACAGGAGGCGAACTTCGTCCTAACAAAGGAAGGCCAATCCCATCAGAAACAGGAGGAGGATCTTGTCCTGATAGGGGGACAAAAAGGCCAACCGTGTTAGGAACAGGAGGACCTCGTCCTGGCACGGGCAATGAAGACCGGTTATTTAAGATAGGAGGGGAGAGGCCCTTACAATGATCCTTTTGTGCCCCTATATTTTTGTTAGGGACAGGAGGACCTTGTTCTAATAAGGAAAGGCCAATTGTGCTAGGAATGGGAGGAGAATCTCATCCTGACACGTGAGAAGATCTTCGATTATGAACAAGAGAAAAACGAAGGGAATAAAGAGGTGAACGAACATTGAACATGAGCAGAATAAAAAGATGATTGAGGAAAGTGTAGCTTCATTAAAGAAAGAGTTGATTACTAGACAAGGGTTTGCAAGATCGATTACAAAAAAAAATCGAAGTAAATCGAAGTTCTAAGAGAGATCGGGTTCTTCGGACTGCTAGCCATCACCAAAGATTTCTTTAGGTTGACGATCTCCTCCTCGAGCTCTTTTCTCCTTATCATGTTGTCGTGGAACTTCGTGTTAGTCCTTCGGTAGTTTTCCTCTGACGCTCGCAATTTCTTTCTCAGAACCTCCGATTCAGCTTCAACGTCCTTGATGGCTTGCTGCTAACAAATCAGCTGAAGCTTTAGTCGCTGAACTTCGGCTTTCTCCATCCCGATCGACTTTGAGAGCTCACCCGCGATTCTCTTCAAAGAGGCGATCTCCTCCGACTCCTTGCTGGTGTCGGACTGATAATTATCGGTGAGCTGCTGTTAAAGTTGAGCCACCTTGCTGTTAGTGGCGCGGAGCTTCTGCTCCAGCGAGGATATCCTCCCGCACCAGTCCAACTAGTAGGTCTCATAGGCAAGCTTGATGTCGTGCAATTGCTTCTAGAGGGCAGAAAATATTTGCAACCAGTCCCATTTATACCGAGCCTTGTCAAAAGACCACGGCGAACTCTCCTCCAGCAGATGAATTTTCTCCTTCGCCGTCTTGAGCTTGACTTCGAGGGAGCTAGCCTTTGCAGTTAACGTCCAGGACTTCTCACTAGCGCTATTCCTAAGCTCGACCAACTCTTTCTCGAAGTTATCCTTCCTGATGCTGAAGTTCGCGGACTCTTTCATGTATAGCTTGCGAAGGCGAGTGACTTCAACCATCGCCTCCGAGGCATTTTTCTTGGACGTTTGGAGCTCATCCTCTGTCTTCTTCAACTTTTTTTTTCAGATGATGGATTTTTCTATTTAAATCCTTCACTACAGGTCTTAGAGGGATACCTTCAGGGGGTGACTCGACATTGATTGGGGATGATTGGGCTTGACTTTGGCCACTAGAAGGATGCTGAATAACATTCACCATAGCACAATTATGAAGAGAAGGCAATTTATTTTCATTTCTCAAAATATTTGGGGATCCATGAAAAAGAAAGAAAAAATACAATCGTTTAAGGTTCTAGACCTCGGGAGGAACAGCAGAGGCCGAGGTCGGAGCATTTTCTGTCGCCTCCGGCTACGGTGCAAGTTCAGGTGCGTTAATGGTAGGATCGAAGGGCTCGAGGACAGCATTGACAGGAGAAGGGTCGGCCACGACAGCAGACGGTCCTGCCTCTTCGTCAGGGACCGCCTCGTATAAGAAGCCGAGGTCGAGTTTGGGAAACTTGGCCGCCACTCGGTCCTCTCAAAGTTCGTACCCCTTTTGGAAGACCTCATGGCCAAAGGCAACGTTCAGGTCTCTCATCTCAGAAGAGACCTTGAACTCCTCTACGGCCTGGATCTTCGCCTCCAGGATCTGCTTCGAGGCTTGATCCTTCAGCTCGTTGATCTTTGCCTTGGCCTTCTTCCTCTTTTTCTCCTCCAGGGCTAGGGCGGCCTGCAGCTCCGCTAAATGGAGCTCCTCTTTCCCGAGCTTCTCCTGCAGATTCTCGACTTCGACCGCTTTCTTCTTCGAGAGATGGTCAGCCTTGGCGGCATCCTCCCAAAGGCGATCCTCCTCGGCTCGGAGGTCTTCCTGAGCGTTCAGTGCTTCCTACCTTAGCCGCTTCACCATTTTGTTGTGTGCGAGTATTTGGTGACTCGACTGCAGTAGATAAATCGTATTAAAAAAAATCAAATCATCAAATCAGCAGGACAACTATCTTGAGGAAGGTCCCGAGGGAATCCCAGATAAGCTGCGTATGGTCGAGGTCGGCCATTTGGTCCACCACCTCGGGCAGGGCAAATTTTTCAGTTAAATCCCGGACGAGGTCCGGGTCACTGAAGGGATTCTCTTTTGGACTGTCGTTGCCGCCATTGGATCCGCCAAGGCGTGCCTTCTGATGCACCTTCACAACGACCCTCTTACCCTTCTTTTTCTCCCCCTCTTCTCTTCCAGCAGGAGACTGCGGAGCTAGCTCCTCGATCGAAGAACTCGTGGAGGTTGGAGGCACGAATTCCTCGGCAGCGACGCTGACCTTGGCCGTGGGGACGACCTCGATGGCAACAGCGACTTTGGTAGCAGCGGCAGCATCGGTAGGTGCAATATAACTTTGGGCATCCACCCTGGCTTCCTTAGCGGCAGGCCCCTCGGATGCGGTACCTTTTGTTTTATGGGTCTGGAGCCCCTTCGACAGCATTTCAACAGCCTTAACGTCCATATCTGCCATAGAGATAAAAGCACAGTCAGAAAAGAGAGAAGAAAAAGAGAAAAAAGGGATAGTCCACTGACTTCGACCGCCTACTTGCCGGATTCAGAGGGCTAAGGCCAAGATTGAACAAAGTCAGTTCTTTTATTAGTTCGGATATCGAAGGAGTTCGGTAACCTCTGATCGTGGCGATAGACTCTTGGTCCACACTCTCTAACTCCGGGGCTCAGCGGACGGAATCTCTCGGGTATCCCCAAGGTGGGAGTCCTAAGTGCAGGATCGGGCAGAAAATAAAAATAAACTTTTCTTTCAATTATGGATGGAAGAGGGGGCATCCTTAAGTAATCCCTTCTTGTCGGATTGGGGGAAATATACCACCAGTCCTCGGCGGAAGGGAGGTGCTTAAAGGTGAAGAAAGTTCGGAAAAGAAAAATCGTGGGGTAGACCTTGGCAGATATACAGAGGACAACAAATCCTATGATAAATCTGCAAGAATTCAGAACTACCGAGGCTAGAGAGATGTTTAAAAGGCAAAAAAGGGCTACGACGAAGTCAGAAAAGGGAAGCCTTAATCCAGCATGAAAGGCCTCCAGGTACAAGCAGAACCGACCTAGAGGAGGGGCACAAGCCTGACCGCTTGGATCAGAAAGTTCCAGCTCGTACCCGGTAGGCACCTCGTACCGAATCCTAACTAGTGATAGATCCTTAACGGTCAAACAACATGGGATGGACTTTGGTTTGAAGTCTAGCCGAGGTACTACCTTAGGCCGGTTTCTATCCTAACCTCGGGGTCATTAGGGTTTTGGTCGGTTGAGCTTCAGGAACCGCTGGAACAGGAAACCTCAGACGATATCTAGATTGAGCTCAATCAAATAAAATCCTGGGAAAAGGAACAAAAAAAGGGGGAGTGGTGGAAACCCGAAAACAAAGAATAGCGGTGTTCACCCGGAAAAACTTGAAAAGACCCGAAGAATGGAAGAAAACTAAAAATTAAGAAGGTAGGGATGAAGGACTAACCTAGGAAGCCACGGGAAGAAAGCCGGAAGGACGAAGGAAGGTCGAGAGAGTGGGGGCGGCTGGAGGAGTTGCAGAAAGAGAGGGGGCGATAAGAAAAGAACACTTGGAGACGATAAGAAGAGAAGGAAGGAGAAGCAGAAGCTCAGGCCGAAAACAAGAAGCTGTAGACGGAGGAAGAAGGGTTTAAATAAGCAAATCAGAGTCCAAGAGGAAGTCATGATTACGAGATCCTATCAGTCAATCCCAACCTGCCGCGTGTCCCATTTGCACCTACTGCCTGACAAGGCAGTAACTACGCCATACGTGGAGCACCGTGCCAGACGAATTTTTGAAGGGTTGCGTCCGTTCAGGTCATTCGACGTTAAATCACAGTGCTAATTTAAAAAGAGATAGAAAGTTTCGATCTCTAAGGCGGGAAATTGTCAAAGAACTTCGGTCGCAGCAATTTTTTTCTGTACTCCATCTGAAATTCGAATTCGGGAGTAGGGGGACAAGTGTTTGGAGAAAGGTGGCCCTCGCCGAAGTTCTTGCCCAAAGTCCTTAGTCGCCGACCCCCTTCCTATTAAGATTCATCAATCTTCCCAGTGACGAGTTCATGCTGCGGAACCCCCCGAAAGTGCACGGGAGTTCGGCGACGCGACTTTGAATAAGTGAAATAGTATTATTCTTACGCTAACCTTATCCTCTGGTTAAAGACAGAAGACAGGTTTGAAGTCCGTCCGTGCTCCTTCCGGACGACTTCCTCCAGTCGACCTCCTCCCGGACGACCTACCTCTGGACGACCTCCTCCTGGATGATCTTTCTCCAGTCGAACTCCTTCCGAACGACCTTTTCCAGTCGACCTCCTCCTGGACGACCTTCCTATGGACGACCTCCTCCAGTCGAACTCCCTCCAGATGACCTCCCTCCAGTCAACCTCCTTCTGGACGATCTTCCTCCAGTTGAACTCCCTTCGGACGACCTCCTCCAGTCAAATCCTCTCCCTCTAGTCGAACTCCTTTCGGACGATTTTTTTCCAGTCGAACTTCTCCTGGATGACCTCCTTCCAGTCGACCTCCTGAACGACTCCTAGACGACCTCCTTCAGTCGGATCCCCTCCAAACGACCTCCTTCAGTCGGATCCCCTCCAAACGACCTCCTTCAGTCGACCTCCTTTCGGGCGACCTCTTGCGGTCGACCTTCTTCTAGTCGACCTGCTCTCGGTCGCCTGGAAGAGCCTCATCATTCACATAAATTTGGCTACCGGCTCAACATGAATCGACCAACGTGCAGGCGACCTCAAAAGAGCCCAAACTCCTCTAGAGCCATTGTGACTTGAGGCTCTTCGCCATCAGTGCCTATCCCATCCGAACTTCGACTATTAATCCCCAATGTATGGGCACATCACGACAACAGACACCACTCTCGACTGGCAAGTCACGATAATAGACACCACTCTCGACTGGCAAGTTACAACAACAGACACCACACTCGACTGACAAGTTACGATAACGAACACCATCCTCCATAACAAACTGTACGTGGCCTGAGCGGTCCACTACTAGACGATTACGACCGTCGCTATCAGTTTGTTACACGCTCCGCCTATAAAAAGGGACCCTTCAGATACGTTTCCTCCAAGCTCTCTCCTCCTTCTCGATACTCTACCTCTCTATTTTCTGAGCACTCCATTCCAGTTGGCTAGAAAATTGATTTGAGCATCGGAGGGTCCTACCGGAGCCACCCCCCTTCGATTTGGACTTTGTTTTGCAAGTCCCGTCGGTGGCCATGCTTAACGAACACCATCCTTAAGAAATAGAGAGGCAGAGTATCGGGAAGGAGGAGAGAGAGCTTAGAGGAAACGTATTTGGAGGATCTTTTTTTTGTAGGCGGAGCATGTAACAAACTGATAGCTACAGTCGTAACCGTCTGGTAGTGGGCCACTCAGGCCACGTGGAGCTTGTTATGGAGAGTGGTGTTCGTTGTTGCGACTTGTCAATCGAGCGTGGTGTCCGTTGTCGTGACTTGCCAGTCGAGAGTGGTGTTTGTTGTCCTGACGTGCCCGTACGATGGGGATTAATAATCGAAGTTCGAATGGGAGAGGCGCTGATGGTGAAGAGCCTCAGGTCACAATGGCTCTAGAGGAGTTTGGGCTCTTTTGAGGTCGCCTACACGTGGTTGATTCGTGTTAAGTCGGTAGCCGAATTTATGTGAACGGCGAGGCTCTTCCAAGCGACTAAAAGCAGGTCGATCGGAAGAAGGTCGACCGTAGGGGGTTGTTTGGGAGGAGGTCGATTGGAGGGGGTCGTCCGGGAGGGATTCGACTGGAGGAGGTCGTCTGGAAGGAGGTCGATCGAAAGGAGGTCGATCGGAGGAGGTCGATAGGAGGGAGGTAGTTCTGAGGGAGTTCGACTGGAGGGAGGTCGTCCAGAGGGAGTTCGACTGGTGGGAGATCGTCCGGAAGGAGTGCGGACGAGCTTCAAACCTGCCTTCCATCTTTAACCAGAGAACAAGGTTAGCGTAACAATAATTCTATTTCACTTATTCAAGATCGCACCGCAGAACTCCCGTGCACTTTCGAAGGGTTCCGCAGCATGAACTCATCACTGGGGAGATTGACGAATCTCAATAGGAAGAGGGTTGGCGACCAAGTGCAAGAACTTCGACGGAGGACATTTTTCCCCAAATACTTGCCCCCTACTCCCGAGTTCGAATTTCGGATGAAGGGAGTATAGAAAAAACTACCATGGCCGAAGTTCTTTGGCAATTTCTCATCTTGGAGAACGAAACTTTCTGTCTTTTTTCAAATTGGCATTGTGATTTGATATCGAATGACCTGAACGGATGCAACCCTTCAAAAATTCGTCTGGTGCGGCACTCCATGTATGGCACAGTTACTGTCTTGTCAGGCACCAGGTGCGAGTGGGACGTGGTAGGTTGGGTTGACTGACGGGATTCCGTAATCATGACTTCCTCTGGGGCTCTGATTTGCCTATTTAAACCCCTCTTTCTCCGTTTATAACTTATTTTTGGCCTGAGCTTCTGCTTGTTCTCCTTAGCTTCCTGTTGTCTCCAAGTGTCCTATTCTTGTCACCCCCACTCCCTCTGCAACTCCTCCAGCTGTCGGCGTCTTTCTCAACCCTCCTCCGTCCTTTCGGCTTTTTTCTGTGGCTTCCTAGGTTAGTCCTTCATCCCTGCCTTCTTGATTTTTAGTTTTCTTCCATTCTTCGGGTCTCTTCAAGTTTTCCCGGATGAACACTGCTATTCTTTGTTTTCGGGTTTCCACCATTCCCCCTTTTTTTTGGTTCTTTTTCCAGGAATTTTATTTGATTTAGCTTAATCTAGATGTCGTCTGAGGTTTTCTATTCTAGCGGTTCCTAGAACTCGGTCGACCAAAACCCCAATGACCCCGAGGTTAGAATGGAAATCAGGCCTAGGTTAGTACCTTGGCTAGACTTCAAACTAGAGTCCATCCCCTATTGTTTGACCACTGAGGATCTATCACTAGTTAGGATTCGGTACGGGGTGCTCGCAGGGTACGAGTTGGAACTTCCTAGTCCAAACGGTTGGGGCTTGTGCCCCTCCTATAGGTTAGTTCTGCTTGTACCTGGAGGCCTTTCATGTTGGATCAAGGCTTTTCCTTCCTGACTTCGTCGTAGCCCTTTTTTGCTTTTTAAACATCTCCTTGGTCTCGGTAGTTTTGAATTTTTTCAGATTTATCATAAGATTTGTTGCCCTCTGTATATCTGCCGAGGTCCAACCCACGGTTTTTCTTTTCCGAACTTTCTTCATCTTTAAGCACCACCCTTCTGCCAAGGACTGGTGGTATATTTCCCCCCAGTCCGGCAAGAAGGGGTTGCTTAAGGATACCCCCTCTTCTATCCATAATTAGGAGAAAAAGTTTATTTTCGTTTCCTACCCGATCCTACACTTAGGACTCTCACCTTGGGGATACCTGAGAGATTCCATCTGCCGAGCTCCGAGGTTAGAGAGTGCGGACCAAGAGTCTGTTTCCACAATCAGAGGTTACCGAACTCCTTCGATATCCGATTAATAAAAGAACAGACTTTGTTCAATCTCGGCCTTAGCTCTTTAAATCCGGTAGGTAGGCGGCCAAAGTCGGTGGGCTATGCCTTTTTTCTCTTTTTCTTCCTTTTCTGACTGTGCTTTTATCTCTGTGGCAGAGATGGACGTTAAGATCATTAAAATGCTGTTGAAGGGGCTCCAGGCCCACAAAAGAAAAGGTACCGCGTCCAAAGGGCCTGCCACTAAGGAAGCTAGGATGGATGCCCCTAGTTTTGTTGCACCTACTGGTGTTGCCGCTACTACTGAAGTCGCTGTTGCCGTCGAGGTCGTCCCCACGGCCAAGGTCGGCGTCACTGTTGAGGACTCCGTGCCTCCAACCTCCACAAGTTCTTCGATCGAGGACCCAGCTCCGTAGTCTCTTGCTGGAAGAGAAGAGGGGGAGAAAAAGAAGGGTAAGAGGGTCATTGTGAAGGTGCACCGAAAGGCGTGCCTTGGCGGGTTCGATGGTGGCAACGACAGTCTGAGAGGATCCCTTTAGTGATCCGGACCTCGTCTGGGATTTAACTGACAAATTTGCCTTGCCCGAGGTGGTGGACCAGATGGTCGATTTCGACCACGCAGCTCATCTGGGATTCCTCAGGACCTTCCTTAAGGTAGTCGTCCTGCTGATTTAATGATTTGATTTTTTTTTTAATCATGGTTTATCTGCTGCAGTCGGGTCATCAAATACACATCAAAATGGTGAACTGGTTGAGGTCGGAGGCAATGAAGGCTCCGCATGACCTTTGAGCCGAGGTTGATTGCCTTCGGGAGGATGCCATCGAGACTGACCATCTCTCGAAGGAGAAAGCGGTCGAAGTTGAGGATCTGCGGGAGAAGCTTAGGAAAGAGGAGCTCAGCTTGGTGGAGCTGCAGGCCGCCTTGGCCTTGGAGGAGGTAAGGAGGAAGAAGGCCGAGGCAAAGGTCGGCGAGTTGAAGGATCAAGCCTCGAAGCAGATTCTAGAGGCGAAGATCCAGGCTGTGGAGTTCAAGGTCTTTTCAGAGATGAGGGACTTCAATGTTGCCTTTGGTCAGGAGGCCTTTGAGAAGGGGTACGAATTTTGCGAGATCGAGTGGTAGCCAAGTTCTTCGAACTCAACCTCGGCTTTTTATACGAGGCAGTCCCTAACGAAGAGGCGGGACCGTTTGTTGCCGTGGCCGACCCTTCTCTTGTCGATGCTATCCCTGAGCCCTTCGATCCTGCCGCTGACGCACCCAAACTTGCACCAAAGCTGGAGGCGGCAGAAAATGCTCCGACCTCGATCTCCACTATTCCTCCCGAGATTTAGAACCTTAAACGATTGTATTTTTTTTCATGCATCCCCAAATATTTTAGGAAATGAAAATGAATTGCTTTATCCTCATAATTATGCTATGGTGAATGTTATTCAGCATCCTTATAGTGGCCAAAGTCAAGGCCAATCATCCCCAACCAACGCCGAGTTGCCTCCTGAAGGTATCCCTCTAAGACCTGTAGTGAAGGATTTGAATAGGAAAATCCATCATCTGAAAAAGAAGTTGAAGAAGACAGAGGACGAGCTCTAGGGGTCCAGGAAGAATGCCTCGGAGGCGACGGTTGAAGTCACTCATCTTCGCAAGCTACCCATGAAAGAGTCCGCGAGCTTTAGATTTAGGAAGGGTAGCTTCGAGAAAGAGTTGGCTGAGCTTAGGAATAATGCCAATGAGAAGTTCTGGGCGTTAACTGCGAAGGCCATCTCCCTCGAAGTCGAGCTCAAGGCGGCAAAGGGGAAAATTCATCTGCTGGAGGGGAGTTCGCCGTGGTCTTCTGATAAGGCTCGATATGAATGGGACTAGTCGTAGAGATTTTCTACCCTCCAGAAGCAACTGCACGATGTCGAGCTTGCCTATGAGACTTATCGATTGGGCTGGTACGGGAGGATATCCTTGCTGGAGCAGAAGCTCTGCGCCACTAACAGTGAGGTGGCTCGGCTTTAACAGCAACTTGTCGATAATTATCGGTCCGATACCAGTAGGGGGTCAGAGGAGATCGCCTCTTTGAAGAGGATCACGGGTGAGCTCTCGGAGTCGGTCGGGGTGGAGAAGGCCGAAGTTCAGCAACTAAAGCTTCAGCTGATTTGTGAGCAGCAAGCTGTCAAGGACGTTGAAGCTGAATCGGAGGTTCTGAGGAAGAAATTGCGAGCATCAGAGGAAAACTACTAGAGGGCTGATAGGATGTTCTGCGACAACATGATGAGGAGAAAAAGAGCTCGAGGGGGAGATCGTCAGCCTAAAGGAATCTCTGGTGATGGCTAGCAGTCTGAAGTCCGAAGAATCTGATCCTTCTTAGAACTTCGGTTTACTCCATTTTTTTTTTCTGTAATCGATCTTGCAGATTCTTGTCTAGTAATCAACTCTTTCTTTAATAAAGCTGCACTTTCCTCAATCATCCTTTTGTTCTGCTCATGTTCAATGTTCATTCATCTCTTTATTTTCTTCGTTTTTCTCTTGTTAATAATCAAAGGTCTTCTCACGTGTCGGGACGAGGTTCTCCTCTCATTTCTGACATGATTGGCCTTCTTTTGTTAGGGCGAGGCCCTCTTCCTATCCCTAACAAAGATATAGGGGCACAAAAGGGCTGTTGTAAGGGTCTCTCTGCTCCTCCTGTCTTAAATAATTGGAGGTCTTCATTGTCCATGTTAGGACGAGGTTCTTCTCTTGTTCCTAACACGGTTGGCCTTTTTATCCTCCTATCAGGACGAGGTCCTCCTTCTGTTCCTGATGGGGTTGGCCTTCCTTTGTTAGGACGAGGTTCGCCTCCTGTCCCTAACAAAGATATAGGGGCACAAAAGGGCCGCTGTAAGGGCCTCTCCCCTCCTATCTTAAATAATCGGAGGTCTTCATTGTCCGTGTCAGGATGAGGTTTTCCTCCTATTTCTGACACGGTTGGCTTTTTTGTCTCCCTATCAGGACGAGATCCTCCTCTTGTTCCTAATGGGATTGGCTTTTGTTGGGGCGAGGTCCTCTTCCTGTCCCAAATAAAGGTATAGGGGCACAAAAGGGCGAGGTCCTCTTCATTGCTCATGCCAGGATGAGGTCCTCCTGTTTCTGACACGGTTGGCTCTTTTGTCCTTCTATTAGGACGAGGTCCTTCTATTCCTGACGGGGTTGGCTTTCCTTTGTTAGGACGAGATTCGCCTTCTGTCCGGTATAGGGGCACAAAAGGGCCGTTGTAAGGGCCTCTTCCCTCATCCTATCTTAAATAATCGGAGGTCTTCATTGCCCGTATTAGGACGAAATTCTTCTCTTGTTTCTGACACGGTTGGCCTTTTTGTCCTCTTATCAGGACGAGGTCCTTCTGTTCCTGATGGGGTTGGCCTTCCTTTGTTAGGGCGAGGTTCGCCCCCTGTCCCTAACAAATGTATAGGAGTACAAAAGGACCATTGTAAGGGCCTCTCCCCTCCTTCTGTCTTAGATAATCGGAGGTCTTCATTGCCCGTGTCAGGATGAGGTCCTCCTCTTGTTCTTAACACGGTTGGCCATTTTTGTCCCCCTTATCAGGACGAGGTCCTCCTGTTTCTGATGGGGTTGGCCTTTTTTTGTTAGGGCGAGGTTCGCCTCTTGTCCCTAACAAAGGTATAGGGGCACAAAAGGATCGTTGTAAGGGCCTCTCCCCTCCTCCTGTCTTAAATAATCGGATGTCTTCATTGCCCGTACCAGGATGAGATCCTCTTGTTCCTGACACGATTGGTCTTTTTGTCCCCCTATCAGGATAAGGTCCTCTTCCTGTTCCTGACGGGGGTTGGTCTTGAAAGAGAATGACCCATCCTACTCTTCTTCCAACTACTGTTTGTCTATTCTAATACCTTGCATCATTTTTGCTGTAGTTGGGTTTCTATGCTACCATAATCGGTCATGTTGGCATATCCTTCCTCCTTTGAGTTTTCAATTTCAGCCTAAGTTCAACACCTCGTGGCGTTGGCTTATATTAATGGCATGGTTATCTATGCCCTTACAATTTAAATTCAATTTAATGCCTTAAAAACAAATGAATAACTATATGAGGTTCCTTTCATTGTTGAGTCAGGGGAGAGTTGGATGTACATTGCCTTACCCCTGCATGTGAAGAGGCTATTTTCATGTTTCGAACATGTGATCTCTAGGCCGTGATGGAGCATCCTTACCGTTGTGGCAAGGCTCACCCTCAAATGACTTAGGACTGTATTTGGTTGATGGGAATAGGAGGGGATAAAGTATGGTCAACAAGAAAAGGAAGGAATCCCTCTCAAAGGAGAGAGATTGGAAAGTAGCATTTCCATGGAAATAAACTTTGCATGTTTTATGGGAAAAAAGCCCATGTGGGACATGGGTTTTTGGCTTCCCATGGGAAGAGAATTAGGATCCTTTTTCTCTTAGAAGTGCCCTTAAAGCCATGAATAAAATGGGATTAGTTCTTTTCTTTATTAAGGATATAATAAGTATTTTACATTGTTTTCTCGAAAAAGTGGATACTCAACTAAACATAAAGCACCATGCAATATGGCACTTTCTCATAGTCAACCAAACATGTCAAAACCACTTTCTCATGCATCATATTCTTAGGAATCAATTTCCCAGAGAAAACTATTTCAATAAGGGAATTTTCTTCCTACGAATAAATTTAGAACAAGAAATGCTCATATGGAAGATCAAGTTTTTAGTTCCTAGAGCTCGTTTGGTTCACGAGAAGAATTTTTCGAATGTTTTGAAAATATGATGCATGGGAAAATGGTTTTGGCATGTGTGGTTGACCATGAAAAGTGGCATATTTTAGAGGGCCTTATGTTTGGTTGAGCATCTACTTTTTTAGGAAAGTTGGTAAAATATCTATTATATCCTTAATAAAAGAAAAGATCTTATCCCATTCTATCCATGGCTCTAAGGGCACTTTTGGGAAAAAAGGATCTCAATTCTCTTCCCATGGGAAAGACAAAAATCCATGTCCAAAACAGGGATTTTTCTTTCCTCGGAAATATGGGAAGTTTATTTTCATGAAAATGTTACTTTCCAATCTCGAAAACTCTAACCAAACAAGAGAGGTTCCTTCATTTTCTTATTGGCCACACTTGCCCCCTATTCTTGTCCTGTGAATCTAACAAGTCCTTAATGAAATGGAATGCCAAGCTCATGATCACATAAATAGGAATATGCTAGTCTTACTAAGCAATTTGATGGTAGTCAAATTGCTTTGAAGACTTAAGCTATTCCATATCCAATAATGTTTAGGATCTTGGCATCATGCTTCTAGGAGTTGAAAGTGATGCTCCGGTCTTTTGAGAAGATTGCTATTCATCCATTAGGTGCTAATGGCTTGGTGAATTTGCGATCCAAACACAAGCTATCTTTACATGTCTTATTGTTTTTCTTCTCATCCCTAAATTCTAATCTTTTCTAAACTCAAAATCTTCAAGATGGTAAAGTGTAGCTAAGGGGCTGTTTAGTTCAATGCGATTAGGCTGTGTGCAAATCTAATTCCTGCAATTGGAGTTATAGGCAGCCCTTGCAGCTATTTGCCTGCCTGCAACTCATTTGCAAGTTGCAATTATGTTTGCGAAATAAGCCCCATTTGCTGTATTTGGTATTGTAGTGAAAAATGACTGCATTTAATTTGGCACTTTAGTTGCAAATTCTGTTCCACCCATCTTGTATGCTCTCAACATCTCACCTTCACTTGCTCGTGACCTCCATCTGGTGGAGATCTTCCCACCTGTGCATGCACTCCCTCTTTCTCTAGCACCCCCTTCCTCTCTATTCTCTCTTTCTCAATTAATTATTAGTGTAATATATCATAATATATGTAAGCTGCTCACATCTAATAATAAATATTGTGGTAAAATATATCATTCCATAAACTATATAATGAAAGTATATTATATGATATTATATTATATTTGACTTTATATTACCATATTATAAAAGATATGTCATATATTAAACTATTAAAGAATTATCATACTTCTAATATGATATTTTATTTAATTTTACATGTGTATATAAAAGCTTTATGTTATATTAGATATTATGCATCATACATTTAGCGTGTGATATACAAAAGTACATTAATATCATTATTATAGAACTTTATAGCAATTATATATATATGTTATGTAAAAGCAAATTATATTGTGTATTTATTATAATCATGATAGAATATATTAGTTGTTATCTATTTTGTTACTTATAATATATTATAACATTACATGTCATTATGAAAATATGATTAGTACATAGTGTTAAATACAAATAATTGTTATAAAAATTACATCTATTAATAATATGCAATATACTGATTATGTATAATTTAAATATAATCATATCATATTATATGTTTTTGTGTTACAGATTATATATTTATAATATAATACTACCTGAATAATGTATTATATTAATTCTGATATTTTATTATACATGATAATACATAATTATTATAATGTTAATTTTAAATCATCTGATAAAAATTATATCGTATATTAATTTTATTATACTTCTCTTCTAGCATCATACAATCAAACAAATGCATTTATAGTTACAAAAATTAGACAACCCCTAGTTGTTTTATTTTTTATGTACAAGCTGACTTTTCATTTCAAATATATCTTAATTAAACTAAATTACTCTAAATGCAGATCATATGAAGCCTGAAGGGCACGAAGTCTTGATACAAATGGCAGTTGTAAAAACTATAAAAGCTCTACCAGCTCCACCTGTTGAGTATAAATGCATCTTCCTGAAAGGACAAACTGTGTTTTTTTTGGATTAGATAAAACTTAAATTTCTGCCAGTTTCCACATGCATGTTGTGTGCAGAATACAATTCTGAAAGCACAAACTTAACCTATGCATTATGGACTACCACATGCATGTGTTCAGAAGGAACTTATACCTTGAACTTTTTAATATAATATTACTGATTTAGAGATGCAGCTCTGTAACCCTCATTTCATATATGGATAGCAACATGAAGGAACCATATGTAAAATATCACATGTTTTTGTATGTAAATCTTGTTTAGTGCAATACCTCGTTCTGGTTTTGAAATTACGCAGCTAACACTATTCTTGCTCGTATGGAATATTTGTATTAGTTCTATGGGCCTCTGAATGTTGGTTGAGGTACAGATGAAAATGACATCTGAACTTGCATTGAATATGACTTTGTAGATGTTTTAATATTATAATATCGTTCCCTTTCACTTGATGTTTTCACAGAATTCACCAACTAGTTAACATTGGTCACTTATTGGTGTTTTTAACATATTTTCACCAATTATGGGATTTGTAATTCTGTTCCAAAATTTATTTCTTAGTAAGAGCTTTGGAGCACTCTCTGGCATGTTTACCATTATAGATTGCCACTGCATGATGAAACTGCATTTAAAATGGATTTCATCCTCACACTTTCGTGTATATATTATGACAAAAGCAGCAGTAAAAAATGTACCTTTTGTTATTGCATAATTATGATTCTTAGTTGTTTTGTTACTGATCATTGCTGTCAAACTTACATCATTTTTTATGTCTATAATGTCAGATGGAGTTATGTCTCTGGAATGGTCTACCTCTAGTGAGTGGATTTTGGTGACTGGGGGGTGTGATGGTGCAATACGTTTCTGGGACATCAGACGTGCCGGATGTTTCCGTGTTTTAGATCAAGCACGATCTCAACTTGGGAGGCGACCTCTAGCTGAAAGCACATCAAAGAAGGTACATTCTCTCCATTGGTTAGCAGTTTATTTCAATCTTTCCTTAATAATTTTGCAGACACTTGTACATTCATTGGAGTCTCGTGCAAAATCATGTGCATTAAAGCAGATACTGCTTACCATGCTCATTTTCTCATAACACTCACATTCTTAGAGATCACTTAGACATAAGCGGGTAATGCAAATTTTAATCTAGATTCTACTTTCCACACCTAAGTCTTCAGAAGTTAACTCATGCAAACATTCATATGTGAAGATAGTAGTACAGAGTTCATATATTTATGTTAATATTTTTGTGATTTTCTTTAACTCTTTTGCCATCTGTTCTCTTTCTATATGCTGATTTGTGATTTTTCTAATTTGCTTCATTTCATATATCTCTAATTCTAAAATTTCTTGTTGAACTCCTAATTAATCATTATTTTTGTTCAATATGTTAGATAACAAACAACATAAGAGCGCACAATCTTTAAAAGAATTATTTGGTAAAATGTAAGGTGCATGGAAACCATGTTATTGCATGTAGAAATTTTGATCATTCTATCTGACATGTCATGATGATGCTATTTGTCAACATATGACTGCGATTTACAATAAATAGCTTCCAGAAGATGTGCTGTTATATGATATGCATACCTTCATAAGCACGATACTATTACTTGCCAATGCCAGTTTAGATCAACTGCATTCTCTGTCTTGCTGTATACTCTGCTTCTAGCCACATGCCTGTCCTGCTGTCACTCTTAGAGACAATTCACACCCAATCACATTGATGTGTAATTTATTCTGCATCTTGTTTCTGATGCAACTTAGAAGTTCCATACACTTATCATCCTCATGGATCCATAAGTGTATTCTGGTGTGCATAGCATGGATTTAGATGATCATGTGTTGACTTTCACTGTTTTCATTCTGAAGGTATTTTATTGAGAGTTGATAACTGAAGCTAGGGGAAGTAAATTGCTTAATGCTAATAGAAAGCTTAATTTCCTCAATCCCTTTCTGCCAGTATGTTAAAGTTTTGTCTAGACTTAAAAGCATGGTTGATTCTGTCCTCTTTTGTGAATTTTCTAGTTTCATCAGTGTTGGGGATAAATTCCGCTCCCGTCGAAGTCTAGCTCGATGCTCGGCCTAATGCAACCTGTAGCCGCGGAAGAGCTTCGACAGACGAGTCTTAGCCGAACTCCTACAGCCGGCCGAACTACTTAGTACCCGAGCTCGAACTCCAAGCAGCCGGGCTTCGGCCGAGCCCCCGGCGGCCGAGCTTCTTCCAACCCGTTCAGCTGCCGAGCTTCTTCGGACTCCCCTCGTTAGGACCGAATCTCTCCAGCCGGCCGAACTGCCTAGCGGCCGAGTTCCTCGAACTCCACAGCGGCCGAACCTCAGTCGAAGTCCAACAGCCGGCCGAACTGCCTAGCGGCCGAGCTCCTCGAACTCCACAGCGGCCGAACCTCAGCCGAAGTCCAACA
The DNA here is from genome assembly GCA_006176705.1 of Cocos nucifera. Classification (NCBI taxonomy): domain Eukaryota; kingdom Viridiplantae; phylum Streptophyta; class Magnoliopsida; order Arecales; family Arecaceae; genus Cocos; species Cocos nucifera. The sequence goes on from QRFJ01000492.1 coordinate 174,846, forward strand.
GTCGGCCGAACTCTCCAAACGGCCGAGCTTCGGATTCCTAGCGGCCGAACTCCTCAGGTGACGAGCCTCAGCCGAAGTCCAACATTCGGTCGAACTCTCCAACGGCCGAACTTCGGAGTTCCAGCGGTCGAACTCCTCAGCGGACGAGCCTTAGCTGCATACCTCCAGCCAGACGCCTATGGGAGCCGAACTCCCTCCAAGCTTCCTCTTCAGGAGCCCGAACTCCTCCGAAATGGGCACACGATGAAGGCCTTCAACCCTTCATTTGGCTGGCTCTGCGGCCATCACCATCAGTCCGCCGCAAGCTCTACAGCCATCACCATCAGTCCACCACGAGTGATAGCGATCCGCTATGAGGCAGCGATGGTTGTCACCATCAATCCGTTGTACACGGCACCTTCCCGTGAGACTGGCTCTGTCGAACCTCGAGCGGCCCGCCCACCAGCACGCGGCTGCAGCTGTCATCATCAAGCTCTGCTATAAAAAGGACCCTTCCAGATACGCTAATCTCTAATCTCTCTGATCTCTAAGCTCTTTTCTTCTTCTCTAAGCTCCGGAACTCATTTCCGAACACTCCATTCCTATTGGCCAGAGCTGACTTGAGCGCCGGAGGGTCCTGCCGGAGCCACCCCCCACCGGCTCCGGACGGGACTTTGTTTTGCAGATCCTCGGCGGCGACCTCAGCGGCCTCGACTCCGGCGACCTCCGGCGACGATCAGTTTCTGCACCAACAGATTGGCGCTAGAAGGAGGGCCTGAACCTTCGAGGTTTCCTTGTTCTTAAAGGATTGCTCGGCGACTCCTCTTCCCTCTTCGGAGATCTCCCTTTTCTCTCTCGAAGAGAAAATGCCCCCAGGAGAGCTTCGACTCGACGATCGGCGTCCTGCGCGCCAGGTACGTCTGCTCCCGTTGCAGCCTCGGTAGCCCAGACTCCACCCGAAGCCACCGCAGATGTAGAGCAGTTTTGGACGGGCTCGCGGCCCCGCCGAGATGATACAGGCCGTGTGACAACCTCGGGCGGAGACTTTACCAGCAAGCCCACCATGAGGACGCGAGGAACCGGCCTTGAGGGGGAGCGTTTGGGCATACCAATCGCATTTGGGAAGGAGAAACGGAGAGTCGAACTTCTCTCGCGGAAGGCTTCGCGGGAAAGCGGAGTAAAATTCAGCTCAAGCGAGGGCGAAACCCCACTCGAGCCCGTCATCGAGGAAGCCCCGACAGAGGGGCATGGACATCCTCGGGAGAAGATTTTGCAAGGAGGCGGAATGAAGTTCGACTGCGTCCAAGGAGGTGGAATGAAGTTTGGCAACGTCCACAACCTCCCCAGCGCAAGGAAAGCCGAACTCCATCTCGAAGCAAAGCCGAACTTCCCTTCGAGGCTCCTCATCCGAGTGAAGTTCGGCGCAAGCAAGGCTGAACTTCTCCTCGAGTATGTCATCAACGAAACCCCCAAACAAAGAATTCACAGGAGGTGGAACGAAGTTTGGGCAAGCAAAGCCAAGCTCCACATCAAGCTCGTCGTCAAGAAAGTTCGGACGAAAGAAGCGGGAGGTTCTCTTGTGCAAGGTTTCGCGGGAAAATGGAATGAAGTTCGGCAGCGCAAGGAAAGCCGAACTCCACCTCGAAGCAAAGCTGAACTTTCCTTCGAGGCTCCTCATCTGAGTGAAGTTCGACGCAAGCAAGGGCGGAACGAAGTTCTCCTGCGGAATGAAGTCCGGGCAAGCAGAGCCGAGCCTCTCCCTGCAAGCAAGGAAGTCCGGACAAAAGAAGCATCAAGTCCTCCTGCGGAGGCTTTCGCGGGAGAGCGGAACGAAGTTCGGTGCAAGTGAGGCCGAACTCCACCTCGAAGCTCATCATCGGATTGAAGTTCGGCGCAAGCAAGGCCGAACTCCACCTCGAGCTCGCCACCAAGGAAACCACTACAAAGATTTCACAGGAGGTGAGATGAAGTTCGGCCGCGCTCACGACCACCTGAGGGCAACCGAGGCCGAACTCCGTACGACTCCAAGGAGGTCCGGACGAAGGAGCATGAAGTTCTCCCACGGAAGGTTTCGCGGGAAAGCGGAGTGAAGTTCAGCGCAGGCGAGGCCGAACTCCCCCTCATAAAGTTCCTCCGCAGGTTCTGCGACTACGCCCCCTCAACGCTCCTCGAACTCAATTTCTCAGGAAGTTAAAAGCCAGCTGCCAAGACCAGAAGGGTTACGGTCTCCCCCAAATAAACGCGATCGAAGCAAGTACTGCGTCTACCATCGCGACCACATTCACGACACCGAGGAATGCATCCAGCTGCCAGACGAAATTGAGGAGCTCGTCAGGAAGGAGCGGCTGGGTAAATTCCTTCGGCGGGAGAAGATCGGCTAAGGGCGCTGCCGTAACCACAAATTACAAGGTCGGCCGCCTCACGGCGTCATCAACGCCACCCCGGGGAGGAGCTTAGTACATCGGCGATTCATCGTCTCTCAGCGACAAAGCAGAAGCATGCTCCAAATTAAGGAGGCCAGTGTGGGATGGAGGAGGTCATCTGGACGGGACTTGCTGCCCGAGGGAACTCAGAGGAACAATGCCCCGACGACCCTGAAATGGGGATGTGCTGTCCGTAACTTTCCTTCGGTAAAATTCTTTCCTTCCGATAATGTTGTTTCTAGATGCAAAAACTATGCGATGACAGCGAAGGAGCAGTCAACAGTCGTCGCGTTAGGAACAGGAGGAGAACCTCGTCCTAATGCGAGCAAAGTCGAAGGCCTCGTTCACAAAGGACGAGATGGGAAGAGAGGCGTCCGACGACGGTCCGTATGTACCCCTACAGCCCGTTAGGAACAGAAGGAGAACCTCGTCCTAACGCGAGCAAAGTCGAAGGCTTCGTTCACAAAGGACGAGATGGGAGGAGACGGACGACGGTCCGAATGTGCCCCCATAGTTCGTTAGGAACAGGAGGAGAACCTCGTCCTAACGCGAGCAAAGTCAAAGGCCTCGTTCACAAAGGACGAGATGGAGGGAGGTGCGGACGACGGTCCGTAGGTGCCCCCACAGCCCGTTAGGAACAGGAGGAGAACCTCGTCCTAACGCGAGCAAAGTCGAAGGCCCTCGTTCACAAAGGACGAGATGGGGGGAGACGGACGACGGTTCGAATGTGCCCTCACAGCCCGTTAGGAACAGAAGAGAATCTCGTCCTAACGCGAGCAAAGTCGAAGGTCTCGTTCACAAAGGACGAGATGGGGGAGAGGCGCGGACGACGGCCCGTAGGTGCCCCCACAGCCCGTTGAACCTCACCTAACGGGCAAGTCGAAGGCCTCGTTACAAGGACGAATGGGGGGAGAGGTGCGGACGACGGTCCGTAGGTGCCCCTCATAGCCCGTTAGGAACAGGAGGAGAACCTCGTTCTAACGCGAGCAAAGTCGAAGGCCTCGTTCACAAGGACGAGATGGGGGGAGACGGACGATGGTCTGAATGTGCCTCCATAGCCATTAGGAACAAAGGAGAACTCGTCCTAACGTGAGCAAAGTCGAAGGCCTCATTCACATAAGGACGAGATGGGGGGAGAGGCGCGGACGAACGGTCCGTCGTGCCTCCACAGTCCGTTAGGAACAGGAGGAGAACCTCGTCCTAACGCGAGCAAAAGTCGAAGGCCTTGTTCACAAAGGACGAGATGGGGGGAGACGGACGACGGTCCGAATGTGCCCCCACAGCCCGTTAGGAACAAGAGGAGAACCTCGTCCTAATGCGAGCAAAGTCGAAGGCCTCGTTCACAAAGGACGAGATGGGGGAGAGGCGCGGACGACGGTCCGTAGGTGCCCCCACAGCCCGTTAGGAACAGGAGGAGAACCTCATCCTAACGCGAGCAAACAAAGTCGAAGGCCTCGTTCACCTTTAGACGAGATGGGGGAAGACGGACGACGGTCCGAATGTGCCCCCACAGTCCGTTAGGAACAGGAGGAGAACCTCGTCCTAACGCGAGCAACAACCTCGGCTAGAGATAAGATCTCCGAGCGACCGTATCCACCTCGGCCGCAGGAGATAAGATTTTCTCCGAGTGCCCAGTTCAACCTCGGCCGCAGGAGATAAGATCTCCCCCGAGAAAAGTTCGGCTGCAGGAGATAAGATCTCTCCCAAGCGCCCAGTTCGACCTCGGCTGCAGGAGATAAGATCTCCCCCATGGGAAGCTCGGCTGTAGCGAGCGCGCACTTCGACCTCGGCTAGAGAAAGCAACCGTGTCAACCTTGGCTGGAGAGCTTCAACTACCACCTCGGTCAGAGATAAGATCGGAGACAGCCTCGCCCTGAGATCAGATCTCTCCCAAGCGCCCACATCGACCTCAGCTGTAGGAGAGAACGTCGCCCCCGAGGAGCGCAACCTCCGGCTTCGATCGTAGCGGACGAAGCCCCCTCAACCTCGGCTGGAGATGGGATCTTCCCTGACTTCAACCTCGATATCAACTTCAGCTGGAGGCGAGATCCCCCCGAGCTTCGACCTAGACCAGCACAGAGCTCAGAGGAAGACTTCGGCAGTCGCCCTTCCTGCACTCCCTTCGATTTTCGAACTCGGGAGTGGGGGGTAGTGTTGGGGATAAATCCCGCTCCTGCCGAAGTCTAGCTCGATGCTCGGCCTAATGCAACCTGTAGCCGCGGAAGAGCTTCGATAGATGGGTCTTAGCCGAACTCCTACAGCCGGCCGAACTACTTAGCGCCCGAGCTTGGACTCCAAGCAGTCGGGCTTCGGTCGAGCCCCCGACGGCCGAGCTTCTTCCAACCCGTTCAGCTGCCGAGCTTCTTCGGACTCCCCTCGTCAGGACCGAACCTCTCCAGCTGGCCGAACTGCCTGGCGGTCGAGCTCCTCGAACTCCACAGCGGTCGAACCTCAGCCGAAGTCCAACAGCCGGCCGAACTCTCCAAACGGTCGAGCTTCGGATTCCCAGCGGCCGAACTCCTCAGCTGACAAGCCTCAGCCGAAGTCCAACATTCGGCCGAACTCTCCAACGGCCGAGCTTCGGAGTCCCAGCGGCCGAACTCCTCAGCGGATGAGCCTTAGCTGCATACCTCCAGCTAGACGCCTATGGGAGCCGAACTCCCTCCAAGCTTCCTCTTCAGGAGCTCGAACTCCTTCGAAATGGGCACACGACGAAGGCTTTCAACCCTTCATTCGGCTGGCTTTGCGGCCATCACCATCAGTCCGCCGCAAGCTCTACAGCCATCACCATCAGTCCACCGCGAGTGATAGCGACCCGCTATGAGGCAGCGATGGCTGTCACCATCAACCCGTCGTACACGGCACCTTCCCGTGAGACTGGCTCCGCCGAAGCTCGAGCGGTCCGCCCGCCAGCACGCGGCTGCAGCTGTCACCATCAAGCTCCGCTATAAAAAGGACTCCTCCAGATACGCTAATCTCTAATCTCTCTGATCTCTAAGCTCTCTTCTTCTTCTCTAAGCTCCGGAACTCATTCCCGAGCACTCTATTCCTGTTGGCCAGAGCTGACTTGAGCGTCGGAGGGTCCTGCCGGAGCCACCCTCCACCGGCTCCGGACGGGACTTTGTTTTGCAGGTCCCCGGCGGCGACCTCAGCGGCCTCGACTTCGGCGATCTCCGGCGACGACCAGTTTCTGCACCAACAATCAGTTATAGAAACAAGTCACCACAGTTGTTTAGATCTGTGGATATTCTTCATCCATCTTTAATTTGCATTGAAGCATATCGTAACAGTTACCTTTCCATATTTACATTTCATATGAGATTTTCAACCCATTGTGCATGAAAAATTCACCAAGTGGAGCCGAGTAGCATCATCTTCGACCACTACAATGCTGGTAGAACTCAATGTCGAAATTTGAAAACCTAGATGGTGCACAATTCTCCTTCAATCTGTGAAGGCCATCCTTTGCATGTTGCTAATCTGACATTATGTGACATTACTTTGGAAGAACATCTCATTTCTATATTTGTGCTTTTTCCTAGCATAACTTTATCTTTAAAGAAGCCTTAGTTTTTTTCTTCAACAGGGCACCACCAGCATAGGACTTATATTTTGCACTACCTCTTGTTCACATCTGCCAGGCAATTATTCAAGGTTTTAGCACCCTACTAATACATATTAAAAGTAAATGTCTTGCTTAATATTCCTCTTTTCTGCACAATATACAATATACAAATTGAAGGCAGAAGATGCTGCAGAGGAAGATCATGAGCACCTAAAAATGGGTCCATGTTAATGAGGTTACTGAGTTTTGTATAAAGTTTAGAACATGGAATCAAATTTCTTTCTTGGGGTTGAATGCTTGAGGGGTGTGTATTTGGCACATTTTGACTGAACATAATGTGGTTGCTTAAGCAGAAATTCACCCGTAAACTGATAGTATTAAAAGCCATTTTGGAGGACATCACGTGAAGGATAGAGGGTTGTAGATTCCCTGCAAGTAACTGGAATTTAAATATATAAATTCTTTCTGCAAATATAGAGCTAAATTGTTTACCACACCTGTGCCTAGGAAAATCTGAGATTGAATGGATTGATTTGAATCTTAATGAAAATCCACATCAACCTAGCTTTAGAGATATTCCTTGTATCTCCTATGGGGACACCTTGGCTATCTACCATGGAATTGGGAGAGAACCTAGACATTTAGATGCTCTTGCAGGAATTTAGCATGCAGATCAAGAAAAGAATGGCATGTCAGAGTATGGCTCAAAATGGATTCCAGTATTTTTAAAGATTGAATGAGGCGATATTTCTTTCCTGGGAAGCGAAGTATTTTTCATTTGGAAGATGGTAGCTACAAAATGGATTCCAGTATTTTTAGAACTTGAATGAGGAGATGTTTCTTTCCTGGGAACCGAATTATTTTTCATTTGAAAGATGGAAGCTAAACTTAAAGATTAGAAAGCATCTATTTGGACTGCAGGGAACAGGACAGTTAATTTGATTTCTCAAATGATCCTTGTTGACTGCCTCTAAAGGATGCTTGCTTGTGGCTATATATATCCTCACGCATCATGAATTATTTATCATGCTAGAGCAAAGCAACAAGGAGGCAACATATGGTAGGGCCTAAATGCTGACTCTCCATGAGTCCATGTACTTTATTATTTATATGTAAAACAACAGACTTTCCCTTTTCATCAGCAGAAAATAAAGCCAAAGCTACGTAAGTCATTATCCTTGGAGATATTCTCCGATATGTCTCTTCTTGAGGACCAAGAACCAAGTACAGCATTCACCTGCACGGTTTACCACTCCAGATGCAAGCATTGGTTGCTTATCTGCCATCGTTCCGGTGCTAAAACAAATTGATTGGGAGGACAGTCTGGAATGCTTTGATTTCCATACCACATGCCATTCCATTAACATTCCATATTTCTGCTAGAAGAGTCACTAAATTATGCAATTAACCTTCACCTTTATAAGCTTTCTGATAAACTCGACAAGCAATTTGCAAACTCACTATTTGCATATCTAGTATAATTAATTTATTAGTTCTTATTTCTTAATTTCCTCTTGCTTTTACTGTGGTTATGCTTTGCTGTGAGATTCTTTTTCTCATGTCAATTAGTTTATGTGGTTTTATATTTTGTGTGAGATTTTATGAACCAAGCAATGTTTTCACCTAATAGATACATTGCAAATATGAGGATTACAGGTTTGCTCAAAATGCCTGAAAATGATTGTTCTTACAATTTCTCAAATCCTGTTTACCGAAACAGGGTTCAGTAACAGGACAATCTTCTTCAGCGAAGAGCATGGTTTCTCAGAGAAGGATACCTCTTGGTAATGAAACGAAGCAATTGCGAGCCCTTCATAAAAGTCAACATCTACCAAGAGGGCCTGTGGTGCAGAGGCTGCATCCTGGTTTATCATCGACTCATAATCGTGCAGTTGCTCATTATGGTGCTGTCACTGGATTAAGAGCAACTGGAGATGGCATGTATCTTCTAAGCTCAGGTTAGTTTGATTAAATTTTGCATCAAATTGTTATGACTTAAAGACAACTGGAGATGGCATGTATTTTCTAAGCTCAGGTTAGTTTGATTAAATTTTGCATCAAATTGTTATGACTTGTAGATAATAAAATCAGTACTCAATTGGGAAATAGAATGTGATTTCAAAATAGGGCTGGTTTAACACAAAATCAATATGGCTAACAATAAAGGTTGGTCAAATGCCAGGTGTTGTCAAGTTGTATTTCCTCAACCTGACATCAGATTTGGAATTCCTGGAGAATCATGACCAATCTTCCATTGTTAAAATCAAGTACAACAGTTGCTAAACAATATTCTGAAGAAATACCACAGCCTAGAAGATGGTCATGCGGTTATCCTCTGATGGTAGGGACCTTGCACCAATGTTCCCATTCTTAGTCTTGAAAGTTATCATGACAAGCTTGGAAGAGGCTCTCCATTTACAAATATGCAAGCCATAATTATTTCCACAATATTCTGGCCATAGACTATATAAATTATGAGCTGAAACCATAATTATCAAGCCTTGTCTGGCCTTAACAAACTTTGTTTGCTCATTCTGTGGTTGGCCTATCTATCGATCTATCTTCTGTATCTTATAGCATCCAATGTACATTTACACACCCACACACACTATGCATACATGCATACATACTATAAATAAATAAATAAATAAACACACACACACACCCCCCCTAACCTCACACACACATTTATATATGTACATATATACATATACACACAAATATATATACACACGTACACACAAAAATACACATATACATACACACACACACACACATACATACATGTGTATATATATACATATATACATATATATGTGTATGTACATGTATATATACATATATACATATGTATATATACATGTATATATACATATACATATTTATACATATATATACATATACATATTTATACATATATATATACAAATATATATACATATATATACATAAATATATACATACATTCATACATATACATATATATACATATACATATTTATACATATATATACATTTATATACATATATATACATATATATATACAAATATATATACATAAATATATACATAAATATATACATACATTCATACATATACATATATATATACATATACATCCATACATATACATATACACACACACACATCTATACATGTACATATACATATACACATCTATACATCTATATATACATATATACATGTATATACATACATATATCTAGATATATGTACATATGTACATATATGTACATATGTATATATGTGTTGGTGCAGAATCTGGTCGACGCCGGATCGAGCTGGAGTTGAGGAAGAAGAGGTCGCCGTCGATGACCTGCAAAACAAAGTCCTGCCTGGAGTCGGTGGTGGTGGTTCTGGTAGGATCTTCCGACGATTAAGTCAACTCTTCTAGCCAATAGGAATGGAGTGCTCAGAAAAAAATTCAGCAGAATTTTGGGAAGGAGAAGAGAGCTTAGAGAAAACGTATTTGGAGGGGTCTCTTTTTATAGATGGAGTCTGTAACAGACTGATAGTGATAGCCATAACCGTTCGATAGTGAACTGCTAGGGGCCGCATGGGGTTTGCTATGGAGAGAGAGAGGTGTCGTCTGTAGCAGACTGATAGTGACAGCCATAACCGTCCGGTAGTGGGCCGCTCGGGGCCACATGGGGTTTGCTACGAAGAGAGGTGTCGCCTGTCGTGATGTGCCCGTTCGTCGAGATTTAATAGTCGAAGTTTGGAGAAAGCAGATGTTGGTTGATGAAGAACTTTGACATATATTAATTTCAGAGGAGTTCGGACTCCTAAAGGGAATACGGCTAGAGGGGATCATCTGGAAGGAATGCTAGCTGAAATCTGGAAGTAATTCGCTGGAAGAATTTGATTGAAGGAGAAGTTCGAAAGGAGTTCGGCTCATGGAGGAATCCGACTGAAAGAGAAGTTCGGAAGGAGTTTGGCTCCTGGAGGAATCCGAGAAGGAGAAGTTCGGAAGGAGAATTCAACTGAAGGAGAAGTTCGGAAAGAATTCGGCTCCTGAAGGAATTTGACTGAAAAAGTTTGGAAGGAAAATCCGACTGAAGAAGTCTGGAAGGAATTCGGCTCCTGGAGGAATTCGATTGAAGGAGCAGTCCGGAAGGAGAATCCGACTAAAGGAGAAGTTTGGAAGGAATTCGGCTTCTGGAGAAGTCCGGATGGAGTTCGGTCGCTGGAAGAAGAATTTTCGATCGAAACTCTTCCATGATTATCGGTTGCATTAGGCTAAGCATCAGATTGGATTTCGATGGGAGCAAGGTTTATCTCCAATAATAGTCCTCCCACTCTTGAGTTCGAAATTCGACAGAAGAGTATAAAAAGATGACTGTCGAAGTCCTTTTTCGGGCTCTGCACCCATTGAGGTTGAAGCTTGAAAAAGATCTTATCTCCTGCCGAGGTTGAAAGAGATCTTATCTTCTGTTGTGGTTGATGTTGAAGCTTGGAGGAGATCTTATCTCCAGCCGAGGTTGAAGGAGATCTTATCTCTTGTTGACGTTGAAGCTCGGAGGAGATCTTATCTCCAGTCGAGGTTGAAGGAGATCTTATCTCCTATTGACGTTGAAGTTGAAGCTCGGGGGAGATCTTATCTCCAGCCGAGGTTGAAGGAGATCCTATCTCCCTGATGTTGAAGTTCGGAGGAGATCTTATCTCCAGTTCGAGGTTGAGATCTTATCTTCTGTTGACATTGAAGTTAAAGCTCGGGAGAGATCTTATCTCCAGCCGAGGTTGAAGGAGATCCTATCTCCTCGTTGAAGTTGAAGCTCGGGGAGATCTTATCTTCGATCGAGGTTGAAGGAGATCTATATCTTCCGTTGAAGTTGAAGCTCGGGGGAGATCTTATCTCCAGCCAAGTCAGGGCCTCTCTTCTCACCTCGTCTAAAATGAATGAGGCCTTCGACTTTGCTTACGTTAGGATGAGGTTCTCCTCTGTTCCTAACGGATTGTAGGGGCACATAAGGGCCATTGTCAGGGCCTCTCCCCTCATCTCGTCTAAAATGAACGAGATCTTCGAACGAGATTCTCCTTCTGTTCCTAACGGGCTGTGGAGGCACATAAGGACCGTTGTCGGGGCCTCTCTTCTCACCTCATCTAAAATGAACGAGGCCTTCGACTTTGCTCACGTTAGGACGAGGTTCTCCTCTGTTCCTAACGGGCTTTGGGGCACATAAGGGCCTTTGTCGGGGCCTCTCTCTTCTCACATGTCTAAAATGAACGAGGCCTTCGACTTTGCTCACGTTAGGACGAGATTCTCCTCCTATTCCTAACGGGCTGTAGGGGCATATAAGGATCGTTGTCGGGGCATCTCTTCTCACCTCGTCTAAAATGAACGAGGCCTTCAACTTTGCTCACGTTAGGACGAGGTTCTCCTGTTCTTAACGGCTGTAGGGGCACATTAGGGCCGTTGTATGGGCCTCTTCCCTCCTATGTTAAATACCGGAGGTCTTCGACTTGCTCATGTTAGGACGAGGTTCTCCTCCTGTTCCTAACATGGCACTAGGGGCACAGATGGCCGTTGAATGGGCCTCTACCCTCCTATCTTAAATAATCAGAGGTCTTCGACTTGCTCATGTTAGGATGAGGTTTCTCCTCTTATTCCTAACATGGCAATAAGGGCATAGATGGGCCGTTGAATGGGCCTCTCTCCTCTTGTCTTAAATATCGAACGTCTTCGACTTGCTAATGTTAGGACGAGGTTCTCCTGTTCCTAACATAGCAATAGGGGTACAGATGGATCGTTGAAATGAACCTCTCCTCCTGTCTTAAATAATCGGAGGTCTTCGACTTGCTCATGTTAGGACGAGGTTTCTCCTGTTCCTAATATGGCACTAGGAGCACAGATGGCCGTTGAATGGGCTCTCCCCTCCTATCTTAAATAACCGGAGGTCTTCGACTTGCTCATGTTAGGACGAGATTCTCATCTTATTCTAACATGGCAATAGGGGGCACAGATGAACCGTTGAAATGGGTCTCTCCCCTTCTGTCTTAATAATCGAAGGTTTTCGATTTGCTCATGTTAGGACGAGGTTTCCTCCTATTCCTAACATGGCATTAGGGGCACAGGTGAGGCCGTTGAATGGACCTCTCCCCTCCTGTCTTAAATAATCGGAGGTATTCGACTTGCTCATGTTAGGACGAGGTTCTCCTCCTGTTCGTAACATGGCAATAGGGGTATAGATAGGCCGTTGAATGGGCTTTTTCCCTCCTGTCTTAAATAATCAGGGATCTTCGACTTGCTCATGTTAGGACGAGGTTCTCTTTCTGTTCCTAACATGGCACTAGGGGCACAGATGGGCCGTTGAATGGGCCTCTCGCCTGCTATCTTAAATAACCGGTGGTCTTCGACTTGCTCATGTTAGGACGAGGTTCTCTCCTGTTCCTAACATGGCAATAGAGGCACAGATGGGCCGTTGAATGAGCCTCTCCCCTCCTATCTTAAATAATCGGAGGTCTTCGACTTGCTCATGTTAGGACGAGGTTCTCTTCCTGTTTGCTAACATGACGCTAGAGGCATAGATGGGCCGTTGAATGAGCCTCTCCCCTCCTGTTTTAAATAATCGGAGGTCTTCGACTTGCTCATGTTAGGACGAGGTTCTCTTGTTTCTAACATGGCCACTTTCGATTGCTTCTTTCCTATCATCACATAGTTTTTGCACCAAGAAACAATAATGTTGAAATAGAGTTTTATTGGAGGAAAATTACTGGTAGCACATTCTCAGATTTTCTAAATTCCAAGGTTGTGGGAGCGTTGTTCCTCCGAGCTCCTTCAGGCGATAAGTTTCGGGCCGGACGACCTCTATTTCATACGGGTCTTCCCAATTTGGGGCAAGCTTCTCCTGGCTCTGAGGTCGAGAGATGGCGGCTCGTCGAAGCACCAAGTGCCCCAGAGAGTGTTGATGATGCCGAAAGGTGGCCGATCTCCTTGATGTTCCTCCCTCGGTGGTTCTGGCTGCGATATTGTCCTCGGCCGATCTTCACTTGCTTTAGGCCGGCGTTTGAGGAATCGATCCAGCCGGCCTCTCCTGATGAGCTCCTCGATCTCGTCTTGGAGCTGAATGCATTCTTCAGTATCGTGGCTATGATCATGATGATACAAATAGTACTTGCTTCGATTGCGCCTATTTGGGGAGATCATAATTCTTCTGGAGGGAGAACTTCGTGTCCTTTTGTCGGGGCTTCTTTGTTGACGAGCTCGAGGAGCTCGGGCTCGCTTGTACTCGGGGAGCCCGCTTGTGCTCGGGGGGAGTCCGTGAGCGTGGCCAGACTTCATTCAGCCCTCTATCAGCTGCGAGTTTATTAGACTCGCCCGCCTGCCGCTCTCCTATGGTTTCCTCATCTTTCAATTTGAAGGCTTCTTCCGCTCGGGCATATTCCTCAGCCTGAGCTAGCAGATTGGCAAAGTTCTTACGGTACTTCTCCAGGAAGAACAGCAAATCGTTATTCCGAAGGTCGCTCTTGAGTGCGACTATTGCAACAGACTGGTCCAGGTTTCGGACCTCCAATGCAGCAGCATTAAACCGAATGATATAAGCTCGGATAGATTCCCCCTCCTACTTGATATTCATTAGAAAATCCGAACCTCCGCACAGACGTCGGCTGCCGACGAAGTGAGTCGCAAACTGATGGCTCATCTGGTCGAAGGAGAAGATCGTACCTGACCTCAACGTCGAGTACTAGTTTCTTGCTGCTTCTTTCAAGATAGACGGGAAAGCTTGGCATAAGACGGCGTTTGGTGCGCTATGGAGTAGCATCATGGTCCGAAAGGCCTCTAGGTGATCGATCGGATCAGAGGTTCCGTCGTAGCTTTCAAATTGGGGGAGCTTGAAGTTTGACGGAACGGGCTCTTACATAATTCGGAGAGGGGGATCGGTGTAGACGTCGTCATGACGAGCCGGAGCGATGTGGCGGAGTTTTTCAATTCGTCGGTCCATCTTCCGCAATTTTTGATCGAGGACGTCATCTCGATTGCAGATCTTGGAAGGCTTCCGACTATAGATGGGGAAGGTCTCTTTCGGAGAAGAATCATGATCCGAACAAGGATCCTCCGTTCTTTGTTTTTTCTTTCTAGGGGCGATGGGTATGCTAGCCCAAGTGCTCTTCCTTGGGGTCCATTCTTGACATCCCGATGATGGGTTTCCTGACGGAACCGCCACCGGGGATTGCTACATGGCCTACACCATTTCGATGAGGTCCTGAATTCGCTGCATTAGCAGGTTAAACTGCTCTGAATCTACTGTGGTCGCTGGTGGAGGTTGAAGCACCGACGCTGGAGCAGGAACGGATGGGTCTGGCTCAGATCTGACGGCAGAAGCGGTAGATCTTCGGATAGTCGCCTTCTTTGGAGGCATTTCTTAGGATTGAGGGAGAGGATGGAGATGGACCTTGAAGAAGATCTACAGGGTCGACTGAGCACTTCTTTAAGAATAAGGGTATCTCAGGAACAAAGGGCTCTTCTTATAGCGCCAATCCTGTTGGTGCAGAATCTGCTCGACGCCGGATCGAGCTGGAGTTGAGGAAGAAGAGATCGTCGTCGGTGACTTGTAAAACAAAGTTTTGCCCGGAGTTGGTGGTGGTGGCTCCGACAGGACCCTCCGACGATGAAGTCAGCTCTTCTAGCCAACAGGAATGGAGTGCTCAGAAAAGAACTCAGCAGAGTTTTGGGAAGAAGAGAGCTTAAAGAAAACGTATCTGGAGGGTCCTTTTTATAGATGGAGCCTGTAGCAGACTGATAGTGACAGGCATAACCGTCCGGTGGTGGGCCACTCGGGGCTGCGTTGGGTTTGCTACGGAGAGAGAGATGTCGCCTGTAGCATACTGATAGTGACAGCTATAATCGTCCGGTAGTGGGCCGCTTGGGACCGCATGGGGTTTGCTATGGAGAGAGGTGTCGCTTGTCGTGATGTGCCCGTTCGTCGAGATTTAATAGTCGAAGTTTGGAGGAAGCAGACGGTTGATGAAGAACTTTGACATATATTAATTTCAGAGAAGTTCGGACTCCTAAAGGGAATACAGCTAGAGGGGATCATTCGGAAGGAATGCTAGCTGAAATCTGGAAGTAATCCATTGGAGGAATCCGACTGGAGGAATTCGACTGAAGAAGTTCGGAAGGAGTTCGGCTCCTGGAGGAATCCGACTGAAGGAGAAGTTCGGAAGG
>QRFJ01000492.1:195000-229136 GCA_006176705.1 Cocos nucifera
AAATCTCCTGTCAAAACCCGACCACTAGCTTGAAGGGTATTATAGTAACTTCCTTGACCTCGGGATGTTGATATACGCAAATTGAGCCGAGGTGTTTCGATTATTGATCGGACAATCTGAGGTGTTTACATTACCACTGTAACACTACCCTCTTAGTGCTAAAGTCTGAGAATCAGGCGAAAAGACTATTCCCAAGCAGCGTTTAAGATCGGACGATTTGTCTTTATTTTTGATTGTGTTTTGGCATTTAATTATTGATGATGTCATCCTTTAGTGTTAAAGTGGCTACGATCGAGGAATCTATCCGACTGTTGATCATTTTGAGGAAATAATTTAAGTGTGTTTGGAGGGTGCACGAGAGAGAGAAGGGCAATCGTGACCGCGGTGTTCACCGTCTTCCCTATTCCCTATTTGGAGCTTTCTTCACAAGTCTGTAGAGGCTAAATGGATCTCGTCTTGGCAAGGAGGTTGAAAACATTATTGGCCCGAAGGATATGGACTAGGGTCTTATCCGCTCGATCTCAAGCTTTCGGGAGTTCCTTGGCTAGGGTTTTGGATGATGCTTCTTCGGCTGTGCCTCTTCTTGTTCCAACTGATATGAAGGGCGACAAACTTTTACTGGTGAGTGGTCCATAAAATCAGGCGACTGATGCCAAGGTTGAGCTAGTAGATTCGGTGATAGAGGTTGCCAATGTGACAGTGGATTTGGTAGCGGAAACCACCATAAAGATGGTTCTGATAACTTCTCCGGTGCATGCTGTTGTAGAGACGGTAGGGATTGCGGAACTTACTGGTTCGGCCGGAGTGATTGAAGTTGAACCACGGGGACAGTAAATTCCCTCTTCTAACGTACAACTAGCTGAGGTTCAGGTGGAGGTATCGCGACTAGCCTCTTCTTCTGGCTGAACTTCCTGGTTCGGCCGGAGTGATTGAAGTTGAACCGCGGGGATAGGAAATTCCCTCTTCTAACGTACAACTAGCTGAGGTTCAGGTGGAGGTATCGCAACTAGCCTCTTCTTCTCCCTCAGCTGCGGACAGCCTCAGGATCGCTGCCAATTTTCTAGAGGGTCACCTTTCTTTCGCAGACAGGCGAGCTTTGGATGGAGAAGGTGCTCAACGTCAAATGGCGGGTGCCTTTAGGTCTTTGGCTTTGGTTAGCCACTAGGCTAATTTTGTTGGGTTAACTTTGGATCTTCGTCCTTGGAACTTGTTGAGACGAAGGAAGAGCTTGAAAGGTTTAAATATTATTTGGAGCAGGAAAAGGCAGCCAATGTTGATTTGATTAAGGAAATTGATTGCTCTGAGAGGACACTCTTCGAGGCCCGAGAGATGATCGATCGTCGAGATGATGAATTGAAAAGGGCTTATCGGAGGACTGAAGTTGTCGAAAAACAAAAGTTTGAAGCTGAACAAGATTGTCGTCGAGCTCATGATGACATCCAATGTCCAAGGAGAACACTCGAGGGGCGAAGAGATTCTTTGTTTGAGGTTTGCTCTCCTAGGGTGTTTGACAGGCGGCCGGTTAAAAGATCTTCTAGCGGGAATCGTCATGAAGGGGAAACGTCTCGGAGGTTTGAAGCTTTCTCACCTAGAGGGGGACTGACAATCGAAGGACCTTCAACATCCCAGGCCAAACTTCGAGCGGTGAGAGAAAGACTTGATTGATTACAAAAGATCGGGAACAACTTGGAGATCAAGGCTTGCAAGCTAGGGTCTTTCACGGGCTTTGAAAGATGCCAGGAGATTGCTTCGGCTCATCTTCCAATGAATGACACCGAATTTTTGCGTGCAAATCGATCGGATGAGAGTTTAAGGTTTGTTATACGCATCTGCCTGGAAAGGTTTGCAAGTGCATTCGATATTATCATGGGGATGAATATGGTTTACTTAGCCGTGTAGATAGGAGTGGAGGCCGAAGAGTCTTGGGGTCGGCTGTTAAGAAGTTTTTGGACGTACTTTTCTCTTTTTTTTTTATAAGCTAAATATGGTGTTAAGATCCCTGAATGCAATTTCATTTTTGTTGAAGCAATTCGTTTCATTTGCTTCTTTTTTTTGCGTGATGCTCTGAGCTTTTTTCAGTTTGATTTCTGATCTGAGCTGCATTTTTGTCATCTTCAAAACTTGTCTGCAAATTCGAAGAGTTTCAAAGGAAGTAGGGTCAAAACCTTTTTGTCGTGTAGTGATCATTATCGTACGCCTTTGCACATCCCTTCGGAAGTGGTGCAGAGCACGATTCCAGCCGTCTGTGTGAGCGACGGAGGTTGTGCCTAATTGGTGGTTTCCGCATGTCTGGGTTACATTGATTTTTGTCTTCTGCATTTAATATTCCAAGAAGATAAATCATTCAAAATCTTTATCGATCCAATTTGTATATAAGGCCGGGACATGACAAAAAGTTAGGCTTCGTTGTTTCTTTTTATCGCAGGTCTTCTGTCGATCTTCTCCTCCTGCTTTCTTTGGCCTCTTCCTTTTTACAAAAATGGCTCGTTTCAGAGATTTTGATTTTTCTCCATTGGCTTTCCAATTGGAGATGACGGCGAGGGATTTGGTGTTGATTCACAGTCAATTTCATATTCCTCCCAAGTTCTAATTGCAGATTCCGAAGGTGAAGGAACGTGTTTGTAGCCCTCCCCCAGGTCAGATTAGCATATATGAGGAATGCTTCTAGGCCGGTTTTCTCTCCATCCTTCATTGTTTTTTTCACTTTCTCGAGATGTCGTTCTGTTCAGTGGGTGTCGAATTCATGGCTGCACATCTACGGTTTCACTGCGTGTGTTTTGGCTGGGGTCGAGCCTATCATCGCCTTTTTTCGCTATTATTTCATCGTAAAGAGACATCCTAGGGCTTGCGGTTGGTGGTACATGGCTCCAGGAACAAGAAAAACATCCCCCTGCTGATCCAAGGTGCTTCTTCTGCCGTTCATCGTTGGAAAGGGCGATTCTTGTTTGTTTCTCGTACCTCGGGAGAAGACTGGGGTTTTGTAGATTGGGGGGAGCCTCAAGAAGCCTTGTTGAAAGATCCCTTCCTTTATCTGTTGGACAGTGGCGGGTTCTTCTAAACTTGAGGTTCTTAGCACTTCAAAATAAGTCTCCTTTAGGTCGGGTGGCAACGAGGATGCCAGCTTGGACAAGGCATCAGCTTTGGCATTTTGCGCCCTGGGGATTTGTCGAACATTAAAATATTGGAAAAGGAATATTAGATTCTTTACCTTTTGAAGGTATTTTCTCATATTCTCTTCTTGAGCTTCATATTCTTCTTTGATCTGCCTGACCACCAACTGAGAATCATTGAAGACTTCCTGGCATTGGGCTCCAGTCTCTTTGGCGATCTTTAGTTCGGCAATTAGAGCTTTATACTCTACTTCGTTATTGGTAGTTGGGAACTCGAAGCGCAAAGCATATGCTGCCACATCTCCATTCGGGTTGGATAGAATGAGTTTGGCTCCCAACCCTGATAAATTTGATGAGCTGTCGATGTGTAAGGTCCATGTCTCTTCCGAGTTTGATCCCGAGTTTTTGTCGCCCTCTGAGTTTGTGGGGTCTTCTGATCTCATTTTAACATTTTCTTCTGGGGTCTCGCTATCTGGGACAATGCATTTGAGGATGAAGTCGGCCAAGATTTGGGCTTTGATGAAAGGCCTCGATAATGTATATCTAGTTTCGAGAGCTCTAATGCCCACTTCGTGATTTGACTCGAAGTGTCTGGGCGGTGTAGGACCGCTCTTATTGGTTGATCCGTGAGCAGTACCACGGTATGGTCTTGGAAGTAGGGCCGAAGCTTCATTGTAGTGATGATCAGTGCAAAAACTAACTTTTCCAGCTTAGTACATCTGGTCTCTGCATCATGGAGGACCTTGTTGACATAATAAATGGGCTTTTGTAGCCCTCAGATAAAAATTGCGCTGATTACCACTGGAGAAAGGGCTAGGTAGAGAAGCTCTTCATCTGGCTATGGTTTAGTGAGCAGAGATGGGGAGCTGAGATATCTTTTTAGTTCTTCAAAAGCTTTTTGGCATTCTGAGATTCATTGAAAATTTTTTAGTTGCTTGAGGATCTGGAACAATGGAAAACATCTTTCGGCTGACTTGGAAACGAAACGGTTAAGAGGCTATTCTATCGGTTAGGCTTTGTACCTCTTTAACTATTTTTGGAGATGACATTTTCAGGATCATCCTGATCTTCTTAGGATTCGCCTCGATGTCTCTACGGGAGATTATAAAGTCAAGAAACTTGCCGGCAGTCACCCCGAAAGCATACTTCGTAGGCTTCAACTTCATCTGATATCGGCGAAGCATGTCAAAGGTCTTTTGGAGGTCCTTAACGTGTCCGACGTCGCTCGACTCTTGACCAGCTATCGTCAACATATGCCTCCATGTTCTTGCCGATCTGGTCCTTAAAAATTTTATTCACCAGCCTTGGGTACGTGGCTCTTGCATTTTTCAACCCAAAGAGCATCATCCTGTAGCAAAAGAGTTTATGGTTAGTAATAAATGCTGTTTTCTCTCCATCTTCAGAAGCCATCCAGATTTAATTATAGTTGGAAAAGGCATTCATGAAGCTGAGGAGCTCATGTCCTGAAGTGGCGTCGATCAGTTGGTCGATTCAAGGCAGCGAGTAACAGTCTTTTGGGCAGGTCTCGTTCAGGTCAGTGAAGTCGATGCACATGCGTTATTTTTCATTTGCTTTTTCATCAGGACAACGTTCGCCAGCCAATCGGGATACATTGCCTCGAAGCGGGCTTTTTGATCAATTTATCTAGCTCCTAAGCAATGGCTTTCTAGCGCTCCGGTGCGAAACTTCGCTTCTTTTGCTTGATGGGGCGACAAGTTGGGTCTTTCCTCAGATAATGGGCCATCACTTCTGGATCAATCCCGGGCATGTCTTTGGCTGACCAGGGAAAAAGATCTACGTTCGCCTGCAAAAGAGCGATTAGCTACTTTTTTGTTACCTAGTCGAGGCATGAACCGATTTTTATAGTCTGATGAGAATTCTCCTTCCTCAGTGGGATCTCCAAGAGCTCATCAGATGGTTGGGCATGGTTTTCTGCCAAATCATCTTGAGCGTCCAACCTTATTGGGAGTTCAGGCTGGGGTTTCACTTGTTCTTCTGCTTGGAGCTTGGCGGCGAAACACTGCCGTGCTACAGTCTGGTCGCCATGGATCTTCTCTACTCCATGAGTTGTTGGGAACTTGACCGTCAAATGGTAGCTGGACTCCACGGCTTTTAACATCCAGAGGCTGGGTCGTCCGAGGATAGCGTTGTAAGCTGAAGGGAGCTTCACAACGAGGAAGTTCATAGGAATTGTCACTTACTGAGGTGTACCCATTGTAATGGGTAATTTGATCATTCCCTCTGGAATTACTAAGCTTCCGGAGAATTCTTGGATCGGTGTATTAAATCTACTTAACTGATCAGAAGAGAATTCCATTCAAGAAAAGGCAGAAAAGTAAAAAATGTCAACTGAGCTTCCATTATCAATGAATACACGGTGTATATTATAATCAGCAATGTTTAATGAAACAACCACTACATCGTTGTGTGGTTGTACATCCTTTGTATCCTGCTCAGTGAAGGTTATCGCCTCTCCGAGCCTATCTTTGTATCTCGGCCTCTTTGCCGTCGCTGATCCAGATGACATATGGATTTTGCCATGGAGAGGTCGCTCTTCGGCCACCATTAGCTCCCCGACCTCCTGCGCAGGTATCGGCATCGGGTGCTTAAGCTGACGAGGCGGTCATTGAGCTCTTGGAGGAGGTCGTCATGGAGTTCTTCCACAAACGAAGCATTCCAGCCTTCCCTTTCGAATAAGTTTTTCGATTGCATTGCGGAGAAGGTGGTAGTTCTCCTATCGTGATCGTGGTCACGATGGTGGAAGCAGTATCTCGTTGGATCGCGGCGTTCAGGGTTCGTCCGCATCCTCGAAGGCTGAGGGAGCTTGGCCTGGATCTCCATCAAAATTTCTCCTCGAGTGGTGTTTAGAGGCGTATAGTTGTGGTACTGTCTCGAGGGAGAGTGTTGCTGATCTCTCCTGTGGGGACTTGGAGATCGGCGGTTTCTGGATGGATCCACCCCTTTTGCTTTCAGGGTGGAGATCGGGAGTGCTGGCGAGAAGTCTCCTTTCTCCTTAGCGAGCATTCTTTATTGGGTCCTGCCGCTGCAGAATTGGTAGGAACGTCCTCAACAAAAGCTTCCTCCAGGTTAGTGTACTTTGCCTGTTCAAGCATTCCTGCATAGTCCCGAGAGGACTTTATTACCGACCTTTTCAGGTCGTTCTGCAATCTACCCATGAGGGTGCCCATCACGATTGATTGGTCCAAATCGTGGACTTCAAGGGTGGTCGCATTAAATTGGCTCACAAAGTCGCAGATCAACTCCCTCTTTTTGCCGGATGGTGTAGAGGTAGTCGGACCGCTTCTGCTGTTTGCGGCTGCTGACAAAATGTACAGCCAGAGACTGGCTCAACTCTTCGAATGAATGGACGGAGGCTGGTTTCAAGTTGGAATACCATTATCGGGCCACCCCTTTGAGAGTAGTGGAGAATGTTCGACAGAAAATGGCATCCAATTCTCTCTAAAAGAGCAATGCTGCCTTGAAAGTTTCGACATGGTCGATAGGATCGGAGGTCCCATCATAGGCATCGAGTTGAGGTAGCTTAAAGTTTGCTGGCAGAGGCTCCTCCATAATCCTCTCATCAAAAGGAGGCTCACCATCGAACCCATCGTCGGGTCGAGAAGAAGAGGTTTTATTTAAGGCTTCGATCCGTTTATCGAATTCCTGAAGCCTTGTTTCTATCCCAAGATCTCGAGTGGTGCATGCCTCTGAATGCTGGGGAGAGCAGCGGTCGGGGGTTGAATCGTGCCCAGATCGTGGGTTAGGAGATGGCTGATGAGTTTGCTTCTTCTTTGGGCTCTGTGGAAGCGTCCGAGGGGGCTCGGCTTGCTGTTGTGGCTGGGAAACTGGTGGTTGGAGTGGCACCGGAGCAGGCAGTGCATTCGGAGCTACTGAAGAAAGTATAGGCTGCACCATGGAGGATGGTGCAAGGGCAGCCTGGCTCGACTGTGGCACCATTGGGAGGTGCAAAAGCAGCTTGGGCTGCCTGAACGACGGTCGTTAGAGCTTGAACTTGCTGGAGCAGCATGTTGAATTGGTCAATTATGAAAGGGACCAATTGAGTTGGTGGGGAAGCTTCTACAACCGGGGGTTGAGTATGATCTTCAGCCCGAAGATCTGCTTGCTGAGACGTTATTGAGACGTGACGACGCCTTCTTAGGTGGCATATTGAAGGCAAGTCCCTCTATTTGTTGCTTAAAATTGGACACTTCGAGAATGGAGCGGACGACCTCATGCAGGAATGCTAAAGTGACCTGCAAAATAAAGTCCAGACTGAAGGGTTTGACTCCGGCGAGGACCTTCCGATGCTCAAATCAGCAGAGAACGAGAAAGCAACGAGTTCTTTGAGAGGGTTACTTGCTTACTTGGATCCTCGGGGTTCGTGATATTTGTGGAGGAAGATTTTTGCGGACGTTATGTTGTTCCGCTAATTTCGACCGCTAATAACGTGTGGCGAGATTAGGACCACCTTCCTAGAATGGGAAGGTTGTTAGTGGTAGGATTGAAATGCATCATTTACTTCCACGAGTTTAGGTGAGTGGGAAACAATTTGTTTGTGGCTGAATCTCAGCTGGATCACTGTTTATTTGTGAGAAGAGCCACTAAGGGTGTTGAAGAGTTGTTTATCCGAGATGGTTCAAAAGTTCGATTGCTGAATGAGCGGTCGCCAAAGGGGATAGCTCGGATCTTCCGTCAAAACCCGACCACCAGCTTGGAGGGTATTACGGTAACTTTCTTAACCTTGGGATGTTGACATACGCAAATTGAGCTGAGGTGTTTCAGTTACTAATCGGACGATTTAAGGTATTTACTAACATATATATATATCTATGTATATATATCTATATATATATATATGCATTCATACGTGTATATATAGATGTATGTACATACGTACATATATGCATTCATACGTGTATGTGTGTGTATATATATATACATGTATATACGTATACGTATATATACGTATATATATGCATACGTATATATATGTATATATACATATACGTATACGTATGCATACATATATATACACGTATACATATAAAAGTATGTATATGTATACATATGTATACGTGTGTGTATACACACACACATACGTATCCATACATATATATACGTATACGTATACATATATATGTAGATAGATATATGCATATTATATCCATATATATACATATATATGCGTGCATATGTATATATACAGGTATGTTCGTACGTGTATATAGATATATATACGTATATATACATGTATATATATATCTATATATATACGTATGTATACATACATATATAATATATATATATATATATATATATATATATATATATATATATATATATATATATATATATATATGCATGCATGCATGCATGTATATATATTTGTGTGTATACATGTATCCATACGTATATATATGCACGTATACATACATATACATACATACATATATATATATATATATATATATATATATATATATATATATATATATATATAAAGATAGACTAGGCTTCGATCGATCGGATCACAGTCTATATCTGATCGGATCCTCGGCCGTTGGATCAGCGCGCATCTCCAAAATATAAAAAGCAAACGAAAGCCATTAACTAAAAAAAGAAAAAACAAAAAAAAAAATCGGATGGGTGCTTTTGGCGCCTATAGGGGGGCTTCAGGGAGGGTTTAATGCACGGACACCTGACCTCTCCCCCACTGCCTATAAAAAATAATAAATACTGAAATAAACATAGCTATAAAAAAAAATATTGAAATAAATACAAACCATCCTATAGGATAAACACAAAATTTTAGTTTATTATATGTTGTTTGTTTTTATTCTGCGGAGTTTGTGAAACAGTACATAATAAATAGGAACTTTGTATTTATTATTTGGTGTTCGTTTTTATTTCAAGAAAATGGGGACGTCATGTCAATTTTTTCCTCTGTTTGCTTTTAGGGGTGGCATCTGGAGATGCTCGTCAATCTAATGGGCAGGAATTCGATCGGATATGGACTGAAATCCGATCGACTATAGCCTAGTCTCTCTCTCTCTATATATATGTGTGTGTGTGTGAGAGAGAGAGAGTATATATATATATATATATGTATGTATGTATGTATGTATGTATGTATATGCATGTGCATATAAACACACACAGAGACGCACACATATGCGTGCACGCACATGGACGTACGTACGTATCTATGTATGTACGTACGTGCGTGCGTGCTTGTGTACGTATGCACATACATAAATGCATACTATATATGTATATATCTTCTGATGGTATGTATATATATATATATATATATATATATATATTAGAGCTAATATGTGAGTGCCCATATGACAACTCTAATAAGGTTGGTTTTGATTGGACAATTGGAGTCCAAACAATGATGATCTGAGCCATTGGATATGGTAGACAATCTTATATTGCCAAAAAATGATATGAGTTGGAGATCTTTATCCTATGCATCCCGTGGCCGAAAGGCATGCATCGTTTTGCATGTTTTAAGCTTGCCATTTTTGACCTCTGTATATATATTATAGTTGAAGTGCAGTTCATATAAACGAAAATAAGCTTAAATGATTAACCACAACTCAAAGGTAACATGCACTAAAGACAACCATATACAATGCATTACAACAAGCAGCCTTATAGAACAAACTAATTGATGATTCTGTATTCTATATCTTATATCGATCTCTCAAACTGTCTTTTGGTCTGTTCATGCAGGTACAAGAATTCTGAAATTTCTATCCATATTCTCTAAAATTTCTTTCCATGTGCCTGTGTGCTGGTTTTCTCCTGTCTGGATTTTAAAAAAGAATTCTCTCTTACCTTAGGCTCAGATTCGCGGTTAAGATTGTGGGATGTTGATTCTGGTTACAACACCTTGGTCAACTTTGAAGCGATGCGCCTCCAGCCTACTAAAGCATTACAGCTTGCTGTCACTCAGGATTCATCTCTTGTGTTTGTTCCATGCCTGTCAACTGTCAAGGTGCTTTACGCTTGTAACTTGTACGGTATTTTGAGCTTTAGAAATTTGGCTTAGCAGAAAACTTTGGTTTAACTATGTTCGACATTTTCTTTCTGTTAATTTTTAGGCATATGATGTGCAGTCTGGTATGACATTTAGGACATTCTGTGGCCACTATGAATTAGTGAACTGCTGCTGTTTGAGTTCGCAGGATCAGGTAAGAAGCCAAAGTTTGTTCTGTTTGGGTGTTTGCTGTTTCAGTAGTCTCTGTGCTATTTCAGTCTACACACCCATGTAGGAAACGTGATATTGATCTTAATGCTTCATGGCCTTTAGGAGTTGTATACTGGGAGCAATGATAGACAAATTCTTGTGTGGTCTCCAGCCAGTCCCGTTATTGCTGAAGTGGTACCCCTTCTTTCTCATCTGCCTCTCTCTTTCTGAATTCTTGATCCTTTAAATATGACAAAAAGAAGTCAAAAGATAGCTGTTGTTTATCATCATCTACCCTGTGCCTACCATGCTTGATATTCTTAATAGGTGAAGAACTTGCAGACCCTTTTATAGTTTTTTGCAAATTGAAGTAGTGAATAAGATTAGCTTGAAGGGTTTTCTGTTTTCTAGTGGTTTTTCTCCCACAGTAGCAAGTAAAATCTTTTAGATGGATATGATCAAACAAAAATGTAAGACAAAAGGTTTTTCTGTCATATTCTTAATTTGAGAATGGTGCAATTCGATGGTGTAAACAAACATGTGACAGATAAGATCAAACTTAAGATGGGAAAATATTGATATAAGCTTCAAGAAAGGTGATGGTTTCATAATTTCTTTCTGCCTACATCCTTTTACCAATGTTATCAACCTAAAACTACAATAAGGATAAAGTATTGATTCTATCTGCAGGAAGAAGGCAAGGGTGGGTGGGTTTCCGTGGCTGATCAGGATAACTGGAGTGACTGAAGAAAAGTCTCATTTGTGTACCAAAAATAAGGGAAACTTACATTTCCATGTCAAGCTTCCTATCTGCTTTTGATATCCTGTTATGGGGTTGGTTTGTCTGCATGCTGGTTAATAAATCCTGAACTCGAGATGGAATCAGAGGTTTCTATGCAAATATTTGTAGTTCTCAAAAAATTATCCTTGTTTTATTGGTTGTAAAATTAGACTGACATGTAAATTGTACAACTTATTGACAATTTTGACCATTTTGTCCTTCAGCGTCTTTGCTAAAATGCTTCAAATTTAAAAGGAGCTAAAATCCAGCTTTGCATTCTGGTATCAGTATCGCCTAAACAATTATACTGTCAAATTGTCTAGTCAGAGCTGCCTGTTTTTGAGTAGGCAATTACAAGTTGTATTCCATTCTGTTTTGTTGATTTTATCTGCATATTTTTTCGAATTGACCTTTCAAGGAAATCTAAACATCAACACATTTTAGAATTTAACTGGAATATTTGAATGACAATCAGTTCTCTGATCATACTGAAGTATGGAAGGAACCGTATGCCCAGGAGAAGTAGTTTATACAAAATCAAACTAGCAGCTTGTAATCTGTTGCAGCCGCAATCAAATGTGAACAGATTAGGTAAATGGATTACCCTGGATTCCTGTGATGCTCTGATCGCACTAAAGAATCCATTGACCCATCAACAAGGTTGACCTAAGCTTTGTTGCAGGGGCAAATTTTGTTTCCGGTATTAGGCTTTAGCGTAAAACGTAGGATTTGAAATTTGTCTTGGTTAACGATGTAATAAGGCATCAGTTTGGGTTGCATCGGCCAACTTGAGGGTGGTTATGTTATCATCAAATTTTATCTGACGATGAAGACGGCAAAATAGAACTAATGAAAAATAACTACCATTAATTGCTGCAAATTGTGGTCTATTGGTGAATTTGATGAGATGGCTACCATTAGTCTTGATCCGGTGATGTGTTGGCTACCATCAAATAGCTTCTAATTGTGTCGTACCCAAAAATAAATAGCTTCTAATAGTGAATAGGTCACCACTAGATGCTTTGAGGTGTGTGTGGAACTTGTGGCCATAGAAAAAGATGGTGGTAGCAATTTGCGATCCTAGGATTGGTTACACGACCTTACCCTTTATGGGTTTGCGGTGCTAAAGCTATAGCGCGATGTTTGGTTGGGAAGAGAGAAGATGACGCACGAAATTCTCTTCTGAAGTTTTTTATTTAACACCTTAAGAAAACAGACTATAACATTGGCTCAAAGGGATTTATTTATAGATAAAAAATTTTAACAAATTTAAATAAGAATTCAAACTAAGAATCTTAATCAAAATATAAAAAGACTAAAGTTCCAACTCGACTAGGATCCTCAATGCTTCCATTGACATGTCGGATGATTGAATCAAGTTTCGAAATGAGTGGTGACAATGAAACAACAGGCTTGTAGGGCTTGGAAAGAACTTTCTGAATTGGGGTTATAATAAAAATTCTGACATCAGATGAGAAAATTATGGATGTTCTAGCTTAGTAGTGTTAGAACCCAGCAAGATTTGGTGCAGTCAAGTCTATGTCATACTCGCCATATTGGAATGACTCATCCTCGAGTTCGAAATCTCCATAATTTCTTGCAAATAAGAAAAATTCATCAAAAGATTGTGTCAGCCTCTGGTTTTGGTTAAGATAGATCTTTTTTCTTCATTGGGACTAGAGTAATCTTTTGACGGTCCTTTTAGAATGTGTAAGTGTTTCAATGACCATCATAGGTGACTTTGCAATCATACTGCCACGACCTCCTTAACATCCATGGCAATGACATCGCATCAAACCTTGTCGAAATACTTTTGACCAACTAAAAATAAAACAAGATAGCGATGATCAATAACCACCTCGCTCCCTTTCTAGAACCATGGAAGCTTGTATGATTGAGGATACTTTTCAATAGTCAGGTTTAGCTTCGTCACGACCTTCTGAGAGATGATGTTTTTATAGCTACCTCCATCGATGATGACTTCGTAGACCTTGTCTTTAGTAGTATAGTAGGTATGGAAGATGCTGGTCCATCTCTAGTCTTCTTTTTTCTCTACTTTTTTGGATACGAGTAGGCTCTTTTGAACAACTAGAGCCTCTCCTTTATCCCCAAATAATAGAAAATTGTCCTCTTCTTTGCCTCCTTTGTCATAGGTAGGTCTTAATCCTTATCACAAGGCTCTTCTTCTTCGATCATCAACTATCAAGGTGGGTCATCTTGTAGGTTTCTTGCACTTGTTCTCATGTGCCCGATCTCGCCATAGTTGTAACACTGCAAAGTAGAAGTCCCAATCAGGGTTGGTTTCAAGGGCCTCATATCAATAGGGCTATTAACAAGAGGGTGAAACTTATGTTACCTCGCATATTCCCTTGGTTCTCCAATACATGGCTGCTCTATGGGGAAGGATCAGGTTTAAGCATAGGCCTTCGTTGTAACTGCTCCTTAGCAACTATAGCACGGTAGTAGGCTTCTTTAACCGTTCGTAGGAAAAGAAGCCTCAAAGCATCTTGGATCTGCTATCGTAGTCTGCCAATATACCTTGCGGCCATTTGCTATTTGCTCTCTGCTAAGTTGTTTCTCGTGACTAGTTGATAAAATTCTTCTATGTATTCATCCACGGATCTTAGACTTGTTGAGAATTATGTCCTAAAGTCAATTATCTACTTGTAGATGATTGTTCTTTTTGTATGTAAATTATATATAAATTATAAATTAATAAAAGTTATTTAGCAGTTCATCATAATCTATGCATCTTTCTTTCAAGAATTCTTATATTATGATGAAGTTCTTAGAATTATTTTCAATCGATAAAGAATGATTTATCAAATAGTTCTTAAACTTGTTCGTGATCAAATAATATGTTATTAATTAGGATGATAATGTTTATCAAGTATAGATCATTGTGTGCTATATGGATTGATTGTCCTTATAATCAAGAAGTATGGAGACACTAATATGGCATGTGGATAAAATGTAGGAGTACGTTTCACTGAATGTGACTCAACTGTGGAGTGCTCTACTATCAAGGGTATGGGTATAAGTGTTCCTTCGATCTGAGATCTCCATGGTGACTTGTAAGTAACTTATTGTACTTTAGTGCTGAAGTACCTATATTTCTAATATAGTAATGGAAGGTTTTAGGATATAGTCAAGTACTTGCAAAGTCTGTGTGTAAGTTAAGATGGGATTGATTGCTCCAGATTTTGGAGATAATACTTCACTGTGTTTAAATTAAGTAAAGCCTTGGCTAGGATAATCCATGTAAGGAGTCACAAGATTTATAAAGTTAAGACATAATATGGTAAAGGAACTACAGGATCGGCCTGATCGAATTAGGTCATGCAGCAGAATTTAAAAAATTTTAAGCAATGATCCGATCAAATTTGAGAGTTTCAGATCTAATTAGATAGATCTGAAATAAAAAATACAAAATATGGTATCATATACCACTTGTTGCAAGTGAACCATTCACTTGTTGCAATGATCTAGAAGCTGTCCAAGATTCTGACTTTAGCCATGCACGTGTTCGGCCTCTACCAACATCCACTCAGATTAGATCTAGAGGTCTTCTCCTTCTGTATCTAATCTTAGAAAATCATATCCTAGAACTTTTTGGCGTGTCTTCAATCCGATCTCTGGCAGCGATTCGATCGACACATGATTGAAAACTTGTTGATGTAGTTTTGCTGCAGCAGCACTTCAACACTCAGAATGTTGATCTGCCCAACACTTGGGCATGGAGAAGAGCGAGAAGAGGAGGGAGAGGAGGCATAGAGAAGAAGGACAGTGTCTGGGCGTGGGAACTAGAATTGGAATGGCCAAACTCTTGGACTAAATAGGTGACCTTTGAGTCCGAGGGCTTTAAGCAATTGATCGAGTCAATTGCTTAAAGCAGAAGGACTCTCCCTTAGTCTCCATGTCATATTCTAATTGAAAGAGTAAGGATGGTGCTCGCAAGTCTTGGAAGACCATGAAGAAGTCAAGGTGGTGGCTCCTAAAGGCTTGGATCGGCTGGAGTTGTATTAGCCAAGATGGAGGGCTGACAAACTATCGGGCTAGCTCGGATATAGGTTGAGCTGGCTTGGACCAAAAATAAGCTGGCTCTCTCAGACAAATAAAGAACGTATTTCAAAATACTATGGCTTGATGGCAGTCGAGCTAGCTCGAGTCTTCATCGAGCCAGCTCGGACAAGCGGATAGATGAGCATAGGATTTTTTGTTTGGTCATGAATTGGATCTAATCCAAAGGATCTTAAGGCCTGATTTGAGAGGTCTTAAGGTGGCTAATTCATGTATAGGACTAGATCTTTAGTCCTAGAGAGCATGCAAGACATGGGTGTACATGGGCTTGGGTGAGTGCTTTTATTTATAAGTTAGCCTAAGAAAATTTTTAAGGACTGAGTCATGTTGGCTCAGGGTATCCATATATACTTTATATATGTAATATATTTTGACAAGAGGAATAGAAATCTCTTTTCTCTCAGAAATCCTACTCTCTTCTCCTCTCTTTCTCTCTCGATTAGCCACCCATCTCTTGGCATCTATTCATCAGTGTTGCGACCTCTTTCTGATTGAAAGTCTTTGGTTGTTGGTTTTAGATCTTCTAAGCTCTAAAAAATCGATCCTATAATTGATATCAGAGCTCGGGTTATGTAGAGAAAGAAGGAGAACACAGAAGGAAGAGATCTAAAAAGGCTGAAATTTTAGTAGGATCCTATCGAGGTATTTCTTATCTATTTTAATGATTTTGCTATTATTTGACTTGGATCCAGTTATGGGGAGTAGAATAAAGATAGATTTTGAGAAGTTTGAGGGAAAAGAAAGCTTTTCCATGCAAAAAATTTATGTAGAGGATCTTTTTGTGCAGCATGAATTAGATCAAGCATTAGAGGATAG
Source organism: Cocos nucifera (assembly GCA_006176705.1). Classification (NCBI taxonomy): domain Eukaryota; kingdom Viridiplantae; phylum Streptophyta; class Magnoliopsida; order Arecales; family Arecaceae; genus Cocos; species Cocos nucifera. Next base: position 210,986 of record QRFJ01000492.1, read on the forward strand.
ATCGGAAGGGATCACAGATCGATAATAGATGTTGATGGAGAAACGGACATGTTCAGTGATTCGAAGGTGTTTGGCAGGCATGGTCCTTTATTCGGTGCTGGAAGAGAGAACCCCTAAAGGATTTTGATCAAAGTTGTAGGATCTTTACATGGGAAAGAGCATGAGCAACAAACTTATGTTGAAGAAGAGGCTGTATAGCCTCTATATGGTTGAATATAGAGATATCCTCAGTCACATATAGTTGTTTGATCAAATGAACAACGAATTGCTGAATGTTGCGATGAAGATGGAGGAGGAAGATAAGTCATTGCTATTATTTTGTTCACTGTCTCCTTCCTTTGATCCGCTGGTCACGATATTGCTCTATAAGAAAGAAACACTATACTATCAAGACACTATCTTGATGCTATGCACGAATAAGCAGAATGAGAAGATGATTAAGGATGGTTTTCCCCAGGAGGGTTTAACTATAGAAGAGAGATTTGGAAGAAAAAGGATAAGAGAAAAATCAAGGGGACGATCAAAGTCCTAAAAAGGCAAAAAATAGGTAAAGTGTTACAAGTACAACGAGATCGAACGTTTTCAACGTGATTGCCCGTTGTTGAAGAACCAAAAGGGAGAAAATGGAGGATCTGATTCTCTAAGTATGGTTGCTGATCTGGAGGTAAAGGATGACCTCTTGGTGGTATTGGATGGTCACAGATAAAGCACAGAAGTTTGGATCCTAGATTCAGCCTATTCACATCACTATACCCCAAATCGATCTTGGTTTTCCACGTACACTGAGATCGATGAGAGAGTGTGACACTTGGGGATGATAATCCTTGTCAGGTTGCTGGTATTGGAATGATTAGGGTGAGGATGTTTGATGGGATAGTGCGGACTATCACAAACATGAAGCATATCCCGGAGCTGAAGAAGAACCTTATATTATTGGGCTACCTGGAGCGGAGCAGCTACAGCTTCAGTAGTCATGTTAGGAGTGGAGTATTGAATATCTCTAATAGAGCCATGATAGTGATGAGGGGTAGGAGGTTAGAAAATAATCTCTACAAGATGGAGGAATCTATGGTGACCGAAGAATCTGATATAGCTGCAGCAGTGCAGGATCAGTAGGAGGCTTATTGATTGTGGCATTACTGGGCCACATGAAAGATAGAGGGCTGAAGGAGCTGAGCAAAAAGGAACAAATCTCTGATTTAGGTGGAGGAGCTTCAGAGCTTTGTGAGCCATGCTAGATGAGAAAATAGAGGAGAGTTTAGTTTGCGGTCAGCATAGTTTGTAGTGTAGCTCCATTGGATCTAGTTCATATTGATGTATAGGAACTGGTTCCAATTTTAGTTAGAAATGGAGCAAGATATTTTATGATCCTTATAGATGATTTCTCGAGGAAGGTTTGGATCTATTTTATGAGAGAAAAATCAGAAGTCTTCACCAAATTCAAAGTGGAAGGCAGAGGTGGAAAAGGAATAGGGCAGAAGTGTGAAGCGTTTGCGGTCCAACAACGGTGGGGAGTACACTAGTAAGGAGTTTCAAGTTTTTTGTGAGGAGTGTAGCATCAAAAGACACTTCTTGGTGAAGCAGACTTCTCAGCAAAATAAGATGGCCGAGAGAATGAATAGGACCCTTATGGAGAAAGCAAGATGCATGAGGCTATAGGCAGGGCTTCCTAAGGTATTCTAGGTAGATTCAGTGGATGCAGCCTGCACCTGATGAATTGATCACCTCATACCAGGTTAGATGAAGAAATTTTAGAGAAAAAATGATCTAGAAGAAGTATAAACTTGAACCATCTAAGGGTGTTTGGGTGCATGGCATTTGTGCACATCGGTGCTGGTGAGCGAAGCAAATTGGATGCCAAGGCAAAGAAGATGGTGTTCCTGGGATATTTGCGAGATGTTAAGGGGTACCAGCTATGGGATCCCTTGGAGAAGAAGGTCATCATCGGTAGGGATGTGGCCTTTGATGAAAACTCAATTCTCAATAGGCAAGATTATTAGGAAATATATTTTAAAGCCAATCATCTAAGTTGTAGATAATTAAAATTAGTATATGAATTATCTAATAATAATAGTTATTTGGCTAGTTCATCATAAAAATTTTATTTTTTTTAAATAAATTTTAAAATTATGATGAAGTCCTTAGAACCACAATCAATTGATAAAAGATGATTTATCGAATAGTTCTTAAATAATTTACGATCAAAAGATAAGTTATTAATAAGGATGATAACTTATCGAGTATAGATCGCTGTATGCCATATGCATTGGTTGTCCTCATAATTAAGTGGTGTGGAGACACTAGTATGGCTTTTAAGTAAGATGTAGGAGTACATCTACACTGAACATGATCAATGTAGCACTCTACTGTTAAGAGTAGCTAGCTAAGGCCAATGGGTATAAATGTTCCTCCGACTTGAGATCACCATGGTGACTTGCAAGCAACTTACTATACTTTGGTGCTGGACTATCTATATTTCTAATATAGATTTAGAAGGTTTTTGGATATAGTCAAGTACTTGTGAAGTCGGTGTGTGAGTCAAGATGGAATTGACCACTCCTGATTAACTTTAGAAAGAGAATGACTCATTGTATTTCAATTTAGCAAAACCTAAGCCTGGATAATCCTTGTGAGGAGTCATGAGATTTGCAAAATTTTGAGATACAATAGAGATGACTTGCATGAGTGTTGATAGAGTACCTGAAGTCGTCTTGAGCATTATTAGTTATAGGGATGAATTATATGGCAACCATGGGCCAGGATTCTAAGAATGTTGCTTTGCATACATTCGACCTATCCGGACGTCGGAAATCATTACTAGATGGTTACTTTGATTGGTATAGAAATTGGTTCCTATGCTACTAACTTAGGTTTGAACCTATAGGGTCATACATATAAGAGGTTGTAACTTAATCAGATGGTTAATTGATGATTGAGAATCATTCTGAGGTCAAATATTCAACGCGATTAATATTTAACCTAATACAAGTATTGCAGGAGGATCGATTAGCAATTAGATTGCTAATTGACTTAATTTGATTGAGTAATTAAACTGAGATCAAGTCTAATTGAATTAGATTCAATTAGAATTGATTTAAACTTAATTATATTAAGTTTAATTAGTTTATTGGATAAGTCAATTGCAAGAAAAAAAATAATGTATAGTTGGACTAGGATTTGAGTGTACCTAATTTCTAATTGAGTTAGGATTTAAATCAAATTTAAATATGATTTAAATCTAACTTAATTAAGTTTTTAGTTGGACTAGGATTTCTTATAATTAGGTTGCATTTAATTTAGTTTGAATTAGGTTCAAAATAGTTTTGACCTAGTCAAACAAGAAGAGTCCCAATTGGACTGGGACTCTCACTCCTTTCTTGCGTCAATAAAATTCAGTGCCCATATTTTATTTCTAGATCTTTATGTGATATTCTTCATTCCAATAAGAGCTTCTCCATGCACCAAATATTTGAAGAGATTGATTAAAATTTGATTTGATCAAATTTGGTAAGTAGTTTGGTTTTGTTTTCTTTTGAAAAGAGTCCTAATTCTCCAAAATACCTTCTTTCCTTATGGAATTTTTTCTCCATGCCTTTTTTTCTTTTGTGCACTTATTTCTTTTGATTTTGCACATGATTTTCTAATCTTCACATCTAAAAAATAGGGGAGGAGGCATCCAAGAGTTGGATGCCTCCTAAAACTCCTCCTTGGTCTCCTTTTAAGACTAGGTTTTGACCTAGTCTTCCATACAAAAAGAAAGGATGCCTCCTATCAGATTTAGGATGTATAAAATCTAGAAAAATCATGAAAAAATAGAAGAAAAGCAAGAGGAGCCATGAAAGACTTTGGATGCCAAGTTCCATGAAGGAGAGACCTCATTGAGCCAATAATTGTTGATGTCTTGAAGAGAGAAAGATAAGAGAAAAATTAATTTTCTCTTAGAGATTTATTTCTAATCCTTCTTTATTTATTTTTTATAATTTTTATATGATAAAAATTTAAGAGAGAGAGAGGAAGAGTGTGTGGAGATCTGTGCTCCAAGATGTTGAGGCATAGTGATCTTTTTGGACAAGATCTGATCATGTCTCGATAGAAGAAAAGAGAAGGTCTTCTATTAGGGTTTCTTTGAAAATCCTTCTTCTCTATATTTTTATAAAATTTTTTTATGAAAAAAATCAGAAAGTGTGAGATCTAGAAACATGAGAAAAATCTAAGAGAGAAGGTCTTCCTTTGTCCTAGCATAAAGTTGTTTTCAGGACATCAATCATTGATGTCTTGAAAGAGAAGATTTGTTTTCTCTAAAGGTCCTTTCTCATATATTTTTATTTCTAATTTTAGAAAGATCCAAGGGTTGGATTTCTCTCCTATTACTCCTCTTATTTTTCATCTCTTGGAGTATCGAAGAGATACGAAGAATAAATTTTAGATTAATCATCTAGAGAGATCCATGAGAAGCTAGCACTTCGAGCGGATCTTCGTTCGACGAACCTTCAATTTTGTTTCAACCTCGTATGGATTACTTGTAGAGATCAGATGTGTGTGCAGCTCTAAAGGCAATAACGAAAGTCAACCATGGAGTTCTTGACCCATACAAAGATAAGAGATCTGATCTCTTCTCTCACCTAGATGCAATCTAGATTTTAGATCTGAAATCATTCTAGATCTAGGATATTGATTTGATCAATACTAAACTTTTTATTTTTTAATTTAAAATATAACATGACATATTATAGATCCTAGATGTAGGGTTTAGTAATTTGATTATATCCATCTATAGATTAAATTATTTAATTTACAACTTCTGCTGTGTTATATTTCAAAAAAGTTTTAAAATTTATGCATGAAACCCTACATATTTTTCAATAGTGGTATCAGAGCATCTAGGTTCATTTATAACATGATCATGTTTGTATTAAATTAAATCTAAAAATAAAACTCTATAGATCGTATATACTGATTATAAGATTATCTTGCTGTAAGGTTTACCCCTTATAGTGAAAAAATTGTCCTAGTATGTATTGATCTATTCTTAAATCATGAATAAGTTAGATATGATCTAAATAATTTTATAATTTATTTTTTAATTTTAAATCTAAAATTAAATAAATATTAGATCTATTTTAGATTATTTAGATTAGATTTAAATAATATTAGATTGGACATACTGATTATAAGGTTATCCTGCTATAAGGTTTATCCCTTACAGTGGAGAGGTTTTCCTAGTATGTGCTGATCCGAATAACCTAAATCATAAATATATTAGATAAGATCTAAAATGATTTATGATTATTTTTAAATTTTAAATCTAATTTTAAATAGTTTATGATCTGATTCATATGATGCATTTTATGTTTAGATCTAGATCCTCTTATTGCATATGTTGATATGTAATTTTATTTTGAATCTAGAATATATGTGATATATTTATTTTATAAAATTTAAATTGAGAACTTATTTTCTACAAAATTTTAGATTCAAAATCTTAGGATATGATCGAAACATTAAAATAAATCAGATCTAAAACCATATATTGAATATGATTTAATGTAAATTATTTACCAATTTGAAAATATATCAAATGATTAAATCAAAAATTAGTTCTGAGATTCTATAAACCAAAACTCATAAGCTTTGAACTTAATTGAAAATTAAGTGATTATTTAGGATCTAGATTTATAATTTAAAGATTCTAAGATAATTTCATAAAACATGGGTTAAAGGATAATGGGTTAGCTTTGATCAGGTCTTTAACTAGGTTAGACCTAGGGTTAGATTAAATATGGACTTAGTTAAGAAATTGATCAAACCTAATTAATAGTTAATTAGGATTAGATCATTTCTATAGATCACTTCAATAGTCGTAGTTGATCAAAATTCATACATCTAATAAATGGATACTGATCATGGCCCAGTGGTCGAGCTCGAGTCTTTAGGCAGACCAAATCATAACTGATAAATTGATTGGCATCAAAGATAAGTATTGTAGGAACTAGATTTAGGATTTTAGGATTAGATCTTGAAATTTTTTCAAGATCAGATAGTGGAAGATTAAAATCAATCAAAATTAATCTAAAATATCCTAGATCTAAAATCTTATTATATGATTATTGCATGGTATTTAAATAAAAAATTAAAAATTAAATAAGAAAGAAAAAGTTGATCATATCAACTTGGATCTATACTACATCTAATACAACTATAAAATAATAGATCGGATCTGTTACCTGAGCAAGTTAGACGTTTTAACTTGCTGATCCGGGCTTGAGGATAAAGTCATGAGCCACACACACATCCTATCTTTGGAAGTCATCTACATGAGCCCACGAACACGATCAGAGATCCTGATGTAGGAAATCAGCATAGTATGCTAGCACTGTGCTGATCTCTTTTCGACAGTCGATCCGATGCTTTCTTCTTCAAAACTTGGATACTCCAAAATAATAGAAGAAAGAGAAGAAGATTTGTGATGCCGAGATACCTCTTAAAATATCACAAAAATGGAGGAAGAGATCTGGAACAAAAAACCCTAGAAGAAGATGACCCTCTTCTTCTTCTTTGTTCTTTTTCTAGACATCATGATTTGTATTTTTAATATCTCCATGACCTAGATGAATTTTTCTCTAATTTTTTTACACCAAAGAGATCTCTCAAATGTCTACAATCCATGAAAATTTTAATAAATTTTTTTTAAATAAAGAGATATGCAGAGTCCAAGTTAGGTCAAAAACCTAGACTAGAAAGGACCAAATAAGGAAAGTTATTGGGGAGCCCAACTCTTGGGCACCCCACCCTTTTTTTTCTGCCATGGACCAGCAAGGGAGGATGCAAATAAACCCAAAGAAAAAAAAATGTGTGTGTGAGAGAGAAATAAGGGAGGTGGCGGCATGAAGGGAATAAGGACTTTTAATTGACTAGAAATTCTATCTCATAGAATCCTAAGAGAAAATAGCTTCCCTTTTTGACTTGGTCATGCAACAAGCTTTCATATGAGAAATAGAAGAGAGAAAGGGGGTGTGAGAAGCCTTTGGGCATAGAGAATTTCACATAAAAATACAAAGAGAAAGGGGTGAGGCGTGAGCATTAGGTGGCGTAAGGAATAGGGAGTTCAAGTCACACTAGGACTCCTATTTTGATCAGATCAAATAAGGTCTTTTAACCAAATAAAAATAAGAGTAATCCAACCTAATTAAATAAGATCCTAATATATTTAAGAACTTATTAAAATTAGATTAAATTAAATTTAATTTTGGTTTATTTTCTAATCAAATTAGAAAATTGGGTTGACCCAAGTCCTAGTTAGACTAGGATTAGTTCTTTCTTGCACTTGGCTTATCCAATAAATCAATTGAATTTGATCCAATCAAGCCCAAACCAAATCTAATTAAATTATATTTAATTAGACTTAATCTCAGCCTACTAGCTTAGTCAAATTAAGCTAATTAGTAATCGAATTGCTAATCGATCCTCCTGCAATACTTGTACTAGGTCAAACATCAACCGTATTGATCGTTTAACCATAAAACGATTCTAAATCATTGATCAACCATCTGATCGAAATATGAACTCTAGTATGTGTGATCTCATAGGTTCGAATCTAAGTTGGTAGCATAGAAATAAATTTCTGTACCAATTGAAGTGACCATCTAGCAATGATATCCGATGATCGAATAGGTCGAAGGTGTAGAACACCATTCTTAGAACCCATGCGGATATAGTTTTCATATAATTCATCTCCTTGATCATAATGCTCGTAGGACATCTCAAAGTTCAACTATCAACTCTGATCAGGTTGTCCATATTGTATTTCAAAATATCAAATTCATCTGATGGGTTATCCTGGCCAAGATTTTGCTATATTGAAATATAGTGATACATTCTTCTCCAACTCTTAGAGTGGTCAATTTTATTTTGATCATACTCCAACTTTATAAGCACTTGACTATGCCCAGAAGTCTTTCATTACTGAATTAGAAATTCAGTTAGTTCGATACCAAAGCACAGTGAGTTGCTTGCAAGTCACTGAGGTGATCTCAAGTCTAAGGGATACTTATACCTATATTCCATCAGAGATATCCTCGATAGTAGAATACTTTAGAGTTGGTTACGTTCAATGATGATATACCTATACATCTTATCTATATGCCATATCAGTGTCTCCACACTCCTTGGTTAAGAAGACAATCAACCTATATGGCATACAACGACCTATGGTCGATAGACACTGTCATCCTAATTAACAACCTATCATTTGGTCATGAATAAATTTAAGAACTAATCGATAAATCCTCTCTTTATCGAAACTAAATAGTTCTAAGAACTTCATCATAATAATAGAGTTCATTAGAAGATGTAAACTTATGATGAAAAGATACCAAAAAAATTTTTATTTATTAATGAATCAATTACAAATATAAAATTGCTTAACCATCAACAGGCTGACGATTGACTTTGGAATATATTTTTCAACAACTTCTACTTATCCTAAAGCTACTCGACACATTATCTAATACCCATCTTCGACTTGTGGTTGTCGATCTCCTTTATTTTCAGGGCTTTAGTGAAGGGGTCGGCTAGGTTCTCCTTTTCATCGATCTTCTGAAGGTCGACGTCACCACGATCCATGATCTCACGGACCAAATGGAAGTGGTGCAAAATATGCTTTATCCGCTGGTGTGCTTTCGATTTCTTAGCTTGAGCTATGGTGCTAGTGCTATCACAATAGAGCAGGACTGGACCATCAATGGAGGGTGCTACTTCGACATGGTGATAAACTTTCTCAGCCACAGATTTTTTTGCTACATCTGATGCTGCCATATACTCTGCTTCACAAATAGAGTCTATCACTATATGCTGCTTAGAACTTTTTCAGCAGATGGCTCCATAATTTAGAGTAAAGATTTATTCTGACACACTTTTACTGTCATCATGATCAGATTGAAAGCTGGAGTTTGTAAACCTCATAAGTTTCAAATTTGACTCAGCATAAACCAACCCTTGGTCCTTAGTGTTGGTGTAAAATCTGGTCATCACTGGAGAAGCACCAGAGTCAGTGAAGAAGAGATCACCATCGGTGACTTATAAAATAAGTCTCGTCCAGAGCCTGGGGGTGGCTCCGGCAAGATCCTCTGACGATCAAGTCAGCTCTTTAGCTAACAGAAATGGAGTACTCAGTTGAGAAAGTTGTAGAGTATTAAGAAGAAGAAGAAAGCCTGGAGAAAATGTATTTGGAGGATTTTTTTTATAGACGGTGTCTATAACAAATTGATAGCGACAATCGTAACTATCGGATAGTGGGCCGCTCGGGGCCATGTAGAGTTTGTTACGAAGGATAGTATCTGTTGTCATGAGGTGCCAGTCCGTTTGAGATTTGGTAGTCAAAGTTTGGAGGAGTAGGCATGGGTTGGTGATGACCTTTGAGCTATATCAATTCTAGAGGAGTTTGGACTCTTCTAGGATAGTTCGGGTGTGGGTCGATTCATGCTGTGTCCGAGGTCGGATTTGTATAGGAAAGGAGACTCTTCTGAAATCAGAAAGTAGATCGGCTGGAGAGATCTACGTGCAGCTCTTCTGGAGAAAAAACCCCAGGAAGAATTTGCCTGACGGAGGAACCCAACTATTGGGAAGAATCTAGAAGGAGTTTTTCTGTTGGAGGAGTCCGAAAGGAATTCACCTGTTGGAGGAGTCTGAAGGGAGTTCGACTACTAGAGAAGTTTGTCTGTTGGGGGAATCCAGAAGGAGTTCACCTGTTGGAGTCTGAAAGGAGTTTGCTTGCTAGAGGAGTTTGCCTGTTGGAGTCTGGAAGGAGTTCAACTGCTAGACGAGTTTGCTTGTTTGGAAAATTTGGAAGGAGTTCGCTTATTGAAGTTTGAAAGTAGTTCAATTGCTAGAGGAGTTCACCTGTTGGAGTTTGGAAGGAGTTCGACTGCTAGAGGAGTTCGCCTGTTGGGGGAATTTAGAAGGAGTTCGCCTGTTGGAGTCTGGAAGGAGTTTGGTTGCTGGAGGGGTTCGGCCATTAGAGGAAGATCGACCGAACGGGATGCATAGGTGCTGGGGACTTGGCCAGTTCTTTAGGATGGTATTGACTATTCAAGCTTGCCTAAAGAAGAAATCTACGATGTCTTGTCAAATCCAAAATCGATCTTCCCGATTAATCAGATTCTCTGGCTATAGTATCGGAGGTTGTCCATTCCAGAATGATTCAGAGCTTGAATACTCCTATGGGTTGAGATTCAATTTCTATAACCACAACATGATGGAATCGATTTTGTCAAAATCTTAGCCGAACTTTGGTAGGTATGGATTTATCCCCCACACTAGCCCTCTACTCTCGAGTTCGAAGTTCGAAGGATGGGAGTAAGAAAGAGACCATCGAAGTTTGAAGGATTTTTTGATCCTGCTAAATTTTCTGCTTCCAGGTGGGATGGGATGTTTTGGTTTTTATTGGACTGGCATCGGAGCTTCGTATATCCGAAGGGACATTTTTTGAATTTCTTATCAAAAGTCTGCTCAAAGTACAACACCATTAAGGGTCTATCCGTTGGAAGCTTTATGCCATGATGAGTGGGACACACGTCGATCAGAGATCGACTGGAGAAAATCTGCAATCATAACTACTCTAGGGCTCCATGGGTTACTTAGGCTGCCCTTCTCCTTCGAGTCCCTACTTCTGAAATCTTTCTTTCCTCCCTCTAGTATTCTTCTTCATCTCGAGCGAGACCCCAAGCTGCTTCCTTTGGTTTTCGGCATACCTTCCTTCGAATCTTGCTCCATTTGCCATCTTTTTACTCTTCTTAACCAATTTAGGTCAGCTTTTCGACACTTTTCGAATTATCTCTACATTCTTACTTTCTCGTTCTTTTTGTTCTTGTCGAAGCTTGAATGTCTCATTTTTTTTTTAATTTTTTGGATAATTTTTTGATTTTACTTTGATCCAAATGTCTAGTGAGGGATCTTGGTCGACTTGTTCTGAGAGTTCAGTCCCTTTAAGCTTGATGAACCCACCTCCTGAGGAGGCTGAACCCTTAGGATCAGTCCTTCCTTTTGTGCCTGCAACCATTTCTTATAGACTTCAGCCTGACGACCTTTCCTTAGCTAGGATTCGATTTGGAATTCCTTCTGAGTACGAGCTTGAACTCCCTGGGCCTAACGACCGAGCCTGCTTACCCCCTCCCTGTCGAATCTGTCTGTACGTCGAAATCTTTCAAGTCGGGCTTAGGTTATCTTTACCTTTTTTCATAGCTAACCTATTTAGATTTCTCAATATTTTTCTTGTTGCCATGGCATCGAATGTTTTTAGATTTATCATAGGATTCCTCTCCCTATGCACCATGGCAGGCATCTGACCTACCATTTTTCTATTCTATAATTTTTTTACCTTTAAACATCATCCCACCGCTAAGGATTGGTGGTATGTGTCTCCATAGTTCGGAAGGAAGGGACTGCTTAAAGGTGCTCCTTCCTCCGTTCATGGCTAGAAGAAGAAGTTCTTCTTCATTTCTCATCCCATCTTAGAATTAGGGCTATCTCCATGGGGCGAGGTAAGGAAATTGGTTCATCGAGCTCCTGGGCTAGAAAATGAAGATCGAAGCTCAGCCGATAAGCTGAAGTCCTTTGATGCTCCACCAATTCCTAGACTCCTGGATGAGCAAATCTTGTTTAATTTTGACCTCAGTCCTCTTAATCCGATAGGTAGTTTGTGATATTCAGTCGGCTGGATGGTATTCATTTTTTTGATGTTCTAACTTTGCCTTTGTAGAAATGACCCCCGAGGAATGGAACTGCTTGATGAAGGGGGTCCAGATCCTTAAAAGGAAGGGCAATTCTTCTAGCGAACCGTAGAAGAAGGCTCGAAGTGGAGAGTCAAGTCGGGCTGCACCAGTTTGATTCGTGGCGGCCCTTGAACCCGTCGCTACCGTGCCGAGCTCGGCCCTGTCTGATGAGGCTATCCCTCTTGCTCTTGTTTGGCAAGAGGAAACTATGGAGAAGAAGAAGAAGAGGGCCATTGATAAGAAGGAAGGGCAGATGGCTAAGAGCTCCGAAGGAGGGGACCTTGGCCAAGAATAAGGTGAAGGGAAAAATCAATTTTTTGGATCAAGTTCATTCAGATCTGATTGGATCAGGAGGGATATTTTAAAATTTTTTTCTCTAAGATCCTAATTAGATCTGAGACTCCTCGGATCTAATCTTATTGATATGATAATAAAAATAAAAATAAATTAAATCTAATTTAATTATACCTTTATTTTGGATAATCCAATTATCGTGTGATGATTCCGATGTTTGCTTGAGATTTTAGATGTAGCCACACAAGTGCCTGGCCTCTACCGGCATCTACTCGGGCAAGATCTGAAGATCTTCTCTTTCTCAATCAATCCTTCAAACATCAGATCTAGATCTAATCTTGAAGGTCTTCAAAATTACTTTTGAAGAACAGCCGTTGTCTCTTGTAGTAGTGCTGCCTTATTTCTTTTCTGGCGCCTTTCACTTGCTTGGATCGCACCTTGTTCATGCCCAAAAGCCCTTGGGCGTGGAGAGGAGAGAGAGGACCAGAGGGTGGCATAGAGAAGGAGGAAGAGGGGCTATGTGGCATGGGCTAAAGGTAGAAGAATTGAATTCTAGGCACAGACATGATTTATATAGATCCTACCACACCATGCAGTGCCACATCATCCTGATCAATCACTGCCCTTTGTGCAATGAGATCTAAATCTGATTGGTGGAATGACATTATCTGATCTAATCAGATGAGAGATCCTCAAAACTATCCTTAGGTGGTGCCAAGATAGGGTCAAACAAGACTTCTTGGCGCCATACAATTTAATCCCCTGAAGCAACCTGGAGTCCCATATGTATGGGACTCCATCTTTTATCCTCATGAGGCGCACACCTCCCTAGGCATGTGCCCCCTTCCCGTCTGCTTTTTAGTAGGGGACAAGTCCCTAGGTACTCTCCTATGGATGCATGACACATGGGTGTTAGATATATGTGCCCTAGAAGCCAGAATTGGTTGACACTTGTAATACACTTCTAGGGGCAAAATTATAATTTTGACTAAAATCAATAAAATGGATTATTTTCTATCACATATGTGTATTTAGTGTCTGTGATACATCCTTTGAGTTAATGGTAATGATAATTCATATTTTCAAGAGTTGAAAATTTAAGACATGAATAATCATTATTAACTCATAAAACTCTCCCGACCATAGGATCATCATGAGGATAGTAATTGATTCGGAAGGTTGGTGTACAATCGCTTCTCTTTAGTAGATGAGTCTTGAGTCTATGGTGTGGAGACACTGGAGCGAGAGTACAGGTACTTGTTAGAGAATGAGGGCACTAAGCGTGACCACCTCGAGTGATCATTAGGAAGTCTACCTTCTCATCAATAACGAACTCGATGCTGTAGTGGTGTATCTGGTTCTTTGACCTTAGGTGCATCGGCAGTTCATCTTGAGGGTGTTATAGTTTGACTATACCATAACTCGATCTCCTAGACATACGGAACCCTGAGGTGTATGTTGGCTATAGCATGTTCATTGTAGGAACTGGATAGCATGAAGACGGAATCTATCTACCTTGGTGGTAGAGGAGCAGCCCTATGATGATCATGAGAATCAAGTTAGAAGCCCATGGCCATGGCAGAGTGAAATAATAGAAAGAGTCTCTATTTAGATTTTCATATCGAACTTGAATCGAATGATTACATCATATGACAAAGACTAGGGTTTGACAAGTTCACCTAAATCCTAATCTGATTAGAGCTCAAGATAGAAGAACTTAATCACACAGGTAGCTGCACCAAGAGGTTCGCATTCAACTCTGATGGATTGCCACAATATACTGCTAGGTGTCATTGGTGGATTTTGGGAGCAATTAGAATGATTTAGATGATTGATCATTCTAGCTATTCGAATCAGAAGAGTTCTGATCCATCGAAAGGAGTTTCGATGATATCGATGATAGAGATCATGACATATCCCATTACCATACAGAACTGAACCTAACTAGGTCACACAAACAAGGGTTTGAATTTGGTGACTATCAATTGAACTAATCTAGTTCAATTGATTTGAATGAGATTCAATTAGGTTCAAGAAAATCGTGTCAGCACTCGATTGAACCTAACGTTCTTCTTTTACTATCATAAATAGTTGTCCTTACTGAGCCAAAGGAGTTTATGCTCAATTAGAGGCCTTCACTTGGTCTGACTGGAGCCTATCTAGGTCAAAAAAGGGTTGTCTTATTTTAAGATAATACCTACCATTTTTTATCACCTGCCATTTCTCGTCCTTTGACTTTGGTCAAAAGTTGACCTTTGACTGGTCAAATATTGACCATTGATACTTTGACTTCTGTCCACATATCACGCACCTATTGGAGAACTGGTGGGGGCCTGTCCCCCTACCAGAACCTAGCAAGAAGGAGGGCGCATGCCACCCTTGGCGTGTGCCCAAGTAGGAGGCGCCCAGGAGTCCTTGTTGGATAGGGACTCCATCTCCCTTTTAGATTCCGATTAGACTTCTCCTAAGAATCAAGTTTGACTGATCTTAGATGCCATCTAAGAAGGAATCCAAGGAACTCTATTCCCACCAATCAGATTTAGATCTGATTTTACAAAGGATTATGATTGGTTGGGAAGAAGAGGAGTTGGATCACGCATAGTCTATAAATAAGATCCTGTGCCCAACTCAAATCTAGAAAATTGAATTGAAATTCCCACACCCCAAGGCTGCCTCTCCTCTGCTCCATGCCAAGTCCACCTTCTTCCTCTCCTCTCCATGCCCAAAGGAGTTTGGGATCCAAGTTGGTGCAATATAGATGAGAGAAAGGTGACAAAAAGCTAGAAGGCTGCGCTGCTGCAAAGGATAACTACTGATGTTCGAAAGGGTATTTTGAAGATCCTCCAGATCAGATCCAGATCTGATTTTTGGAGATGTGATAGAGAAGAAGAGAATCTCCAGATCCAGCCCAAGTGGATATCGATAGAGGCCAGGCACTTGCATGGCTAGATCCAGAACCTTCTGCTGCTTACAGGATCATCAACGGGTAATAGGATTATCCTACATCAAGATAAATTAAATTTAATTTAATTTAGATTTTATTTTTATTATTAGAATAATAAGGATCAGATCTAAAATATTTTAGATCTGATTAGGATCAAAGAAAATTTTTTTTTGAAATATATCTCTTGATCCAATCAGATCTGAACGAACCTAGTCCAAAAAATTAGGATTTTCCTTCAGTGGGCAGATGTCTAAGTATCCAGGGTCAATATTTGACGAATGTTCAAAGACAAAATTTAGTAGGTGATGAAAAATGGCAGGTATTATCTCAAATTTATCTCATAAATTAAGACAATCCTTTTCTAACTTGGATAAGCTCCAGTCAGACTAAGTAAAGATTTTTGTGTAAGCCCAAACACATTTGGCTCAGTCGAGACAAGCTTTATTGATTGTTAAAGGAGAACATTAGGCTCAATCGTGTGCTAGCATGATTTTCTTGAACCTAATTAAATCTTATTCAAATCAATTAAACTAGATTAATCTAATTGATGATATCCAGATCTAAATCTTTATTTGTATGATCCAATTAGATTCAGTTCTATATGTAATGGATATGTCACGATCTCTTATCATATCATCGAAATTTTCGATGGATCAGAATTTTTCTGATTTAGATGACTAGTATGATCGATCATCCAAATCATTCTAATTGCTCCCAAAATTCTTTAGTGACACCTAACAGCATATGATGGTAACCTATCAGAACTAAAAGCGAATCTCTCAGTATAGTTACCTGTGTGATTAACTTCCTCTATCTTGAGCTCTGACTGGATTAGGGTTAAGGTGATCTTATAAACCCTAATTTCATCATAAAATTAATCATTTGATTCAAGTACAATGTGAAAACCCTAAGAAACTCTTTCTATTATTTCACTCTACCATGGCCATGGGCTTATGGACTTGATTCTCATGATCATCATAGGGTTGCTCGTCATCTACCGAGGTAGATAGATCTCCTATTAGTGCAATCCAATTTCTACAATGAATATGCTATAGCCAACATACACCTCAAAATTTTGAATGGCTAGGAGATTGAGTTATGGTGTAGTCAAATTATAACACCCTCAAGGTGAACTGTCGATGCACCTCAGGTTAAAGAACCAGACACACTACTGCAGCTTCGAGCCAGTTATTGATGAGAAGGTAGACTTCCTCATGACTGCTCGAGGTGGTCACATTCAGTACCCTCGTTCTCTAACAAGTATCTGTACTCTTACTCCGATGTCTCTACATCGTGGACTCAAGACTCATCTATCCAAAAGAAACAATTTTGCCCTTAGACTCAAGACTCAAGACTCAAGAGACTTTCAAATACACACTATTGATAAAAAATAATCTATTTTATTATTTATAGTTAAATTATAATTTTATCCTTAGAAATGTATTTCAAGTGTCAACCAATTTGGCTTCTAGGGCACACATATCTAATAAACTCTCACTTGACTTAAAGTCAATTGGCTACAAATCAAAGTTCCATCTTCTCAAGATGGGCTTCGATCTTCTGTTGGTCCAACGACTTTGTAAGTAGATTTGTCATATTGTCTGTGGAGTCGACTCTCTTGACCTCGACGTAACCTTTGTCAAGGTAATCGCAGATGAGGTTGCATCATCATTCGATGAGCTTGGATTTCTGGTGATACCTCAGCTTCTTAGTAAGGGCTATGATGCCATTATTATCGCAGTACAGAGAAATGGCATCCGATGGCATCACTCCGATCTCTATGGTGAACTTCTTATACCAGAATGCCTCCTTCGTAGCTTCTGATGTAGCGATGTACTCTGCATCCATGGTGGAATCCGCTATCACTATTAGCTTGGAACTCTTTCAATTGATAGAACCACCATTACACAAATAGACTCCTAGATGTCGACTTTCGATCATCTATATTGAACATAAAATTTGAGCATGTATATTTCTGGACTCGGAGTTCTCCATTACTAAAAATCAACATCATATCCTTAGTTCTTCTTAAGTACTTAAGGATACATTTCACAGAAGTCCAGTGTTTTTCACCAGATTCGGCTGATATCTGCTCGTGACACTCACAGCATAGGCTATATCAGGTCGTGTACATAACATGGCATACATGAGATTTTTTATTGCTGAAGCATAAGAGATCTTGCTCATGCATTCAATCTCCTCAGGTGTGTTGGGATACATTTTCTTGGAGAGATGAATGCCATGTCTGAAGGGTACCAATCTCCTCTTGAAGTTTTTCATGCTAAATCTCTTTAGCACTTTTTCTATGTACATCTTCTATGAAAGACCTAGCATCTGTTAGATATGTGTGTCCTAGAAGCTAGAATTGGCTGACACTTGTAATATACTTCTAGGGGCAAAATTATAATTTTAACTATAAATAATAAAATAGATTATTTTTTATCATAAATATGTATTTAGTGTCTGTGATACATCCCTTGAGTTAATGGTAATGATAATTCATATTTTCAAGAGTTAAAAATTTAAGACATGAATTTTTGTTATTAACTCATAAAATGCTTCCGATCGTAGGATCATCATGAGGATGGTGATTGATCTAGAAGGTTGGTGTATAATCGCTTCTTTATAGTAGATGAGTCTTGAGTCTATGGTATAGAGACATCGGAGCGAGTATAGGTACTCATTAGAGAATGAGGGCACTGTGCGTGACCACCTCGAGCAGTCATAAGAAAGTCTACCTTCTCGTTGATGACTGACTTGAAGCTGCAGTGGTGTGTCTGATTCTTTGATCTGAGGTGCATCGGTAGTTCACTTTGAGGATGTTATAGTTTGATTACACCATGACTCGATCTCCTAGCCATTCAGAATCCTGAGGTGTATGTTGGCTATAGCATGCTCACTATAGGAATTGGATTGCACCAAAAAGAAATCTGTCTACCTCGGTGGATGAGAAGCAACCTTATGAGGATTATGAGAATCAAGTCCATAAGCCCATGGCCATGGCAGAGTGAAATAATAGAAAGAGTTTCTATTAAGATTTTCACATTGGATTTAAATCGAATGGTTAAATCATATGACAGAAATTAGGTTTGATGATTCACCTAACCCTAATCTGATCGAGGCCAAGATAGAAAACTTAATCACA
>QRFJ01000492.1:229423-258726 GCA_006176705.1 Cocos nucifera
TAGTAGCTAGTACCAAGAGGTTCATTTTTAGTTTTGATGGGTTGCCACCTATCTGCTAGGTGTCATTGTGAGATTTTGAGAGCAATTAGAATGATATATATGATCATCATTCTAGGTTGTCTGAATCAGAAGAGTGTCTGATCCTCGAAGGAGTTTGATGATGTCGATGATAAAGATCGCGACATATCCTATTACATATAGAATTGAACTACTGGACCAACAAAACAAGAGTTTGGATCGATATCATCAATGGAACTAATCCAGTTTAATTAATTTGAATAAGATTAGTTAGGTTCAAGAAAAATCGTGCTAGCTATGATTGAGCCTAACGTTTCCTTCTACTATCATAAAAGTTGTCTCGACTGAGCCAAAATTGTTTGTGCTCACTCAGATTTTTACTTGGTCTGACTGAGCTTGTCCATGGTCAGAAAAGGGTTGTCTTAATTTATGAGATAAATTTGAGACAATACCTTGCCATTTTTCATCACCTACTAATTTTTGTCTTGCTATTGGTCAAACGTTGACCTTTGACACTTAGACATCTGCCATTGTGTCATGCACCCATAGAGAGACAATAGGGGCTGTCCTCTTGCTAGAAATTAGAAGGAGGGTGCACACTACGGAAGGTGTGCGCCCATGGATAGGGATGCCTAGAGTCCCAACGGATGGGACTCTAGGTTGCTTCTTGGATTCTACTTTAGGTGGCACCAGGATCTTGAAAAATAGTTTATTCAAGATAGCGGCATTGGAAAGCAGATCAAGCTTGATGAGAAAGTCTCACAAGTACAACGAGCTAAGGACCAATTGGAACCAAATCAGGTTGAGCCAATAAGAACACTACCTCCTCCACCTCGTAGATCGGAAAGAGTTTTCCATCCCCCTGAAAGATACTTAGGTATTATTTCAGAGGAAGTAGAGGAAATGTTCCTCGTAGGTAATGGTGCTCATGGTGATGATCCCAAAACCTACAACGAGGCGATATCAGATATCGACTCCGAGAAATGGCTAGAGGCAATGAAGTCAGAAATTGACTCGATGCACTCAAACCAAGTCTGGACCTTGGTAGATCCACCAGAAGGTATAGTACCTATTGGGTGTAAATGGATCTTCAAGAGAAAGATTGGTGCAGATGGGAATGTGGAGACATTCAAGGCTAGACTAGTGGCAAAAGGTTATAGTCAACGCGAAGGCATTGACTATCAGGATACCTTTTCCCCAGTAGCTATGCTAAAATCCATCCGCACATTGCTTGCTGTTGCAGCCTATTTCGATTATGAAATATGGCAAATGGACGTGAAAACGGCATTCTTAAATGGATATCTTGAGGAAGATATCTATATGGAACAGCCGCTAGGTTTCACATCCAGTGATACTGATCACAAGGTTTGCAAGCTGCAAAGGTCCATATATGGACTTAAGCAAGCATCTCGGAGCTGGAACACTCATTTCAATGATGTGATCAAATTATTTTGGTTTCATCAAAAATGAAGAGGAACCATGTGTTTTCAAAAAGGGTCAGTGGGAGCGCTGTTGTCTTCCTCGTATTGTACGTGGATGACATCCTCCTTATTGGGAATGATATTCCCATGTTGACATCAGTCAAAATGTGGTTGTCCAAGGAATTCTCCATGAAAGACCTAGGTGAAGCATCCTTTATTCTAGGAATTAAGGTCTATAGGGATAGACCGAATAGGATGCTAGGACTTTCACAGAAGATGTACATAGAGGAAGTACTAAAGAGGTTTAGTATGGAAAACTCTAAGAGGGGATTAATACCCTTCAGACATGGTATTCATCTTTCCAAGAAGATGTGCCCCAGCACACCTGAGGAAATAGAACGCATGAGCAAGATCCCTTATGCTTCTGCAATAGGGAGCCTCATGTATGCCATGCTAATGTACACGACCTGATATAGCCCATGCTGTGAGTGTCACAAGCAGATATCAGTCAAATCCAGGTGAAGAACACTGGACTTCTGTGAAATGTATCCTTAAGTACTTGAGAAGAACTAAGGATATGATGTTGGTCTTTGGTAATGGAGAACTCCAAGTCCAGGGATACACAGACTCGGATTTCATGTCCGATATAGATGATCGAAAGTCGACATCTGGGAGTCTGTTTGTGTGCAATGGTGGAGCTGTCAGCTGGAAGAGTTCCAAGCAAACAGTGATAGCAGATTCCACCATGGAAGCAGAATATATCGCTGCATCAGAAGGCTGCGAAGGAAGCATTCTGGTACAAGAAGTTTGCTGCAGAAATTGGAGTAATGCCATCAGATGCCATTCCTCTATACTGCGACAACAATGGCGCCATAGCCCTTGCTAAGGAGCCGAGGTCTCACCAGAAAATCCAAGCACATTGAGCGGCGATACCACCTCATCCGCGATTACCTCGAGAAGGGTTACGTCGAGGTCAAGAGAGTCAACTCCATAGATAATGTGGCAGACCCACTTACAAAGCCGTTGGGCCAGCAGAAGATCGAAGCCCACCTTGAGAAGATGGGACTTAGACTTGTAGCCAATTGGCTTTAGGACAAGTGGGAGATTGTTAGATATATGTGCCCTAGAAGCCAGAATTGGCTGACACTTGTAATACACTTCTAGGGGCAAAATTATAATTTTGACTATAAATCAATAAAATGGGTTATTTTCTATCACATATGTGTATTTAGTGTCTGTGATACATCCTTTGAGTTAATGGTAATGATAATTCATATTTTCAAGAGTTGAAAATTTAAGACATGAATAATCATTATTAACTCATAAAATGCTCCCGACCATAGGATCATCACGAGGATGGTGATTGATCCGGAAGGTTGGTGTACAATCGCTTCTCTTTAGTAGATGAGTCTTGAGTCTACGGTGTGGAGACACCGGAGCGAGAGTACAGGTACTCGTTAGAGAACGAGGGCACTGAGCGTGACCACCTCGAGTAGTCATTAGGGAAGTCTACCTTCTCGTCAATGACTGACTCGATGCTGCAGTAGTGTGTCTGGTTCTTTGACCTGAGGTGCATCGGCAGTTCACCTTGAGGGTGTTATAGTTTGACTACACCATTACTCGATCTCCTAGCCATATGGAACCCTGAGGTGTATGTTGGCTATAGCATGTTCATTGTAGGAACTGGATTGCATCAAGATGGAATCTATCTACCTCGGTGGTAGAGGAGCAGCCCTATGATGATCATGAGAATCAAGTCCATAAAGCCCATGGCCATGGCAGAGTGAAATAATAGAAAGAGTTTCTATTAAGGTTTTCACATCGGACTTGAATCGAATGATTACATCATATGACAGAAATTAGGGTTTGACGAGTTCACCTTAACCCTAATCTGATCGGGGCTCAAGATAGAAGAACTTAATCACACAGGTAGCTGCACCAAGAGGTTCATTTTTAGTTTTGATGGGTTGCCACCATATACTGCTAGGTGTCACTGGTGGATTTTGGGAGCAATTAGAATGATTTAGATGATCGATCATTCTAGTTGTTCGAATCAGAAGAGTTCTGATCCATCGAAAGGAGTTTCGATGATGTCGATGATAGAGATCATGCGACATATCCCATTACCATACAGAACTGAACCTAACTGGATCACACAAACAAGAGGTTTGGAATCTAGGATGATCATCAATTGGAACTAATCTAGTTCAATTGATTTGAATGAGATTCAATTAGGTTCAAGAAAATCGTGCTAGTGCACTCGATTGAACCTAACATTCTCCTTTTACTATCATTAAATAAGTTATCTCGACTGAGCCAAATGTGTTTGTGCTCACTCAGGTACTTTTACTTGGTCTGACTGGAGCTTGTCTAGGTCAGAAAAGGGTTGTCTTAATTTATGAGATAAATTTGAGACAACACTTGCCATTTTTCATCACCTACTAATTCTTGTCTTTGACTTTGGTCAAATGTTGACCTTTGACACTTAGACATCTGCCCATGTGTCATGCACCCATAGGAGAGCAGGTAGGGGCTGTCCCCTTGCTAGAAATTGGAAAGGAGGGGGCACACACCTAGGAAGGCATGTGCTTATGCATAGGGACGTCGGGAGTCCCATACGGATGGGACTCCAGGTTGCTTCTTGGATTCTACTTAGGTGGTGCCTAGGAATAGACTTTGATCAGTCTTAGGCACCATCTAAGGTTGAAATGAGAGGACTCTCATCTGATTGGATCAGATGATGTCATCCCTCCAATCAGATTTAGATCTAATTGCACGAAGCAATGTGATTGGCTAGGCTGATGTGGCACTGCATGGCACAGTAGGATCTATATAAACCCTATCTGTGCCTAACTTTTATAGAGTTCTCTCTTAGCCCATGCCCAAAGGCTACCCCTTTCCCTCCTCCATGCCAACTTCTGGTCCTCTCTCTCCTCTCCATGCCCAAGAAATTTTGGGCTCCAGTTTGGTGCGATCCAAGCAAAAGAAAGGTGACGAGAAAGAAAGAAGGCAGCACTGCTACGGAGACGACTGTAGATCTTCGAAAGAAGTTTTAAAGATCCTTCAAATCAGATCTAGATCTAATATTTGGAGAGATGATAAAGAAGGAGAAGATCTTCAGATCTAGCCCGAGTGGATACCGATAGAGGCCAGGCACTTGCGTGGCTAGATCCAGAACCTCAGGCAAACAATAGGATCATCAAAGGATAATCTGATTACCCAACATCAAGGTATAAATTAAATCAGATTTAATTTATTTTTATTTTTATTTATTAGATCTATAAAATTAGATCCAAAATATTTTAGATCTGATCTGGGTCTATAAAATTTTTTTTTGAAATATCTCTCTTGATCTAATCAGATCTGAACGAACCTGACCTGAAAAATTAGGGTTTTTTTTTAGCATCCTATTCGGTCTATCTCTATAGACCTTAATTTCTAGAATAAAGGATACTTCTCCTAGATCTTTCATGGAGAATTCTTTAGACAACCACATTTTGACTGATGGTCAACATGGGAATATCATTCCCAATAAGGAGGATGTCATCCACGTACAATACGAGGAAGACAACAGCGCTCCCACTGACCCTTTTTGAAAACACATGGTTCCTCTTCATTTTTGATGAAACCAAACTTTTTGATCACATCATTGAAAATGAGTGTTCCAGCTCCGAGATGCTTGCTTAAGTCCATATATGGACCTTTGCAGCTTGCAAACCTTGTGATCAGTATCACTGGATGTGAAACCTAGCGGCTGTTCCATATAGATATCTTCCTCAAGATATCCATTTAAGAATGCCATTTTCACGTCCATTTGCCATATTTCATAATCGAAATAGGCTGCAACAGCAAGCAATGTGCGGATGGATTTTAGCATAGCTACTGGGGAAAAGGTATCCTGATAGTCAATGCCTTCACGTTGACTATAACCTTTTGCCACTAGTCTAGCCTTGAATGTCTCCACATTTCCATCTGCACCAATCTTTCTCTTGAAGATCCATTTACACCAAATAGGTACTATACCTTCTGGTGGATCTACCAAGGTCCAGACTTGGTTTGAGTGCATCGAGTCAATTTCTGACTGCATTGCCTCTAGCCATTTCTCGGAGTCGATATCTGATATCGCCTCGTTGTAGGTTTTGGGATCATCACCATGAGCACCATTACCTACGAGGAACATTTCCTCTACTTCCTCTGAAATAATACCTAAGTATCTTTCAGGGGGATGGAAAACTCTTTTCCGATCTACGAGGTGGAGGAGGTAGTGTTCTTATTGGCTCAACCTGATTTGGTTCCACTTGGTCCTTAGCTCGTTGCTGCTTGTGAGACTTTCTCATCAAGCTTGAATCTGCTTTCCAATGCCACGCTATCTTGAATAAACTATTTTTCAAGAAAGATGGCATGTCGACTCACAATCACATTGTGGTCTTCTGGAATGTAGAAATAGTATCCTAATGACTCTTTAGGATATCCTATGAATCGAGCTCTAAAGGACCTAAACTCTAACTTGTCCGCTTGTTGTCTTTTGACATGAGCCGGACAACCCCAAATTCTGAGATGACTCAGACTTGGTTTCTTACCGTGCCATATCTCATACGGTGTGGTAGGAACGGTTTTAGAGGGAACCCTATTCAGTAGATAGATTGAAGTTAACAATGAATGTCCCCAAAGAAAATCAGGGAAGGTCTGTGAAGCTCATCATGGATCGAACCATATCCAATAGAGTCCGATTTCTCCATTCTGAAACCCATTGAGTTGAGGTGTTCCTGGTGGAGTCCATTGAGAGACTATGCCATTTTCCTTAAGATAGTCTAGGAATTTTCCGGCTAAGGTATTCACCTCCTCGATCTGATCGAAGAACCTTAATGGGTTTTCCAGTTTGTTTTTCTACTTCATGTCTGAATTCTTTGAACTTTTCAAAAGCTTCAGACTTATGTGTCTCATAAGATACACATACCCATACCTAGACAGATCATCGGTAAAGGTAATGAAGTAGACAAAATTGCCTCTAGCCGGCACATCAAATGGGCCGCACACATCAGTATGTACTAGGGCAAGGAGATCTGTGGCCCTCTCCCCATGTCCAACAAAAGGGAGTTTAGTCATTTTGCCTTGAAGACAAGATTCACAAGTTGGATATGACTCGAAAAGTCAATGGACTCAATAGCCCATTTTTCTCCAATTTGTTAATCCTATCTTCTGCTATATGACCTAATCTCAGGTGCCATAGATATCTATCGTTTGGACTATCCCTAGGTCATTTGTTTGGCATTCACATTTTGCTCGATAGTTAAAATAGGTACATCAATATGTAACTGATAAAGACCATTAATAAGAAAACCATTTGCAATTTTATTTCTTTCATAAAGAATGTTACAATGGTCCTTAAAGAAGGTAATCACATAACCTTCTTGTGCTAAGCATGAAACAGAAATCAAATTCCTGCTAGCTGCAGGCACATAATAACAGTCTTTCAAAACTAAGTCTAAACCAGATGGTAATCGAAGAGGGTATGTTCCCACGGCTACTGCAGCAACTCTTGCTCCATTACCGATGCGTAGGATCATGTCTCCATCCCTCAGCCTCCTGCTATCCTCAAGACCCTGCATAGAAGTGCACAGATGAGCACTAGAACCAGAGTCAAGCACCCAACTGGATGCAGAAGAAACCGTAAGGTTAGACTCAATAACGAGCATACCTCCAGAAGGACCTTCCTTCTTGTTCTTCAGGGTGGCCAGGTAAGTAGGGCAGTTCCGCTTCCAATGGCCGTCGCTGTTGCAATGGAAACACTTTCCTTTGCGGCTTTCTTCTTCATCGACCTTCTTTTTCTTCGCCTTCTGCTTCTTTTTTTCTTCTTCTTCTTTGATCCTTCCACCTTTTGCTTTTTCACAGACTTCTTTTTCTTTCCATAAGACTTTCTTTTGGAAGAAGTCCGTTCCATAGCAAGAACTGAGCCTTTAGAACCTTTCATAGAAAGCTCAGCGGTAACCAGCATATTCATTAACTTCGGCCAAGGAATTTTGAAGTTTATGCATGTGGTAATTCATGATGAATTGCCCATATGCATCAGTCAAGGATTGCAGAATAATATCATTCTGCAGATCCAAGTCCAACTTCACACCGAGCTTCTCAAGCTCTTCCATGTCCTTGATCATTGTCAGACAGTGATCTTGGACTGACTGCCCATCACGCATCTTAGCCTTAAAAAGTCATTTTGTGACTTGATATTTGGCTGCGCGACTCTGTTCACCAAACATCTCCTGCAGGTGAGCCAACATTTGGCGAGCAGTCCCGATATCTTCATGTTGGCGCTGGAGCTCATCAGACATCGAGCCCAACATGTAATATCTGGCCTTATTATCTTCGTCAATCCATTTTTCCAGAGACGCTCTCTGTTCAGTGGAGATGGACGGGCTGGTAAGGTGGGAGGGTCCTGGTCCAAAACATGTGTTAACTTCTCAAAACCCAAAATAATTTTGTAGTTCCTGAGCCAATCTTTATAATTGGGTCCGAGTCAGTCTATGTGTGTCCAGGATACGTGCCAATGGGTTGGACGCAGACATTTTTTTTTTCTATAGAGAGTCAAAGATTCTAGTTAGATACTGTAATTTTGACTTGACCAATTTGTTTAGGGAAATTTTATTTTTAAACAAATTAGCTCCCACTATTTTCTCGGATCCCTACACTCCCTCTGTAGAGATGCGAAAATCTCCATGATTAATGATTTCTAGTGGGTGGTGCGGTCTCACCAACTGACTCATCACCTCACCTAACAGTTATTGGTGATGGGTTAGCCAATGAGTGAACAACTCTTGTTCAATGATTCTCTAATCATGGTGCACCCAAACTTGGTCTCTAATTCATGAATCTCACCGTATCCGAAATATTGATCCACTCCTTAGTTAAGTCAGACCCACCATTTGCATAGACTGGGTTCCTAATTGAGTCTCTCACCGTATCCGAAATATTGAGCCCAACTCATCCTCCAGCCCATAGCATCCAATGCCTAATAGACATGGTTGCATCTTTCCCGGTGCAACTGAGCCACTGTATCCAGCCGAGAACAATCAACCCCGGGAAGGGCCCGCACATCTACAATGGTGGAAGACCTCAGACTTAATCTTTTCTTAGGGAGAATTGATTCAGGTCTCATTAAACTAGACTTGGCTTAGTCATAACAATTATGACTAACCTAGTGGCATGGGTTAGCTCGGATTATTGACCACCTCAGATCAGAACTGTGTCAACAGATATGGCCAGGTAAGTGAGACCGGTGGAAGGAATATGCCATTAACTCGCACAAGAATGCATTCAGGTCGAGTAGCTTCCAATTAAAAACCAGTCGGTCGTATGTGCCAAACTTACCTTAGACACCAAATTGTTGAGTCAGAACCAATTGGGTTAGCCTACAATCCAGACTCTAACCTCTGAGCCTAATTAGGTCTTGCTTGATCGTCACTCAATGACTCGATCTTGACCCAGACTTAATCCTATTAGGCTGGTCAATTTAAGCATTGTTGATCCCATCTAACCAACTCTTGATTCGGTTTGATCAACCGCTTAGACCTAATTGAGCTACCCAAGCCCGAACCCAGTATTATGAATATGTCTTAGATCTAAAAATTCTCAATTTTAGACCTAATTAATATTTCCATAATCTTAATTCTTAATTAAGTTTAGGGTTCATAAACAAAATATGCACAATAAATCCTAGGGTTTCAGGATCTAGGGTTTTGCAGAAAGTAAGTTTTGGTTTTCTGATTAAGGACGAACACGCAGCACCCCTACACATCATAAGAACACCCCATCGAATGGGAAGGAGAGGGCCTTTAAATCCCTTCTTCGTTCTTATGACCGGACGGCCAAGAGGAACGCCTTAATCAGAAACATGTAAATACTACAAAACTAGTTAGATCTATATCATATATCTCATATATAAAAATTAGATCTAACTAAAAATATTTTTGCATACATCTCATGTATCATATCATGCATGTTTTAGATCTAAATTATCTCATAAATATCTAAAAAATTAGATTTAAATTTGATCTATCAAAATAAAATTCTAATCTAGATAATTATGTAGAACTATTCTACAACTAGTCTAGACATGCATCTATCATATCTCATATGATATTTAAAATTAAATAAATTTATTTTTTATTTTTTAGATGTTATTATAATATTTATAATATCAAAAAATAGTAAATAAATAGATCTAAAAATTATAATTTAATTAAATTAAAATTATGATCATGCAAGACTATTCTATAGAACTAATTCTATTCCTAGTGTAGTCATGCATCTCATACATCTTAGATCTAAATTATTTAATTTTTAATTTTTTAATTTCAGATCTAATCACATCTCATGTGACATCTAAAATCATCTAATTATTTGGTCAAAAATAAATTAAAATCAGATCTAAATGAATTATGGAACTCGGCTCTGATATCCAGTTGAAAGGAAAAAATCCTGATTTTTCCGGATCCAGGTTCGTTCAGATCTGATTGGATCAGGAGGGATATTTCAAAAAAAAATTTCTCTTAAGATCCTAATCAGATCTTGAGATCCTCAGATCTAATTCTTATTATTTTAATAATAAAAATAAAAATAAATTTAATTTAATTTAATTATTTTTTATTTTGGGTAATTCAATTATCCTGTGATGATCCCGATATTTGCTTGAGATTCTGGATGTAGCCACGCAAGTGCCTAGCCTCTATTGGTATCCACTTAGACAGGATCTAAAGATCTTCTCCTTCTCAATCAATCCTCTAAAAATTAGATCTAGATCTGATCTTGAAGGTCTTCAAAACTACTTTTGAAGATCAACCAATGTCTCTTGTAGTAGTTCTGCCTTCTTCCTTTCCTCGCACCTTTCAC
Organism: Cocos nucifera; assembly: GCA_006176705.1. Classification (NCBI taxonomy): domain Eukaryota; kingdom Viridiplantae; phylum Streptophyta; class Magnoliopsida; order Arecales; family Arecaceae; genus Cocos; species Cocos nucifera. The sequence goes on from QRFJ01000492.1 coordinate 239,749, forward strand.
TTGCTTGGATCGCACCTTGTTCATGCCCAAAAGCCCTTGGACATGGAGAGGAGAGAGAGGACTAGAGGGTGGCATGGAGAAGGAGAAAGAGGGGCTATGTGGCGTGGGCTAAAGGTAGAAGAATTGAATTCTAGGCACAGACGATTTATATAGACTCTGCTACACCATGCAGTGCCACATCATCCTGGCCAATCACGACCCTTTGTGCAATTAGATCTAAATATGATTGGTTGGATGACATCATCTAATCTAATTAGATGAGAGATCTACAAAACTCTCCTTAGGTGGCACCAAGACTGGGTCAAACAAGTCTCCAGGTACTCTTCTATGGGTGCATGATACGTGGGCAGATGTTTAAGTATCCAGGGTCAACATTTGACCAATGTTCGAAGACAAAATTTAGTAGGTGACGAAAAATGATAGGTGTTGTCTCAAATTTATCTCATAAATTAAGACAATCCTTTTCTAACCTGAACAAACTCCAGTCAAACCAAGTAAAGATTTTTAAGTGAGCCCAAACACATTTGGCTCAGTCGAGATGAGCTTTAATGATTGTTATAGGAGAACATTAGGCTCAGTCGTGTGCTAGCACGATTTTTTTGAACCTAATTGAATTTTATTCAAATCAATTGAACTAGGTTAATCTAATTGATAATATCTAGATCCAAACTCTTGTTTGTATGATCCAATTAGGTTCAGTTCTATATGGTAATGGGATATGTTGTGATCTCTATCATCGACATCATCAAAACACCTTCCGATGAATCATAACTTTTTTGATTCAGACAACTAGTAATGATCGATCATCTAAATCATTCTAATTGCTCCCAAAATCCATCCAGTGACACCTAGCAGTATATGGTGGCAACCCATCAGAACTAAAAGTGAATCTCTCCGCACAGTTATCTGTGTGATTAAGTTCTTCTATCTTAAAATCTAACTGAATTAGGGTTAAGGTGATCTCATCAAATTCTAATTTCCGTCATATGAATTAATCATTCGATTCAAGTCCAATGTGAAAATCTTAATAGAAACTCTTTCTATTATTTCACTCTGCCATGGCCATGGGCTTATGGACTTGATTCTCATGATCATCATAGGGCTGCTCCTCATCTACCGAGGTAGATAGATTTTCTATTGGTGCAATCCAATTCCTATAATAAACATACTATAGCCAACATACACCTCAGAATTTCGAATGGCTAGGAGATCGAGTTATGGTGTAGTTAAATTATAATACCCTCAAGATAAACTACCGATGCACCTCAGATTAAAGAACCAGACACACTATTGCAGCTTTGACCCAGTCATCGACGAGAAGGTAGACTTCCTCATGACTGCTCGAGGTGGTCATGCTCAGTGCCCTCATTCTCTAATGAGTATCTGTACTCTCACTCAGGTGTCTCTACATCGTAGACTCAAGACTCATCTATCTAAAAGAAGCAATCGTATACCAATCTTTCAGATCAATCACCATCCTCATGATGATCCTACGATCGAGAGCATTTTATAAGTTAATAATGAAAATTCATGTCTTAAATTTTTAACTCTTAAAAATATAAACTGTCGTTACCATTAAGTCAAGGGATGTATCACAAACATTTTTAAATACATACTATGATAGAAAATAATTTATTTTATTATTTATAGTTAAAATTATAATTTTACCTTTAGAAGTGTATTACAAGTGTCAGCCAATCTGGCTTCTAGGACACACATATCTAACACAGGGTTCCTTGGATGATCGATAGATCATCTAGTCACTAATGGAGGGGAGCGTCCTTCCCCACATCGTTGAAAGGATGCATCAGAAGGACGACGTCGAAAGGTTCGATGAATCATTTGCTATCTTTCTAGGGGTAAGTGGTTCCTTCTGATTTTGACTTCATGCCCATTAAGCTTTGGAACTGGGATCTTTTATGATGCTGATTTATTGTGTGTTTTGCAGCTGGGATACTACCTTTTTGCCCACTCTGAAGTAGTAAGCCAAAATTGGATCAAAGCTTCTAGAGCCCTAAAAGAAGCTCGCGCAGAAGTCGAGAAGGCCCGGGCTGAGGCCGATGTTCTAAAGGTTGCCTCGGAGATCCATTCATCTGAAGTCGAATGCCTTCAGAATGAATTGAGAGAGGAGCATGGCTAGATGGCGAAGTTGAGGGTTGAGCTAGCCCTGGAAAAGGAGGAGAAAAGGAAGGCACAAGTGGAGGTTAGCGCTGCCATGGAAAGGGCTGTGCAGAACTTCAAGTCCTCTAAGGATATGGAGGACATCAAAATAGACTTCGCCCAAGAAGCCATCTTGGAAGGGTTCTAGGACTGTATGGGGCGAGTCGTCGAGAATTTTCCCAACATTGATTTGGATCTCCTCCTAGAAGAGCTAGAGGATAGAGCCGGCCCATCATGCACCAATGTCGAGGTCGCTCCTGAATGCATAGGTACAGCATCCGAGCCTACCCAAGGGTCGGAGTCGGTCGAGAATGTCCCGACCTCTCCAATGGGTGAGCCACCCAAGGTCTAAACTTTTGACATCTATAAATCCTTTTTTTTATGTACCAATCATATTTCAAGTAATGAGAGCAAATCTTTCTTTTTCTTTACACTTTGCGTTGTTTGTGATTCAGAATGTCTCTATCAATCAGGGCCATGACATCGTTTCTCCGGTTGATGCCGATCCCTTACCTTAGGGGGTTTTGTTCAAGCCTTTGATAAAGGGTTTGAAGAAGGAGGTCCACCAATTGAGAAAAAGATTGAAGAGAGTTGAGGCCAACCTTCTGGCCTATCAAAAAAATGCTGCGGAGGCAACTAAGGAAGTCACTCGCCTCCAAAGTTTACACATGAAGGACGTGGCGAGCTTCAGCATTCGGAAGAAAAATTTTGAGAAGGAGATCGCCAAACTCTAGAAGAGCGCGAGCGATGAGTCTTGGATGCTCACAACGAAGATCGACTCTCTAGAAGTTGATCTCAAGAAGGCGGAAGAGAAGATTCATCTCTTGGAAGGGTGTTCACCATGGTCCACCGACGAAGCTCAGCATAACTGAAACTGGTCGAAGAAGTTCTTCTCACTTCAAAAGCAGCTGCAGGATGCTGAAGATTGGCACAATAATTATCGAGCGACCTGGGTAGGGAAGATGTCCGAGCTTGAAGGCAAGCTAAAGACTGCCAGGGATGAGGCAACCTATTTTCGGAAGAAGTTTCATAGCATCAGCAGGCTGGATCAAGAGGCAAATCTAAGGAGCTCATCTTTCTGAGGAGGACTGTCGGCGAACTCTCGAAGGCTGTTAGGGTGGAGAAAATCGAAGTTAAATAATTGAAGCTCCAATTGACCTAGGAGAATCAAGCCATCAAGGATGCTGAAGCTGAATATGAGGTTTTGAGGAAACAGCGGCGAGAACTCGAGGCCAAATTTGAATACTCCAACAGGATGTACATCGATAGTCTATACAAAAAGGAGCTAGAGGAGGAAATTTTCAAACTAAAGAAAGTTTTGGTGATGGCTGGAGCCGATAGCCCAAAGTCTTAAGAGCTTGGATCGCCTTAGGACTTTGCCTCTTTTTTTTTGTGTAATCAATTTCACTAATCTTTATCTTGTCTGTAATGTATTTGCTTTTTCACACAGTCAGCCTTTGCCGACCTTTATCTTACTTGTAGTGTGCCCATTGTAATTGATCTTATTAACTTTTACTTGTAATGAACTTAACTTCATAATAAAATAGTACCTTTTTCATTGTCATCTCTTGTGGATTCTATTTTGGATGCCTCATTTTTCTTTCATTTCTAACAAGATGCTTGTCGTGGACATTGGGTCAGAGGTTCATTCCATGGATTAGGATGGGATTTTTTCTTTGGCATTTGGCACGGTCATAGGGGAATGTGCTCATCAATCGTTAGTAGGGCCTTGACCTTTCCCTCATTTTAAATCAGCATGGCCTTGACCTTCCACCCCTTATAGGATTGTAGAGGTTCGTTAGATCCATCGGTGGATTCTCGTCTTGGCTTAACAAGGCCTTTGACTTTGCTCATGTTAGGACGAGGTTCTTCTTCTGTTCCTAACGGGCTGCAGGGGCACATTAGAACCGTCGGTAGGGCCTCTCCCCTCATCTCGTCTTAATTCAATGAGGCCTTTGGCCTTACTCACGTTAGGATGAGGTTCTCCTCCTATCTCTAATGGGCTATAGGGGCACATTAGGGCCATTGGTAGGGCCTCTCCTCTCATCTCATCTTAGTTCAACGAGGCCTTCGACCTTGCTCACGTTAGGATGAAGTTCTCCTCCGGTTTCTAATGGACTGTAGGAGCACATTAGGGCCATTGGTAGGGTCTCTCCCCTCATCTCATCTTAATTCAATGAGGCCTTCAACCTTGCTCACGTTAGGATGAGGTTTTCCTCCTATTTCTAATGGGCCGTAGGGGCACATTAGGGCCGTTGGTAGGGCCTCTCCCATCATCTCATCTTAGTTCAATAAGGCCTTCGACCTTGCTCATGTTAGGATGAGGTTCTTCCCCTATTCCTAACGGGCCACTTTTGGTTGCTTTAGAGTTGTCATTACACAATCTTTGTGCTAAGAAGTAATGAAGTTAAAATAGAAAGAACTTTATTAAAGAAAAATTATTGATAGTACATTCTTAAGTTTTTCAAATTCCAAGGCCGTGGGAGTGTCGCCCCTCCAAGCTCCTTCAAGCGGTAAGTTTCGAGTCAGATGACCTCCTCCACTCTATACGGACCTTCCCAATTTAGGGTGAGCTTTCTTTGCTCTTCAGGCTTCAAAATGGATGCTCATCGGAGTACCAAGTCCCCCACTCTGAATGCTTTGCTTTTTACTCTAGAGTTATAGTATCTGGCTACTCTTCGTCTGTTGTCATCCAAACTTGGGCATCTTCTCTCTTTTCTTCCAATAGATCGAGATTGACTCTAAGATTCTATGAGTTACGATACTCATTGAAGGCTATGACCCATACTGATGGAAGTTTAAGCTCGATCGGAATGACTGCCTCCATCCTAAAGGCTAGACGAATGGTGATTCCTCAGTTGGTAGCCTATGAGTAGTTCGGTATGTCCAAAGGACGTGGTAGAGTTCGTCCACCCAAGTCCTCGCTTTTTCAAGCCTTATCTTGATGTCCTATAGTAAAATTCTATTGGTCACCTCTGCTTCACCATTTGCTTACGGATGGACCACTGATGTGAAGTGATGGAAGATGTTTAGATCTTCGCAGAACTCAACGAATCTCATCCTAGCAAACTATCGCCCGTTATCTATTATGAGAGTTTGGGACCGACCAAACCGATAGATGATTGACTTTTAGATGAAGTCCTATACCTTGACCTCAGTAATTTTTGCTAGTCGTTTAGCTTTGATCCATTTGGTGAAGTAGTCAATCGCAACCAGGAGGAACTTTCATTGTCCAGATGCCATTGGAAAAGGACCAAGTAAATTCATTTTCCACTACGCAAATGACCAAGGTGCGCTTAGTAGAGTAAGCTCGAAGGCCGACTGTCTTTGTATGTTTGTATTTTTCTGACAACGATCATATTTCTTAACATACTCTATAGAGCCGTGGTACCAGGTCGGCCAATAATACCCTTATCAAAATAGTCTTTGTGATAGAAATCTGGCTCCTACTTGACTTTCATAAATTTCCTCGTGCACTTTTCATAATGCGAAGTCGACCTCTGAAGGTTGGAGACATCTCAAAAGCGGTAGCGAATATGATCTTTTATACAGCTTGCCCTCATACAAAATGTACCAAAAGGCTTGATTTTTGAGTTTTCGAGCTTCTTTCGGATCATGAGGAAGAACTCCCTCTTTAAGATAGGTAACTAACAGGTCAATCCAGCTCAGCTCGTACTCCATCTGCATAATAAGCTATGATTTCTTTAAGCTTAGTCATTTTAGAGTTTCAAAAAATACTTTTTTGGACAGCTCGGCTAGGGCTAAAGTGGCCAATTTAGAGAGAAAGTCAGCTCTTGTATTTTCTGCCCTCGAAATCTATTGAATGCCAAAGCTATCAAAGATTGGAGTCAAATCATTTACTTTCTCAAGGTATTTCTGCCCTCAAAATCAAATTTTTACTTGCTGCAGGCACATAATAACAGTCTTTTAACACTAAGTCTAAACCAGATGATAGTCGAAGAGGGTATGTTCCCACGGCTACGACAGCAACTCTTGCTCCATTTTCGATGCACAGGATCATCTCACCATCCCTCAGCCTCTTGCTATCCTCAAGACCCTACATAGAAGTGCACAAGTGAGCACTAGAACCATAGTCAAGCACCCAACTGATGCAGAAGAAATCGTAAGGTTAGACTCAATAATGAGCATACCTCTAGAAGGACCTGCCTCCTTCTTCTTTAGGGTGGCCAGGTAAGTAGGACAGTTCCACTTTCAGTGGCCATCATTGTTGCAATGAAAATACTTTCCTTTGTCAACAGCCTTCTTCTTCAGCTCTGTCTTTTTCTTCTTTCCTCCTTCCATTTTCTGCTTTTTCGCAGACTTCTTCTTCTTTCCAAAAGACTTTCTCTTGGAAGAAGTCTATTCCATAGCAAGAACTGAGCCTTTAGAATCTTTCATAGGAAAGCTCAGCGATAGTAACCAGCATGTTCATAAGTTTAGGCCAAGGAATTTTGAAGTTTATGCATATGGTAATTCATGATGAACTGCCCATATGCATCAGTCAAGGATTGCAGAATTAATATCATTCTGCAGATCCAAGTCCAACTTCACTCCGAGCTTCTCAAGCTCTTCCATGTCCTTGATCATCATGTCAGACAATGATCTTGGACTGACTGCCCATCACGCATCTTAGCCTTAAAAAGTCGTTTAGTGACTTGATACTTTGGCTGCGCGACTCTGTTCACCAAACATCTCCTGTAGGTGAGCCAACATTTGGTGAGCAGTCCTGATATCTTCATGTTGGCATTGAAGTTCATCAGACATTGAGCCCAACATGTAGTATCTGGCCTTATTATCTTCGTCAATCCATTTTTCTAGAGACGCTCTCTCTTTCAGTGAATGGACGAGCTGGTAAGGTGGGAGGGTCCTGATCCAATACATGAGTTAACTTCTCGAAATCCAAAATGATTTTAAAGTTTTGAAGTCAATCCTTGTAATTTGGTCTGGTCAGTCTATGGGTGTTCAGGATTCGTGCTAATGGGTTGGATGCAGACATTTTCCTATAGAGAGTCAAAGTTTCTAGTTAGATATTGTAATTAAGACTTAACCAATTTATTTATAGATTTTATTTTTAAACAAATTAGCTCCCACTATTTTCTCGGATCCCTACACTCCCTCTATAGAGATGCAAAAATCTCCATGATTACTGATTTCTAGTGGATGGTGCAGTCCCACCAACTTGACTCATCACCTCACCTAACAGTTATTGGTGATGGGTTAGCCAATGAGTGAACAACTCTTGTTCAATGATTCTCTAATCATGGTGCACCCAAACTTGGTCTCTAATTCATGAATCTCACCGTGTCCAGAATATTGATCCACTCCTTAGTTAAGTCAGACCCACCATTTGCATAGATTGGATTCCTAATTGAGTCTCTCACCATATCCAAAATATTGAGCCCAATCCATCCTCCAGCCCATAGCATCCAATGCCTAATAGACATGGTTGCATCTTCTCGGTGCAACTGAGCCACTGTAATCCAGTCGAGAACAATCAACCCCGAAAAGGGCCCGCACATCTACAATGGTGGAAGACCTTAGACTTAATCTTTTCTTAGGGAGATTTGATTTAGGTCTCATTAAACTAGACTTGACATAGTCATAACCATTATGACTAAACCTAGTGGCATGGGTTAGCTCGAATTATTGACCACCTCAGATCAGAACTAAGCCAACAAACATAGCCAGGTTAGTGAGACCGTTGGAAAGGATATGCCATTAACTCGATAAGAATGCATTCGAGTCGAGTAGCTTCCAATTAAAAACCAGTCGATCGTATCTGCCAAACTTACCTTAGACACCAAATTGTTGAGCCAGAACCAATCAGGTTAGCCTACAATCCAGACTCTAACCACTGAGCCTAATTAGGTCTTAGCTTGATCGATCACTCACGTGACTCGATCTTGACCCAGACTTAATCCTATTAGGCTGGTCAATTTAAGCACTGTTGATCCCATCTAACCAACTCTTGATTCGGTTTGATCAACCGCTTAGACCTAATTGAGCTACCCAAGCCCGAACCCAATTTTATGAATATGTCTTAGATCTAAAATTCTCAATTTTAGACCTAATTATATATTTTATAATCTTAATTCTTAATTAAGTTTAGGGTTCATAAACAAAACATGTAAATAAAATCCTAGGATTTCAGGATCTAGGATTTTGCAGAAAGTAAGTTTTTGATTTCTGATTAAGGACGAACGTGCAGCACCCCTACACATCATAAGAACACCCCATCGAATGGGAGGAAGAGAGGTCTTTAAATCCTACTTTGTTCTTATGATCGGACGGCCAAGGGGAATGCCTTAATCAGAAATACAACTAATCTACAAAACTAATTAGATCTAAGCATATATCTCATATAAAAATTGATCTAATTAAAATATGTTTTGCATATATCATATCATGCATATTTTTTAGATCTAAATTATCTCATAATCATCTAAAAAATTAAATTTAAATTTGATCACATCAAATAAAATTTAATCTAGACCTTTTGTAGAACTATTTTACAACTAGTCTAAACATGCAACTATCATATCTCATATGAACAAATTAAATTTAATTTATTTTTTATTTTTAGATCTAATTATAATATTTATAATATCAAAAAATAGTAAATAAATAGATCTTAAAATCATAATTAATCAAATAAAAATTATGATTATACTAGACTACACATAGAATAATTCTATTTCTAGTCTAGTTATGTATCTCATACATTTTAGATCTAAATTAATTAATTTTAATTTTTTAATTTTCTAATTTTAGATCTAATCACATCTCATGTGATATCTAAAATTACTAATTTATTAGATTAAATCAGATCTAAATAAATTTTATGCAACCTGGCTCTGATACCAGTTGAAGGGAAAAATTAGATTTTTTAGGTCAGGTTCGTTCAAATCTGATTGGATCGAGAGGCATATTTCAAAAATTTATTCTTAGATCTAAATTAGATCTGATACTTTTAGATCTAATTTTATAATTTAATAAATAAAAAAATTAAATTAAATTAAATCTAAATTAATATTATCCTTGATTTGGGTAATCCGATTATCCTTTGATGATCCTGTTGATTGTCTGAGGTTCTGGATCTAGCCACGCAAGCGCCCGACCTCTACTGATATGCACTTGAGCTGAATCTAGAGATCTTCTTCTTCACTTTCTTTTCTTCAAAAATTAGATCTAAATCTGATTTTGAAGATCTTTAAAACTCCTTTTGAAGATGTGCTGTTGTCTCTTGTAGCAGGGCTGCCTTCATGCTTTCTCGTCGACCTTTTCTTACTTGGATCGCACCAAACTGAAGCCCAACTTTCTTGAGCATGGATAGAAGAGAGAGGGTCAGAAGATGGCATGGAGGAGGGAGAGGGGCAGCCTTGGGGTGAGGGCTAAGAGGAACTCACAAAAAGTTTGGTGCAGATAGGGTTTATTCATAGACCCTGCTGCGCCATGCAGTGCTGCATCATCCCGGCCAATTGCATTGCTTCATGCAATCAGATCTAAATCTGATTGGTGGGATGACATCACCTAATCCAATCAGATAAGAGCCCCATAAATTCATCCTTAGATGGTGCCTAAGACTGGTCAAAGTCTTTAGGTAAGGGTCACCTAAGTTGAATCCAAGAAGCAACCTGGAGTCCCATCCGTATGGGACTTCAGTGTTTATCCACATGGGGCACATGCCATCCTAGGCGTGCACCCTCCATCTGCCAACCAAATGGCAGGTGGACTTGGTCAATAAGTCTCTCCTATGGGTGCATGACACATGGGCAGATGTCCAAGGGTCAAAGATCAACGTTTGACCAAAGTCAAAGGACAAGAATTAGCAGGTGACGAAAATGGCAGATATTATCTCAAATTTATCTCATAAATTAAGACAACCCTTTTCTGACCTGGACAAGCTTCAGTTAGACCAAGTAAAGGTACCTGAGTGAGCACAAACATATTTGGCTCAGTCGAGACAACTTTTAATGATAGAAAAAGGAAAATGTTAGGTTCAATCGTGTGCTAGCACGATTTCTCTTGAACCTAATTGAATCTAATTCAAATCAATTGAACTGGATTAGTCCAATTGATGATATCCAGATCCAAACCCTTGTTTGTGTGATCCAGTTAGGTTTAGTTCTGTATGGTAATGGGATATGTCATGATCTCCATCATCGACATCATCGAAACTCCTTTCGATGGATCAGAACTCTTCTGATTCAGACAACTAGGAATGATCGATCATCTAAATCATTCTAATTGCTCCCAAAATCCACCAGTGACACCTAGCAGTATATGGTGGCAACCCATCAAAATTGAAAATGAACCTCTCGGTGCAGCTACTTGTGTGATTAAGTTCTTCTATCTTGAGCCCCGATCAGATTAGGGTTAAGGTGAACTCGTCAAACCCTAATTTCTATCATATGATTTAATCATTCGATTCAAGTCCGATGTGAAAATCTTAATAGAAACTCTTTCTATTATTTCACTTTCTGCCATGGCCATGGGCTTATGGACTTGATTCTCATGATCATCATAGGGCTGCTCCTCTTCTACCGAGGTAGATAGATTCCCTCTTGGTGCAATCCAATTCCTACAATGAACATGCTATAGCCAACATACACCTCAGAATTCTAAATGGCTAGGAGACCGAGTCATAATGTAGTCAAACTATAACACCCTCAAGGTGAACTGTCGATGCATTCAGGTCAAAGAATCAGACACACCACTGTAGCTTCGAGTCAGTCATCGACGAGAAGGTAGGCTTCCTTATGACTACTTGAGGTAGTCACGCTCTGTGCTCTCATTCTCTAACGAGTATCTATACTCTCGCTTTGGTATCTCCACACTGTAGTCTCAAGACTCATCTACTATGAAGAAGTGATTGTACACTAACCTTCCGGATCAATCACCATCCTCATGATGATCCTATGGTCAGGAGCATTTTTATGAGTTAATAATGAAAATTCTTGTCTTAAATTTTCAACTCTTGAAAATAAGAATTATCATTACCATTAACTCAAGGGATGTATCACAGACACTAAATACACATATGTGATAGAAAATAACTCATTTAATTATTTATAGTCAAACTTATAATTTTGCCCCTAGAAGTGTATTACAAGTGTCAACCAATTCTGGCTTCTAGGGCAGACATATCTAACACAAATGGTCCAGAAGTGGTATTCCTTATTTTGTACGTGGATAACATTCTCTTAATCGAAAATGATATTCCCGCACTATAAGAAATAAAAGTCTGATTGTCATAACAGTTCTCCATTAAGGACTTGGGTGAAGCATCCTACATCCTAGGAATGAAGATCTATAGGCATAGATCTAAAAGGATGCTTGGTATATCTCAGTCCATGTACAAAGAAACTATGCTGAACAGGTTCAGAATGGAGAATTCCAAAAAGGACCATCTTTCGATAGGCCAAGAAATTTCTCTCTCTAAGAAGGATTATCCGACAACTCTTGAAGAGAGAGAGAGCGTATGAGTAGAATCCAATATGCTTTGGTAGTGGAGTCTATTATGTATGAATGATATGTACGAGACCAGACGTGGCATACTCACTAGAAGTGGTAAGTAGATACCAGTCTGACCCTAAAAAAAATTATTGAAAGGTGGTTAAAACCATCCTTAAGTATTTGAGAAATATTAAGGACTAATGGTTAGTTTATGGTGAGTTAGATCTGAAGCTTCTGAGGTTTTACAGACTTCAGCTTTCAATGTGACCATGATGACAGTAAAAGTATGTTGGGGTATATCTTTACTCTAAATGGTGGAGCCATCTACTGAAAGAGTTCCAAGTAGCATATAGTGACTAATTCTGTTTACAAAGCAGAGTATATGGCAACATCAAATGCAGCAAAGGAAGCTATGTGGCTGAGAAAGTTTATAATCGAGCTTGAAGTAGCAGCCTCCATTGATGGTCCAGTCCTGCTCTACTATAATAGCACTGGCGCTATAGCTCAAGCAAAGAAACCGAAGGCACACCAGCGAATAAAGCATATTCTGCGCCGCTTTTATTTGATCCATGAAATCATGGATCGTGATGACATCGACCACTAGAAGATCGACGAAAAGAAGAACCTAGCTGACCCCTTCACTAAAGTCCTAGCAATCAAAGAATTCGACAACCATAAATCGAAGATGGGTATTAGATACTGCACCGAGTGACTTTAGGATAAGTGAGAGTTGTTGGAAATTGTGCCCCAAAATTAATTATCAATTTTTGATGGTTGAGCTATTTTATAATTATAATTGATTTATTAATTAACAAAAATATTTTGGCATCTTTTTTATCATAAGTTTACATCTTCTAATGAACTCCATTATTGTGATGAAGTCCTTAGGACTGTTTAGTTTCAATAAAAAGAAGATTTATCGATTAGTCCTTAAATTTATTCACGATCAAATGATAGACTTTTAATTAGGACAACAACGTCTATCGAGCATAGGTCGCTATATGCCATATAGGTTGGTTATCCTCTTAAACCAAGAAGTATGGAGACACTGGTATGGCATACAGGTGAGATGTATGGGTACATCGTCATTGAACGTGATCCAACTTCAGAGCATTCTACTATCGAGAATGTCTCTGATGGGATATAGGTATAAGTATTCCTTAGACCTAAGATCACCTCAATGACTTTCAAGCAACTCACTATGCTTTGGTACCGGACTAACTGAATTTCTAATTCAGCAATGGAAGGCTTCTAGGCACAGTCAAGTACTTACGAAGTTGGAGTGTGATCAAGATGGAATTGACCACTCCAAGAGTTGGAGAAGAATGTATCACTATATTTCAATATAGCAAAACCTTGGCCAGGATAATCCATTAGATGGATTTGATATTTTGAAATATAATGTGGACACTCTGATCAGAGTTGATAGTTGAACTCTGAGGTGTCCTATGAGCATTGTGGTCAAGGGGATGAATTATATGAAAACTATATCTGCATGGGTTCTAAGGATGGTGTTCTACACCTTCGACCTATTCGACCATCGGATATCATTGCTAGATGGATCCTTCGATTGGTATAAAAATTTATTCATATGCTACCAACTTAGGTTTGCACCTATGAGATCACATACATTAGAGCTTATGATCTGATCGGATGGTTGATCAACGATTAAGAATCGTTCTAGGATTAAACAATCAATACGATTGGTGTTTAACCTAGTGCAAGTGTTGCAGGAGGATCGATTAGCAATTGGATTGCTAATTGGCTTAATTTGATTAAGCCAATAGGACTTGAGATTAAGTATAATTAAATATAATTTAATTAGATTTAGTTTGGACTTGATTGGATCAAGTTCAATTGATTTATTGGATAAGCCAAGTGCAAGAAAGAACTAGTCCTAGTCTAACTAGGACTCGGATTAACCCAATTTTTTAATTTGATTAAAAAATAAATCAGAATTAAATCTAATTTAATTTAATTTAATTAAGTTCTTAAATGGGTTAGGGCCTTATTTAATTGGGTGGGTTTAATCTTGATTTTATTTGGTTAAAAGATCCTATTTGACCAAGTCACATTTATAGGTATTTCAATTTGCACACGCCTGCCCACTCCTTTCCCTGATGTTCAGGCAGCCATTACCTGTGATGCGGGAGCATCCGAGACTACTGATCAATCCTTAAGTCCTGAGCAGATTCCTTCGGCAAAACAAACACTATCGGTACTTATTCATGCCAAGACTAACTTCGGTTACAACTTGCTTCGATGGGTTAAGGAATGATGATACCAATATCAAAATTCGTTGCTGATCGATGATATATCAAAGGGGAGTTATTCAGGATAAGTTCCATAGTGATTTAATGCTCTTTGGAAGTAGATATTTGCTAGTTATTGTTGGTGGACGAATTTTGAAGGCTGAAGAGATAAGACTCCTAGTCCCCATGTCATTTATTGCATTATTGTTGGTGGACCTGAAGAGATAAGACTAGTTCCTAGACCTTTAATGCTATTTCAGTTTTGTTTAGTCTTTAATGTTTGGGTAGTTCCCATGTTGTTTTCAATTCTGAGTCTAATATCTATATAATGAGACATATTCTCATTTTGTAATCAGACTGGTTGAATGAATGAAAATTCCTCTTTGTGAGTTGAATTATTATCTCGATTCTTTATCCAACGTCGTTGGTGGTGAATCAAACAGTTCTTTATCCTTGGCCGGTGGAATTTCCTTTAAGCCTTGGTGGTGAACTGCAACTATCTCGGTCCTTTATCCTTGGCTGGTGGCTTGTGCCTTTAGGCTTAGGTGATAAACCTTCCATATCCTCGAGTTACACACATCCCCACAAACACAGTGCCTCGTCCACTTCCTCCCAGAATCGCTCACTCCACAGAGCTTATTTGTGGAAACTCAAAACACGAAAGTTGTAGATCTACGAGTCCTTGATCTGTGACTTTTGGAATCGGGTCAATCCGACCTGTATTGAGGAAGTTACGCCCATTTTTCCCAAAATCGCGCAATCCTGAAATTTTCTGTTCGGAGTCACTCGCCCACGCACGCATCAAGTTGGTATCAGAGCTCAAGGTTGAACTTATCTTGAGTGATTCCTTTGTAATGTTATCTTCTACTTATCATGGGTGACGAACAAGTTCCACGAGGCTTGACTTTGGAGCAAGCGCACGACCTAAGGCGAGATCGTGCTATAGAGAATCTCCAAAGGCAAATGGAGCGAGTTCTCAATCTCCTAGAGAACCCGGCAAGACAAGAGCAACCAGCAAGGCGTCCCGATGTTCAGCGACACCATGACAATTCAGATTCGCATCACAATTCTAATGATGATTCTAATTCCACTGGAGGCAACTCTAGTGCTTCTGAGCACCGAGTTCGGAGAAGAAGAAGAAGACACCATGAGAATGACCGTGAGATTAAAGCAGATGCACCTGAGTTCGAAGGTAGTCTCAATCCTGACAACTTTGTTGATTGGCTCCATGCCATTGAACGAGTTTTTGACTTCAAGTCCTACTCGGATGAGAAGAGGTGCAAGGTCGCTGTTCTGAAACTTACTAAATATGCTTCTCTATGGTGGGAGAATTTAAAGCATCAGCGAGCTAGAGAAGGGAAAAGCCGAATCAAGTCTTGGGATAAACTCAAGAAACTTATGAAGAAGAGGTTCTTGCCCGATACCTATAAGCAAGATCTGTTTCTCAAGTTGAATTCCCTAAGACAACAAGGGATGAGTATTGAAGAATATATTCGTGAGTTCGAACAACTCATGATGAGGTGTGAAGTTCCAGAAGTTCCCGAGCAAACCATCGCTCGATTCCTTGGTGGCATGAATCAGGAAATTGCTGATTTGGTTGAACTTCAGCCTTATTGGTCCTTCGAAGATGTTTGCAAGCTAGCAATGAAGGTTGAGAAACAACTAAAGAGTAGCAAGAGGTTTTCTTCCAGAACCTCCTCGAAGGGGACATCCTACTTTAGGGGTGCTTCCTCAAGCAAATATGAAGGTGTTTCGTCGAAAGCTAAGGGTAAAGAGAAGTTGGTGGAACCCGTCAAAGAAACCAGCAAGAAAGTTGATGGTGACACAAGGAAGTGTTTTAAGTGCCATGGCTATGGGCATTTGCAAGCTAATTGTCCAAATCGGAGAGTTATGACTCTTCAAGAAATTGAGAAGATCGATTTGGAACTTCAAGAGGCCAGCGATGAACATGACCAGAATGATTCTGAAGCTAAAGAATCCGAGAATATCGTTGAAAAAGCTGATGATGGCGAGTTGTTGGTGATACGGAGAGCATTACATGCTGAGATATCTCCCGAAGAAAATGAGCAAAGGGAGAACATCTTCCACACCCGTTGCACTATTAACGGGAAGGTGTGTACGATGATTATCGATGGAGGAAGCTGCACCAATGTCGCCTCGACAACCATGATTGAAAAACTGAAGCTACCAACATCGAAACATCCTCAACCTTACAAGCTTCAGTGGCTTAGCAAAGGAAGTGATGTGAAGGTAACCAAACGAGCCCTTATATCATTTTCCATTGGGAAGAATTATCGAGATGAAGTTCTGTGCGATGTTATTCCCATGGATGCTTGTCACTTGTTGTTAGGTAGACCTTGGCAATATGATAGAAAGGCTGTACATGATGGGCATAAAAACACATACTCTTTTCACAAGGAACGAAAATGCATTACTCTTGAATCTTTGAAACCGAGCATGCTACATCGAAATCAACCTGGGGAGGGAAACACTAGTAAGGAAAATCTTTTCTTGAGTAAAACACAGGTTGAGAGAGCCATTACCAAACAGAAAAATGTATTTGCTTTGCTTATGGTTGAGAAAAAGAGTGAGAAAGAGAGACCTATACATCCGAAAATGCATTCCTTGTTAAGAGACTTTGCAGATGTGTTCCCCGAAGAATTGCCATCTGGATTACCTCCAATAAGAGGTATTGAGCACCAAATTGACTTGCTGCCCGGTGCCCCTCTACCGAACAAAGCAGCATATAGATGCAACCCGGAGGAAACAAAGGAGTTGCAAAGACAAGTCAATGAACTTATCGACAAGGGATATGTTCGAGAAAGTATGAGCCCATGTTCTGTTCCGGCTCTACTCGTACCAAAGAAGGATGGAACATTCAGAATGTGTGTCGATAGCCGAGCCATCAACAACATCACTATTAAGTATAGGTATCCTATACCTAGACTTGATGATATGCTTGATGAATTATATGGTTCTACTGTGTTTTCGAAGATAGATTTGCGAAGTGGCTATCACCAGATCCGAATGCGGGAAGGAGATGAGTGGAAAACAGCTTTCAAGACTAAGGGAGGTTTATATGAATGGTTGGTTATGCCATTCGGACTTTCTAATGCTCCAAGTACTTTCATGAGGCTTATGAACGAGGTTCTTCGTTCCTTTATTGGTCGATTTGTTGTTGTATACTTTGACGATATCCTTGTTTATAGTCGAAGCGAAGAGGAGCATATTTCTCATCTGAAACAGGTCTTTAAAGCCTTGAGAGAACAGAAGCTTTATGCCAAAATGGAGAAGTGTGAGTTCTTCTCTTCCAGCATTATATTCCTTGGATATGTGGTTTCGAAAGATGGAATTTCCGTTGATCAATTGAAGGTGGATGCAATGAAAACCTGGCCGGTTCCGAAATCCATTACCGATGTAAGGAGTTTTCATGGCCTTGCTTCTTTCTATCATCGTTTTGTGAAGAACTTCAGTACAATCATGGCCCCTATCACTGAATGCATGAAGAAGGGTTCTTTTGAATGGACAGGAGCTGCTCATGACGCTTTTGAACTCATCAAACAGAAGCTATGTGAGTCCCCCGTTCTTGCCCTTCCTAATTTTGATAAAGTATTTGAAGTTGAATGTGATGCAAGTGGAGTTGGCATTGGAGCTGTTCTTGTTCAAGAACAAAGACCATTGGCATATTTCAGTGAAAAGTTAACTGATTCGAAGAAGAACTACTCAACTTATGATAAGGAGTTCTACGCCATTGTGAGAGCTCTTGATCATTGGAGTCATTATTTGAGGCCTAAACAGTTTGTACTTCATTCTGATCATGAGGCTTTGAAGTTTATTAGTGGCCAACGCAAGCTCAACTCAAGGCATGCCAAATGGGTAGAATTTCTTCAATCCTTTTCTTTCGTTTCGAAGTATAAACCTGGCCATACTAATGTTGTTGCGGATGCTTTATCAAGAAGATACTGTATGCTTGCTGTTCTTGATTCTAGAATTCTTGGTTTTCAATCCATGAAAGAACTATATTCTGAAGACCCGGAGTTCTCTACTATTATCGATAGTTGCAAACATGGAATTCAAGGTACATATTCTCTCCAAAATGGCTTCCTTTTCAAGGGAAATCGATTATGTGTGCCGAAGAGTTCATTTAGAGAATTGTTGATCCGAGAAGCACATGGTGGAGGTTTGGCTGGTCACTTCGGCGTGAACAAAACTCTTGAAATCCTTCAAGAGCACTTTTATTGGCCAAAGATGAGTGGAGAGGTACATGCTATCATCTTGAGGTGTGCAACTTGTCAAAGAGCAAAGAGTCATTTCCATCAAGGGCTGTATACTCCCCTCCCAGTACCATTACAGCCTTGGGAAGATGTGAGCATAGATTTTATTGTGGCTCTTCCAAGAACTCAGAGGGGAAAAGATGCCATTATGGTGGTCGTTGATCGGTTTTCTAAAATGGCTCATTTTATTCCATGTCACAAGACGGATGATGCATCTCATGTGGCTGATCTTTATTTCAAGGAGATCATTCGCCTTCATGGAGTACCAAAGACCATTGTATCTGATCGTGATTCTAAGTTTTTAAGTTATTTCTGGAAGACCTTATGGAGAATGCTTGGAACCAGACTTCTATTCAGCACCACTTGTCATCCTCAAACCGATGGCCAAACGGAAGTAACCAATCGCACTCTCACTACGTTACTTCGAGGAATGGTTAGTAAATCTCTAAAAGATTGGGATTTGAAGCTTGCACATGCTGAGTTCGCTTATAATCGATCACCGAGTTATACTACTGGTCGATCACCCTTCGAAGTTGTGTATGGAATCAATCCGCTCACACCGATTGATTTAATTCCTATTCCATCCAATTCACAAGTGAACTTTGATGGCAAAGAGAGAGCTGAATCAATGAAAAAACTCCATGAGCAGATTCGAAGCAAGATCGAGAAGGCTAACGAGTCTTATAGGAAGAAAGCTAATAAACATCGGAGGAAGGCTCATTTCCAACCAGGTGATCTTGTGTGGTTACACTTAAGGAAGGAAAGATTTCCTTCTCAGCGGAAGAATAAGCTTATGCCTAGAGCTGACGGTCCATTTGAAGTTCTCGAGAGAATTG
>QRFJ01000492.1:258751-346229 GCA_006176705.1 Cocos nucifera
AGTACCTGAGTGAGTACAAACATATTTTAGCTCAGTCGAGACAACTTTTAATGTAGAAAAAGGAAAATGTTAGGTTCAATCGTGTGCTAGCACGATTTCTTTGAACCTAATTGAATCTAATTCAAATCAATTGAACTGGATTAGTCCAATTGATGATATCCAGATCCAAACCCTTGTTTGTGTGAATCAGTTAGATTTAGCTCTGTATGGTAATGGGATATGTCATGATCTCCATCATCGACATCATCGAAACATCTTTCGATGGATCAGAACTCTTCTGATTCAGACAACTGGAATGATCGATCATCTAAATCATTCTAATTGCTCTCAAAATCCACCAGTGACACGTAGCAGTATGTGGTGTCAACCCATCAAAATTGAAAATGAACCTTTCAGTGCAGCTACTTGTGTGATTAAGTCCTTCTATCTTGAGCCCCGATCAGATTAGGGTTAAGGTGAACTCGTCAAACCCTAATTTCTATCATATGATTTAATCATTCGATTCAAGTCCGATGTAAAAACCTTAATAGAAACTCTTTCTATTATTTCACTTTTTGCCATGGCCATGGGCTTATGGACTTGATTCTCATGATCATCATAGGACTGCTCCTCTTCTACCGAGGTAGATAGATTCCCTCTTGGTGCAATTCAATTCCTACAATGAACATGCTATAGCCAACATACACCTCAGAATTCTAAATGGCTGGGAGACCGAGTCATAATATAGTCAAACTATAACACCCTCAAGGATAACTGTCGATGCATTCAGGTCAAAGAATCAGATACACCACTGTAGCTTCGAGTCAGTCATCGCCGAGAAGGTAGGCTTCCTTATGACTACTCGAGGTGGTCACGCTCAGTGCCCTCATTCTCTAATGAGTATCTGTACTCTTGCTTCGGTGTCTCCACACTGTAGACTCAAAACTCATCTACTATAAAGAAGTGATTGTACACTAACCTTCCAGATCAATCACCATCCTCATGATGATCCTATGGTCAGGAGCATTTTTATGAGTTAATAATGAAAATTTTTGTGTTAAATTTTCAACTCTTAAGAATAAGAATTATCATTACCATTAGCTCAAGGGATGTATCACAGACACTAAATATACATATGTGATAGAAAATAACTCATTTAATTATTTATAGTCAAACTTATAATTTTGCCCCTAGAAGTGTATTACAAGTGTCAACCAATTCTGGCTTCTAGGGCAGACATATCTAACACAAATGGTCCAGAAGTGGTATTCCTTATTTTGTACGTGGATAACATTCTCTTAATCGAAAATGATATTCCCGCACTATAAGAAATAAAAGTCTGATTGTCATAACAGTTCTCCATTAAGGACTTGGGTGAAGCATCCTACATCCTAGGAATGAAGATCTATAGGCATAGATCTAAAGGAATGCTTGGTATTATCTCAGTCCATGTACAAGAAACTATGCTGAACAGGTTCAGAATGGAGAATTCCAAAAAGGACCATCTTTCGATAGGCCAAGAAATTTCTCTCTCTAAGAAGGATTATCCGACAACTCTTGAAGAGAGAGAGAGCGTATGAGTAGAATCCAATATGCTTTGGTAGTGGAGTCTATTATGTATGAATGATATGTACGAGACAGACGTGGCATACTCACTAGAAGTGGTAAGTAGATACCAGTCTGACCCTAAAAAAATTATTGAAAGGTGGTTAAAACCATCCTTAAGTATTTGAGAAATATTAAGGACTAATGGTTAGTTTATGGTGAGTTAGATCTGAAGCTTCTGAGGTTTTACAGACTTCAGCTTTCAATGTGACCATGATGACAGTAAAAGTAGTTGGGGTATATCTTTACTCTAAATGGTGGAGCCATCTACTGAAAGAGTTCCAAGTAGCATATAGTGACTAATTCTGTTTACAAAAGCAGAGTATATGGCAACATCAAATGCAGCAAAGGAAGCTATGTGGCTGAGAAAGTTTTATAATCGAGCTTGAAGTAGCAGCCTCCATTGATGGTCCAGTCCTGCTCTACTATAATAGCACTGGCGCAATAGCTCAAGCAAAGAAACCGAAGGCACACCAGCGAAAAAGCATATTCTGCGCCGCTTTTATTTGATCCATGAAATCATGGATCGTGATGACATCGACCACTAGAAGATCGACGAAAAGAAGAACTAGCTGACCCTTCACTAAAGTCCTAGCAATCAAAGAATTCGACACCATAAATCGAAGATGGGTATTAGATACTGCACCGAGTGACTTTAGGATAAGTGAGAGTTGTTGGAAATTGTGCCCCAAAATTAATTATCAATTTTTGATGGTTGAGCTATTTTATAATTATAATTGATTTATTAATTAACAAAAATATTTTGGCATCTTTTTTATCATAAGTTTACATCTTCTAATGAACTCCATTATTGTGATGAAGTCCTTAGGACTGTTTAGTTTCAATAAAAAGAAGATTTATCGATTAGTCCTTAAATTTATTCACGATCAAATGATAGACTTTTAATTAGGACAACAACGTCTATCGAGCATAGGTCGCTATATGCCATATAGGTTAATTATCCTCTAAACCAAGAAGTATGGAGACACCGATATGCATACAGGTGAGATGTATGGGTACATCGTCATTGAACGTGATCAACTTCAGAGCATTCTACTATCGAGAATGTCTCTGATGGGATATAGGTATAAGTATTCTTTAGACCTAAGATCACCTCAATGACTTTCAAGCAACTCACTATGCTTTGGTACCGGACTAACTGAATTTCTAATTCAGCAATGGAAGGCTTCTAGGCACAGTCAAGTACTTACGAAGATGGAGTGTGATCAAGATGGAATTGACCACTCCAAGAGTTGGAGAAGAATGTATCACTATATTTTAATATTGCAAAACCTTGGCCAGGATAATCCATTAGTTGGATTTGATATTTTGAAATATAATGTGGACACTCTGATCAGAGTTGATAGTTGAACTCTGAGGTGTCCTATGAGCATTGTGGTCAATGGGATGAATTATATGAAAACTATATCTGCATGGGTTCTAAGGATGGTGTTCTACACCTTCGACCTATTCGACCATCGGATATCATTGCTAGATGGATCCTTCGATTGGTATAAAAATTTATTCATATGCTACCAACTTAGGTTTGCACCTATGAGATCACATACATTAGAGCTTATGATCTGATCGGATGGTTGATCAACGATTAAGAATCGTTCTAGGATTAAACAATCAATACGATTGGTGTTTAACCTAGTGCAAGTATTATAGCAGGATCGATTAGCAATTGGATTGCCAATTGGCTTAATTTGATTAAGCCAATAGACTGAGATTAAGTATAATTAAATATAATTTAATTATATTTAGTTTGGACTTGATTGGATCAAGTTTAATTGATTTATTGGATAAGCCAAGTGCAAGAAAGAACTAGTCCTAGTCTAACTAGGACTCGGATTAACCCAATTTTTTAATTTGATTAAAAAATAAATCAGAATTAAATCTAATTTAATTTAATTTAATTAAGTTCTTAAATTGGTTAGGGCCTTATTTAATTGGGTGGGTTTAATCTTGATTTTATTTGATTAAAAGATCCTATTTGACCAAGTCAAAATAACAGTCCTAGTGTGACTAGGACTCCCTATCACTTGCGCCACTTAATCCTCACACCCCATGCCCTTTTTGTTTTATTTCTTACGTGAAAATTCTCCACTCCTATGGCTTCTCATGCCCTCTTTCTCTCCTCCTTTTCTCATAAGGCAATTTGTTGGAAGACCAAGTCAAAAGAGGAGTTAGTTTTGCTTAGGATTCTATGAGATAGAATCCTTGTTGACCAAAACACCTTTCCTTGAGTGCTGCCCCCTCTTTTAATTAATTCTTCTCTTATTCTATAAAAATAATCTCCTTTTTTGTGCACCCTTCCTTGCTGGTCCACGCCAATAATTGTTTAGGAGACGCCCAAGAGTTGGATGCCCCAACAACTTTCCATGTGATGCGGGAGCATCCGAGACTACTGATCAATCCTTAAGTCCTGAGCAGATTCCTTCGGCAAAACAAACACTATCGGTACTTATTCATGCCAAGACTAACTTCGGTTACAACTTGCTTCGATGGGTTAAGGAATGATGATACCAATATCAAAATTCGTTGCTGATCGATGATATATCAAAGGAGAGTTATTCAGGATAAGTTCCATAGTGATTTAATGCTCTTTGGAAGTAGATATTTGCTAGTTATTGTTGGTGGACGAATTTTGAAGGCTGAAGAGATAAGACTCCTAGTCCCCATGTCATTTATTGCATTCCCTAGTTCCTAGACCTTTAATGCTATTTCAGTTTTGTTTAGTCTTTAATGTTTGGGTAGTTCCCATGTTGTTTTCAATTCTGAGTCTAATATCTATATAATGAGACATATTCTCATTTTGTAAGCAGACTGGTTGAATGAATGAAAATTCCTTTTTGTGAGTTGAATTATTATCTCGATTCTTTATTCAACGTCGTTGGTGGTGAATCAAACAGTTCTTTATCCTTGGCCGGTGGAATTTCCTTTAAGCCTTGGTGGTGAACTGCAACTATCTCGGTCCTTTATCCTTGGCTGGTGGCTTGTGCCTTTAGGCTTAGGTGATAAACCTTCCATATCCTCGAGTTACACACATCCCCACAAACACAGTGCCTCGTCCACTTCCTCCCAGAATTGCTCACTCCATAGAGCTTATTTGTAGAAACTCAAAACATGAAAGTTGTAGATCTACGAGTCCTTGATCTGTGACTTTTGGAATCGGATCAATCTGACCTATATTGAGGAAGTTACGCCTATTTTTCCAAAATCGCGCAATTCCAAAATTTTCTGTTCGGAGTCACTCGCCCACGCACGCATCAAGTTGGTATCAGAGCTCAAGGTTGAACTTATCTTGAGTGATTCCTTTGTAATGTTATCTTCTACTTATCATGGGTGACGAACAAGTTCCACGAGGCTTGACTTTGGAGCAAGCGCACGACCTAAGGCGAGATCGTGCTATAGAGAATCTCCAAAGGCAAATGGAGCGAGTTCTCAATCTCCTAGAGAACCCGGCAAGACAAGAGCAACCAGCAAGGCGTCCCGATGTTCAGCGACACCATGACAATTCAGATTCGCATCACAATTCTAATGATGATTCTAATTCCACTGGAGGCAACTCTAGTGCTTCTGAAGCCGAGTTCGGAGAAGAAGAAGAAGACACCATGAGAATGACCGTGAGATTAAAGCAGATGCACCTGAGTTCGAAGGTAGTCTTAATCCTGACAACTTTGTTGATTGGCTCCATGCATTGAACGAGTTTTTGACTTCAAGTCCTACTCGGATGAGAAGAGGTGCAAGGTCGCTGTTCTGAAACTTACTAAATATGCTTCTCTATGGTGGAGAATTTAAAGCATCAGCGAGCTAGAGAAGGGAAAAGCCGAATCAAGTCTTGGGATAAACTCAAAAACTTATGAAGAAGAGGTTCTTGCCCGATACCTATAAGCAAGATCTGTTTCTCAAGTTGAATTCCCTAAGACAACAAGGGATGAGTATTGAAGAATATATTTGTGACTTCGAACAACTCATGATGAGGTGTGAAGTTCCAGAAGTTCCCGAGCAAACCATCGCTCGATTCCTTGGTGGCATGAATCAGAAAATTGCTGATTTGGTTGAACTTCAGCCTTATTGGTCCTTCGAAGATGTTTGCAAACTAGCAATGAAGGTTGAGAAACAACTAAAGAGTAGCAAGAGGTTTTTCTTCCAGAACCTCTCGAAGGGGACATCCTACTTTAGGGGTGCTTCCTCAAGCAAATATGAAGGTGTTTCGTCGAAAGCTAAGGGTAAAGAGAAGTTGGTGGAACCCGTCAAAGAAACCAGCAAGAAAGTTGATGGTGACACAAGGAAGTGTTTTAAGTGCCATGGCTATGGGCATTTGCAAGCTAATTGTCCAAATCGGAGAGTTATGACACTTCAAGAAATTGAGAAGATCGATTTGGAACTTCAAAGGCCAGCGATGAACATGACCAGAATGATTCTGAAGCTAAAGAATCCGAGAATATCGTTGAAAAAGCTGATGATGGTGAGTTTTGTGATACGGAGAGCATTACATGCTGAGATATCTCCCGAAGAAAATGAGCAAAGGGAGAACATCTTCCACACCCGTTGCACTATTAACGGGAAGGTGTGTACGATGATTATCGATGGAGGAAGCTGCACCAATATCACCTCGACAACCATGATTGAAAAATTGAAGCTACCAACATCGAAACATCCTCAACCTTACAAGCTTCAGTGGCTTAGCAAAGGAAGTGATGTGAAGGTAACCAAACGAGCCTTATATCATTTTCCATTGGGAAGAAATATCGAGATGAAGTTCTGTGCGATGTTATTCCCATGGATGCTTGTCACTTGTTGTTAGGTAGACCTTGGCAATATGATAGAAAGGCTGTACATGATAGGCATAAAAACACATACTCTTTTCACAAGGAACGAAAATGCATTACTCTTGAATCTTTGAAACCGAGCATGCTACATCGAAATCAACCTGGGGAGGGAAACACTAGTAAGGAAAATCTTTTCTTGAGTAAAACACAGGTTGAGAGAGCCATTACCAAACAGAAAAATGTATTTGCTTTGCTTATGGTTGAAAAAAAGAGTGAGAAAGAGAGACCTATACATCCGAAAATACATTCCTTGTTAAGAGACTTTGCAGATGTGTTCCCCGAAGAATTGCCATCTGGATTACCTCCAATAAGAGGTATTGAGCACCAAATTGACTTATTGCCCGGTGCCCCTCTACCGAACAAAGCAGCATATAGATGCAACCCGGAGGAAACAAAGGAGTTGCAAAGATAAGTCAATGAACTTATCGACAAGGGATATGTTCGAGAAAGTATGAGCCCATGTTTTGTTTCGGCTCTACTCGTACCAAAGAAGGATGGAACATTCAGAATGTGTGTTGATAGCCGAGCCATCAACAACATCACTATTAAGTATAGTTATCCTATACCTGAACTGAATGATATGCTTGATGAATTATATGGTTCTACTGTGTTTTCGAAGATAGATTTGCGAAGTGGCTATCACCAGATCCGAATGCGGGAAGGAGATGAGTGGAAAACAGCTTTCAAGACTAAGAGAGGTTTATATGAATGGTTGGTTATGCCATTCGGACTTTCTAATGCTCCAAGTACTTTCATGAGGCTTATGAACGAGGTTCTTCGTTCCTTTATTGGTCGATTTGTTGTTGTATACTTTGACGATATCCTTGTTTATAGTCGAAGCGAAGAGGAGCATATTTCTCATCTGAAACAGGTCTTTAAAGCCTTGAGAGAACAGAAGCTTTATGCCAAAATGGAGAAGTGTGAGTTCTTCTCTTCCAGCATTATATTCCTTGGATATGTGGTTTCGAAAGATGGAATTTCCGTTGATCAATTGAAGGTGGATGCAATGAAAACCTGGCCGGTTCCGAAATCCATTACCGATGTAAGGAGTTTTCATGGCCTTGCTTCTTTCTATCATCGTTTTGTGAAGAACTTCAGTACAATCATGGCCCCTATCACTGAATGCATGAAGAAGGGTTCTTTTGAATGGACAGGAGCTGCTCATGACGCTTTTGAACTCATCAAACAGAAGCTATGTGAGTCCCCCGTTCTTGCCCTTCCTAATTTTGATAAAGTATTTGAAGTTGAATGTGATGCAAGTGGAGTTGGCATTGGAGCTGTTCTTGTTCAAGAACAAAGACCATTGGCATATTTCAGTGAAAAGTTAACTGATTCGAAGAAGAACTACTCAACTTATGATAAGGAGTTCTACGCCATTGTGAGAGCTCTTGATCATTGGAGTCATTATTTGAGGCCTAAACAGTTTGTACTTCATTCTGATCATGAGGCTTTGAAGTTTATTAGTGGCCAACGCAAGCTCAACTCAAGGCATGCCAAATGGGTAGAATTTCTTCAATCCTTTTCTTTCGTTTCGAAGTATAAACCTGGCCATACTAATGTTGTTGCGGATGCTTTATCAAGAAGATACTGTATGCTTGCTGTTCTTGATTCTAGAATTCTTGGTTTTCAATCCATGAAAGAACTATATTCTGAAGACCCGGAGTTCTCTACTATTATCGATAGTTGCAAACATGGAATTCAAGGTACATATTCTCTCCAAAATGGCTTCCTTTTCAAGGGAAATCGATTATGTGTGCCGAAGAGTTCATTTAGAGAATTGTTGATCCGAGAAGCACATGGTGGAGGTTTGGCTGGTCACTTCGGCGTGAACAAAACTCTTGAAATCCTTCAAGAGCACTTTTATTGGCCAAAGATGAGTGGAGAGGTACATGCTATCATCTTGAGGTGTGCAACTTGTCAAAGAGCAAAGAGTCATTTCCATCAAGGGCTGTATACTCCCCTCCCAGTACCATTACAGCCTTGGGAAGATGTGAGCATAGATTTTATTGTGGCTCTTCCAAGAACTCAGAGGGGAAAAGATGCCATTATGGTGGTCGTTGATCGGTTTTCTAAAATGGCTCATTTTATTCCATGTCACAAGACGGATGATGCATCTCATGTGGCTGATCTTTATTTCAAGGAGATCATTCGCCTTCATGGAGTACCAAAGACCATTGTATCTGATCGTGATTCTAAGTTTTTAAGTTATTTCTGGAAGACCTTATGGAGAATGCTTGGAACCAGACTTCTATTCAGCACCACTTGTCATCCTCAAACCGATGGCCAAACGGAAGTAACCAATCGCACTCTCACTACGTTACTTCGAGGAATGGTTAGTAAATCTCTAAAAGATTGGGATTTGAAGCTTGCACATGCTGAGTTCGCTTATAATCGATCACCGAGTTATACTACTGGTCGATCACCCTTCGAAGTTGTGTATGGAATCAATCCGCTCACACCGATTGATTTAATTCCTATTCCATCCAATTCACAAGTGAACTTTGATGGCAAAGAGAGAGCTGAATCAATGAAAAAACTCCATGAGCAGATTCGAAGCAAGATCGAGAAGGCTAA
Organism: Cocos nucifera; assembly: GCA_006176705.1. NCBI lineage: Eukaryota > Viridiplantae > Streptophyta > Magnoliopsida > Arecales > Arecaceae > Cocos > Cocos nucifera. The sequence continues at coordinate 267,748 of QRFJ01000492.1, forward strand.
CGAGTCTTATAGGAAGAAAGCTAATAAACATCGGAGGAAGGCTCATTTCCAACCAGGTGATCTTGTGTGGTTACACTTAAGGAAGGAAAGATTTCCTTCTCAGCGGAAGAATAAGCTTATGCCTAGAGCTGACGGTCCATTTGAAGTTCTCGAGAGAATTGGCGAAAATGCTTACAAGATTGATCTTCCTGGAGAATATGGAGTTTCGGCAACTTTTAATGTAGGTGATCTTTCTCCTTACTTGGAGGATGATGACTTGTCAGATTTGAGGACAAATCTCAAACAACCCGGGGGGAATGATGCGGGAGCATCCGAGACTACTGATCAATCCTTAAGTCCTGAGCAGATTCCTTCGGCAAAACAAACACTATCGGTACTTATTCATGCCAAGACTAACTTCGGTTACAACTTGCTTCGATGGGTTAAGGAATGATGATACCAATATCAAAATTCGTTGCTGATCGATGATATATCAAAGGGGAGTTATTCAGGATAAGTTCCATAGTGATTTAATGCTCTTTGGAAGTAGATATTTGCTAGTTATTGTTGGTGGACGAATTTTGAAGGCTGAAGAGATAAGACTCCTAGTCCCCATGTCATTTATTGCATTCCCTAGTTCCTAGACCTTTAATGCTATTTCAGTTTTGTTTAGTCTTTAATGTTTGGGTAGTTCCCATGTTGTTTTCAATTCTGAGTCTAATATCTATATAATGAGACATATTCTCATTTTGTAATCAGACTGGTTGAATGAATGAAAATTCCTCTTTGTGAGTTGAATTATTATCTCGATTCTTTATCCAACGTCGTTGGTGGTGAATCAAACAGTTCTTTATCCTTGGCCGGTGGAATTTCCTTTAAGCCTTGGTGGTGAACTGCAACTATCTCGGTCCTTTATCCTTGGCTGGTGGCTTGTGCCTTTAGGCTTAGGTGATAAACCTTCCATATCCTCGAGTTACACACATCCCCACAAACACAGTGCCTCGTCCACTTCCTCCCAGAATCGCTCACTCCACAGAGCTTATTTGTGGAAACTCAAAACACGAAAGTTGTAGATCTACGAGTCCTTGATCTGTGACTTTTGGAATCGGGTCAATCCGACCTGTATTGAGGAAGTTACGCCCATTTTTCCCAAAATCGCGCAATCCTGAAATTTTCTGTTCGGAGTCACTCGCCCACGCACGCATCAGAATAAATAACTTAAGGATTTTGGCCGTGACACCCTCCATGAAATCGCTAAACTCTAATCTTCCTTCTAATATTTTGGAGAATCCAAATTTTGAAGAAGGGAGCATCAAATCGACTATCAAAGAAGGATCATTACAGTATTAGTATGCTGTGCTGATTTTCTTCATCGGACTTTAGATTAGAGATCGTAGGCTCGTGTAGACGACTCCTAGAGGCTGGACATGTGTGCGGCTCATGACTTCATCCTCAAGCCTGGATCAACAAGTTAGAATATCTAGCTTGCTCTGGTAATAGATCTAATCTATTAACTTTATACATGCATTTGATGTAGTGTAGATTTAGGTTGATTTGATCAACCTTTTACTTCTTATTTGATTTTAATTTTTAATTTAATATCATACATTGATCACGTAATAGATCTGAGATCTAGATGTTTACATATTTATTTAAATAAATATTTAATTTATTTAATTCTTTCGCTACAAGATCTTGAAAAAGTTTTCAAGATCTACCTGTAAAATCCTGATCTAGTTCCTTCATGGTGATCCCATCGAACTCGATGAGAACAATAAGGACCCAATCATCTATATGGATGCAATGCAAAGACCCTACTCTGAGAAATAGCTAGAAGCCATGAGATCCAAAATGGATTTCATGAAGGTCAATGATGTATGACAAGCTAGGGATAGTCCAAATGATAGATATCTATGGCACCTAAGGCTAGGTCATATAGCAGATGATAGGATTAACAAATTGGAGAAAAATGGGCTATTGAGTCCGTTGACTTTTCTATCATATCCAATTTGTGAATCTTGTCTTCATGGCAAAATGACTAAACTTTCTTTTGTAGGACATGGAGAAAGGGCCATGGATCTTCTTGCCCTAGTACATATTGATGTGTGCGGCCCATTTGATGTGCCGGCTAGAGACAACTTTATCTACTTCATAACCTTTACCAATGATTTATCTAGATATGGATATGTATATCTCGACACAAGTCTGAAGCTTTTGAAAAGTTCAAAGAATTCAGACATGAAGTAGAAAAGCAAACAGGAAAATCCATTATGGTTCTTCGATCAGATCGAGGAGGTGAATACCTTAGTTGGAAATTTCTAGACAATATTAAAGAAAATGGCATAGTCTCTTAATGGACTCCACCTGGAATACCTCAACTCAATGAAGTTTTAGAGCGAAGGAATCAGACCCTATTAGATATGGTCCGATCCATGGTGAGCTTCACAGACCTTCCTGATTTTTGGACACTGTTTGTTAACTGCAATATACTTATTGAATAGGGTTCCTTCTAAAAATCATTCCTACCACACCGTATGAGATGTGGCAGGGTAAGAAACCAAGTCTGAGTCATCTCAGAATTTAGGATTGTCCGACTCATGTCAAGAGACAACAAGCGGACAAGTTAGACTTTAGGTCCTTCAGTGCTCGATTTATAGGATATCCTAAAGAGTCATTAGGATATTATTTCTATATTCTAGAAGATTACAATGTGATTGTGAGTCGATATGCCATCTTTCTTGAAAAAAAGTTTATTCAAGATAGTGGCATTGGAAAGTAGATCAAGCTCGAGGAGAAAGTCTCGCAAGTGCAACAAGCTAAGGACCAAATGGAACCAAATCAGGTTAAGCCAATCCATTCACTACCTCCTCCACCTCGTAGATCGGAAAGAATTTTTCGACCCCTTGAGAGGTACTTAGGTACTATTTCAGAGAAAGTAGAGGAAATGTTCCTCGTAGGTAATGGGGTTTATGGTGATGATCCCAAAACCTATAACGAGATGATATCGGATATCGACTCTAAAAAATAGTTAGAGACAATAAGATCAGAAATTGACTCGATGCACTTAAACTAAGTCTAGACCTTGGTAGATCCATCAGAAGGTATAGTACCTATTGGATGTAAATGAATCTACAAGAGAAAGATTGGTGCAGATTGAAATGTGGAGACATACAAGGCTAGATTAGTGGCAAAAGGTTATAGTTAGCGTGAAGGCATTGACTATCAGGATACCTTTTCATCAGTAGCTATGCTTAAATCCATTCATACATTGCTTGCTGTTGCAGTCTATTTTAATTATGAAATATGGCAAATGGATGTAAAAATGGCATTTTTAAATAGAAATCTTGAGGAAGATATCTATATAGAACAGCCGCTAGGTTTCACATCCAGTGATGATGATCATAAGGTATGCAAGCTGCAAAGGTCTATATATAGACTTAAGCAAGCATCTTGGAGCTGGAACACTCATTTTAATGATGTGATCAAATTATTTGGTTTTATCAAGAACGAGGAGGAGCCATGTGTATTCAAAAAGGTCAGTGGGAGCGCTGTTGTCTTCCTCGTATTGTACGTGGATGACATCCTCCTTATTGGGAATGATGTTTCCATGTTGACCATAGTTAAAATATGGTTATCTAAAGAATTCTCTATGAAAGACCTAGGAGAAGCATCCTTTATTCTAGAAATTAAGGTCTATAGAGATAGACCAAATAGGATGCTAGGACTTTCACAAAAGATGTACATAGAGGAAGTGCTAAAGAGGTTTAGCATGAAAAACTCTAAGAGGGGTTTAGTACCCTTCAGACATGGCATTCATCTTTTCAAGAAATGTGCCCTAGCACACCTGAGGAAATAGAACACATGAGCAAGATCCCTTATGCTTCAGCAATAGGGAGCCTCATGTATGCCATGTTATGTACACAACCTGATATAGCCCATGCTGTGAGTGTCACGAGCAGATATCAATCGAATCCAGGTGAAGAACACTGGACTTCTATGAAATATATCCTTAAGTACTTAAGAAGAACTAAGGATATGTTGTTGGTCTTTGGTAATAGAGAACTCCAAGTCCAGGGGTATACAGACTTGAATTTTATATTCGATATAGATGATCAAAAGTCGACATTTGGGAGTCTATTTGTGTGCAATGGTGGAGCCATCAGTTGAAAAAGTTTCAAGCAGACAGTGATAGCAGATTCCATCATGGAAGCAGAATACATCGCTGCGTCAGAAGCTGCAAAGGAGGCATTCTGGTACAAGAAGTTTACCATAGAGATCGGAATGATGCCATCAGATGCCATTCCTCTGTACTGCGATAACAATGGCACCATAGCCCTTGCTAAGGAGCCGAGGTCTCTCCAAAAATCCAAGCACATCGAGCGGCGATACCATCTCATCCGCGATTGCCTCGAGAAGGGTTACGTCGAGGTCAAGAGTGTCGACTCCATAGACAATGCGGCGGACCCACTTACAAAGCCATTGGACCAGTAGAAGATAGAAGCCCCTCTTGAGAAGATGGGACTTAGATTTGTAGCCAATTGACTTTAGGTCAAGTGGGAGTTTATTAGATATGTGTACCCTAGAAGCCAAAATTGACTGACACTTGTAATACACTTCTAGGAGCAAAATTATAATTTTGACTATAAATAATAAAATGGGTTATTTTCTATCACATATGTATATTTAGTGTCTATGATACATCCCTTGAGTTAATGGTAATGATAATTCTTATTTTTAAGAATTGAAAATTTAAAACTAGAATTTTTATTATTAACTCATAAAAATGCTCCTGACCATAGGATCATCATGAGGATGGTGATTGATCCAAAAGGTTAGTGTACAATCGCTTCTTTGTAGTAGATGAGTCTTGAGTCTACGGTGTGGAGACACCGGAGCGAGAGTATAGGTACTCATTAGAGAATGAGGGCACTAAGCTGAGCATGACCACCTCGAGTAGTCATAAGAAAGTCTACCTTCTCGTCGATGACTGACTCGAAGCTGCAGTGGTGTGTCTGGTTCTTTGACCTGAGGTGCATCGATAGTTCACCTTGAGGGTGTTATAGTTTGACTATACCATGACTCGATCTCCTAGCCATTTGGAATTCTGAGGTGTATGTTGGCTATAGCATGTTCATTGTAGGAATTGGATTGCACCAAGAGGGAATCTATCTACCTTGGTAGAAGAAGAGCAGCCCTATGATGATCTTGAGAATCAAGTCCATAAGCCCATGGCCATGGCAGAAAGTGAAATAATAGAAAGAGTTTCTATTAAGGTTTTCACATCGGATTTGAATTGAATGATTAAATCATATGATAGAAATTAGGGTTTGACGAGTTCATCTTAACCCTAATCTGATCGGAGCTCAAGATAGAAGAACTTAATCACACAAGAAGCTACACCGAGAGGTTCATTTTTAGTTTTGATGGGTTGCCATCATATACTGCTAGGTGTCACTGGTGGATTTTGGGAGCAATTAGAATGATTTAGATGATCGATTATTCTAGTTGTCTGAATCAGAAGAGTTCTGATCCATCGAAAGGAGTTTCGATGATGTCGATGATGGAGATCATGACATATCCCATTACCATACAAAACTAAACCTAACTGGATCATACAAATAAGGGTTTGGATTTGGATATCATCAATTGGACTAATCAAGTTTAATTGATTTGAATTAGATTCAATTAGGTTCAAGGAATCATGCTAGCACATAATTGAACCTAATATTCTCCTTTTTCTATCATTAAAAGTTATCTCGATCGAGCCAAATATGTTTGTGCTCACTTAGGTACCTTTACTTGGTCTGATTGAAACTTGTCTAGATCAGAAAAGGATTGTCTTAATTTATGAAATAAATTTGAGACCACACCTATCATTTTTCATCACCTGCTAATTCTTGTCCTTTGACTTTGGTCAAACGTTGACCTTTGACCCTTGGACATGTGTCATACACCCATAGGAGAGACTTATTGACCAAGTCCACCTACCATTTGGTAGGTAGATGGAGGGCGCATGCCTAGGATGGTGTGCGCCCCATGTGGATAAACACTGGAGTCCCATACGGATGGGACTCCAGGTTGCTTCTTGGATTCAACTTAGGTGACCCTTACCTATAGAGTTTGACCAGTCTTAGGTGCCATCTAAGGATGAATTTATAGGGCTCTCATTTGATTGGATCAGGTGATGTCATCCCACCAATCAGATTTTGATCTGATTGTATGAAGCAATGCGATTGGTTGGGATGAGGCAACACTGCATGACGCAGTATGGTCTATAAATAACCCCTGTCTACGCCCAACCTTTTATGAGTTCCTCTTAGCCCACACCCCAAGGCTACGCCCAACCTTTTGTGAGTTCCTCTTAGCCCACACCCCAAGGCTGCCCCTCTCCCTCCTTCATGCCATCTTCTGACCCTCTCTCCTCTCCATGCCCAAGGAAGTTGGGCTTCAGTTTGGTGCAATCCAGGCAAGAAAAGGCTGACGAGAAAGCAAGAAGGCATCCCTGCTATAGAAGATAGTAGCACATCTTCAAAAAGAGTTTTGAAGATCTTCAAAATCAGATTTAGATCTGATTTTTGGAGAAAAAAAAGAAAAGGAGAAGATCTCTAGATCTAGCCCAAGTGGATAACGGTAGAGGTCAGGCGCTTGCATGGCTAGACCAGAACCTCAGACAATCAGCAGGATCATCAAAGGATAATCAGATTATCCAAACAAGGTAACATTAATTTAGATTTAATTTAATTTAATTTTTTTATTTATCAGATCATATAGGTCTGAAAAGTGTCAGATCTGATTTTGATCTAAGAGAAAATTTTTGAAATATGCCGCTCGATCCAATCAGATTTGAACGAACCTGATCCGAAAAATCTGATTTTTCCCTTCAATTTGCCCATTTGTAAATGTAGGATTCTTCTCCATTCTTAATGAAGTCATACATTTTGATCACTTTATCAAAATACATGTTCCAACTCCGAGATGCCTACTTCAATCCATAAATGGATCTTTGAAGCTTGCACACCTTGGACTTATCTATGGATGTGAATCTTTTAGGTTGTATCATATACATCTCTTTAGTTACTCTCCATTTAGAAAAGCTGTCTTCACATCCATCTGTCAGATCTCATAGTCCAGATGGGCAGCAATGGCAAGCATGATCTGAATGAACTTGAGCATTACCACAGGAGAGAACGTCTTATTATAGTCAATACCATAATATTGACGATATCCCTTGACAACCAGATGGACTTTATAGGCCTCCACCTTTCTGTCTGCACCTCTCTTTCTTTTGAAGACCCATTTACACCTAATGGATTTAACCTCTTCAGGTGGGTCAACTAATGTCCATACATCATTGACCTTCATGGAATCCATTTCGGATCTCACGGCTTCTAGCCATTTCTCAGAGTCGAATCTCTACATCGCATCCATATAAGTGATCGAGTTCTCATTGTTCTCATCAAGTTTAGTGGGATCACCATCTTGGATCAGAAATCCATAATATCTGTCTGGATGATGCGGTACTCTACCAAATCACCTTAATGGTGTGGGTTCACTAGGCTTTGGATCTGATCTGATCAAATTTGACTTAGGTTCAACATTCTGTATCGTACTTTCTGTCTGTTGAACTTCATCAAGTTTAACCTTAGAGGCAACAGTTCCTTCACCAAAAAACTCCTTTTCAAAAATGGTTGCCCTAAGGCTGACGAACATCTGTTGTTCATCAGTATGGTAGAAATAGTATCTTTTGATCTCTTTTGGATATCCTATGAATGTATACTTGTCAGACCTAGGTCCAAGTTTGTCTATAACTAACCATTGATATAAGTCGGGCACCCCCAAATTCTAAGGTGTGAAAGTGCTGGTTTATGCCCTGTCTATATCTCATATGGGATTTTAACTACAGACTTGCTTAGAATCCTATTTAATAGATAACAAGCCGAATCGAGTGCATATCCCCAGAAGAATATCAACAAGCTGATAAATCCCGTCATGGATCGGACCATGTCTAATAAAATTCGATTCCTCCTTTCAGACACACCATTATGTTGTGGTGCTCCAGAAGAAGTTCATTGGAAGAGAATTCCATTCTCTCCTAGATATGTGAGAAACCCACTAGAAAGGTATTCTCTTCTCCTCGGTCAGATCGAAGAGTTTTAATACTCTTTTTAGTTTATTTTTCTACTTCACTTTGGAATTGTTTGAATATTTCAAAAGAATCTGACTTATATTTCATCAGATAGACATATCCATATTTGGATAGATTATCTATGAAAGTGGTGAGGTAGACATATCCACCTTTAGCACTTGTGCTCATTGGTCCACATAAATCAGTATGTACTAGACCTAAGCACTCATTGGCTCTCTCACCTTTTGCAGTAAAAGGTGACTTGGTCATTTTACCAAGAAGATAGGACTCACAGGTTGGAAGTGATCACAATCATTGACTTTGAGGATTCCCTCTTGAGTCAACCTATTTATCCAATTCTTGTTTATATGACCTAGCCTACAGTGCCATAGTAGATATCTAATACACTATCTAATTTAGGATGCTTGCCAGTAGAATAGACTATATTAACAGGTTATGATAGCATATATACACCATTGTTCAATTATCCACAAAAAGCAGTAACACCATTCACAATGACTTTACAAACTCATTTCTTTATTGAAATTTCATAATTATTCATGGCCAAAAGGCTTACAGAAATGATTTTTAAAAAGAAACTAGGACAAACATGACAATCACTAAGAACGATGGTATGAGATTCAAACACAAGTTTCAAAATTTCTAAAGCCAGAACTGGAGCTAGTCTTCCATCTGCAACATTTAGGAATCTCTCGCCTTGCTCTAATCTTCTACTAATCTACAACTCCTGCAATGAATTGTAAATATGGTAAGGGCTACCGATATTCAATACCCGGTCAGTAATATCACAAATAGAAAAATTATAAGAAGTTATCATATAAATACCTTGGCCAGCAATAGCTTGCTTCTTTCTCTGCTTGTTTGGATCCAGGAAGGCAATGTACTGAGGACAGTTCCTCTTTCAGTGCCTCTGCTTCTTACAAAAGAAGCATTCAGTTTGACTCTTATCAGGCTTGATCTTCCCGGTCTAGCCTTGCACTGATGTCCTAGCCTGAACTTGTATTTTCTTTATTTTCTTCTTCTTGTTCTTCTTTCCTTTCCTAAAGAGTCGAGAACCAGAAAACAAACCTCCCACTAAGTTCTCTGACTCTTTATGGAGCTGGTGATTCTTCTGAAAGTTTTGAAGTAACCCTAATAAGCCATGGTAGTTTACTTCAGGCTTTGTCATTCTATAATGAGTAAGAAAAGGGTGATTGGGCTTTGGCAATGAGTTTAGTATTGCATCTTTCCAAAGTTGTTCATGTAAAAAAAAGCTGAGTTTGCTCAAGTGCTCTATCAGCTCGATCATATACAGTACATGATCAGTGATAGAGGCTTCGTCCTACATTCTAGCATTGAAGAAGGTGTAACTACTCTTGTGCCTCTCAACATCATTGGGTGTGCCAAAAGAATTCTTCAACACTTGGAGCATTTCATTTGGCTGAGCTATCTCAAATCTGCAACTAAACTCATCAATCATCACAGCCAGTATAATGCAGTGCATAGTGGTTCGGTCACTAAGCCATTTCTGATAAGTATCTCTGACTGTTCCATGTGCATTGGTGGCTGGCTCCTCAGGTGCAGGATTTGTCAGCATATATAGGATCTATTCTTGCTCTAGGATAATCTTCAACTTTCAAAACCAGCTATCAAAGTTGGGTCCCACCAACTATCATTATCCAACAATGATTGAAGCGATAGGAAAGTGGCCATGTTTGCACAAAGAAAAATCAATACCTAATTAGTAATTGATTCATTAAACTTAAAGATTTGGACTTTAATCAAAAGATTTCTCCCACTATTTTTTTCGAATTGGTAGCCTCTACTACTAATTCGAGGAATTATCCTAATTTCTTAGTGGGTACTAGAATCCACATAGACTGTACACGAGCTCAACTTTGGTTGGCCCACCTATGTACATCTAAGGGTAGGTTCATAATCAATTATTTTTTCAAATAATTTTTAGTAATTAAATTTTGCCCCAGGCATTGATCAGTTGGCTTTGGCCTTCTCAAAAAAGGATCCAGTTAGGTCCAACCATTAACATGACCATACTTGACCCATCCAACCAATGAATGATCAGGCCCAACTTTAGTTGGCCCACCTGACCACCATTTAGAAAGTTATATCTGAGAGATCTTATAATGAATGATAATTTCATCAATCAATAAGCACCAGGCCTTTGGGCCTTCAATGATTATCCAACTGATGGACTCATTATCATCCACTTTACTGGGAGGCTATGATCCAGTTATCATATAACTATTTTATTTTAGGGATCTAATAATTTTAGAGGATTTAATTTATAGAAGCGAGCAGGTCAGATTAACTAGCTTGCAATGATCCTCCCACTAACTTCACCAAGTCAGCTTAAGGAAGATCATTAATAGGTTGGTCTAGGAGCACCTAAATCAGTCAAACTGATTTACCTAGCTGACATGGGTTAGCTCGAATAGTTAAGTGATCTAATCAAAATATAATCTCATCAAGAGATTAGGTAAGTTCGATTAGTGGAAGGGTCAACTAGGCTTGCCTTAGATACCATCAGAAATGGCCAGGTAAGTGAGCTGCCAATTAAAAACCACTGGTCTGATTTATCTTAGACACCAATTGTTTTAATTAGTTTCAATTAGATCAAGCTAACAGTTTATACTAGACTGCGTAGCTAAGAATAAAGTCCATCTTGGATCTTGTTAAAGACATGGACTTGACCAACTACAACTATTGCAATTGATCTAGAGAATCCTTGACCTAATCTAAGACAACAATTGATTAGATTTAGTCAATTCTCTAATTAAGTCCATTCTTTAATCTAACCCTAGGTCTAACCCAATTAGTGGACCTAATCCTCACTAATCCATTAACCCAATGTGTTATGAATCATATCATAGGATCTTCAATTTACAATCCTAGAATCTAATCAAACAACTTCTTAATTCTTAATTAAGTTTTAGGCTGCGGGTTGGGGTTTGGCTTTTCAAAAATAGTTTTCATGTTTGTAAAATATTTTTACAATATGGTTCTATCAACCAAGTTGCATGTTTGATTCATAATCAATATGCAAGTGACATAAACATGAATCTACTTTACATCTAATCCAAACAGGTTCATGTAATTGAAACAGTTTCAATAATAATCAATCATAAATATTCCTAGATCAAATCTAACATATTTATGAAGATTAAAATTAGATTAAAATATTTTTAATTAGATCATAAAATCTCTTAGATCTAATTTAAAATTTTATGATCAATATTTTATTTTTAGATCTAAAACTATTTTAAATTTATTAAATTATAAATAAAATTAGATTAAATTTAATAAATTTATTATTAGAGTCAGATCATCACAAGCTAGGACAATCAGCACGTACTACGACAACCTATTCACTGTAAGGGATAAACCTTACAGTAGGATAACCTTATGGCAGTCTGTGCAATCTGAAATATTTTATTTTTAGATCTATCTTTTTTTTTAATTTTAAATTTAATAATTAGATTATAAATTATATCTAATCTAAGAAATAACCTAAACATGCATAAAAATTATGTAATAACAACATTGCTCTGATAATAATTGAAAAAACCAGATCTAGGGTTTTACAGATAGATCTTGAAAACTTTTTCAAGATCTTATAGCAGAAGACTTAAATAAATTAAATATTTATTTAAATAAATATGTAAATACCTAGATCTTAGATCTATCACATGATCAAGGCATGATATTAAATCAAAAATTAAAATCAAATAAAAAAGTAAAAGATTGATCAAATCAACCTAGATCTACACTACATCAAATGCAGGTATGAAGTTAATAGATCAAATCTCTTACCTAAGCAAGTTGGACATTCTAGCTTGCTGATCTGAGCTTGAGAATGAAGTCATGAGCCGCACATGCATCCAACCTCTAGGAGTCGTCCACATGAGCCTACGATCTCTGATTTGAAGTTCGATGTAGGAAATCAGCACAGCATGCTAGTACTATGCTGATCCTTCTTTGATGGTCGATCTGAAGCTCCCTTCTTCAAAATTTGAAATCTTAAAAATATGAGAAGGAAGATGAGAGTTTACTGATCTGAGACTCTCTTAGAAAAAACTCAAAAAAAGGAGAGATTGAAAATGAAACAACCCTAGAAGAAGACCTTCTTCTTCTTCTCTTTTCTCTCACCTAGACACCTAGTTTGGTGCCTATGGAACCCCCACACCCAAGGATCCTATTCTTTTGATTTTTGCACACCCAAAACTTCTCCCAAAGCTTTATATTCCACAAAACGATTAGAACAAAATTTGTGCAATAAATTGAGAAAAAGAAGAGTTCAAATTAGATCAAAATCCTAGACTAGGAATATCCAAACATGGGAAGTTGTTGGGGTGCCCAACTCTTGTGCGCCTCCTCCATAATTATTGGCATGGACTAGTAAGGGAGGGTGCAAAAAAAGAAAGATTATTTTCATGAAATAAGAGAAGAATTAATGAAAAGAGGGGGCAGCACTCAAGGAAAGGTGTTTTAGTCAACAAGGATTCTATCTCATAGAATCCTAAGCAAAACTAACTTCTCTTTTGACTTAGTCTTCCAACAAATTGCCTTATGAAAAAAGCAGGAGAGAAAGAGGGCATGAGAAGCCATGGGAGTGGAGAATTTTTATGTAAAAAACAAAATAAAAAGGGCATGGGATGTGAGGATTAAGTGGTGCAAGTGATAGGGATTCCTAGTCACACTAGGACTCCTATTTTGACTTGGTCAAACAAGATCTTTTAACCATATAAAATCAAGATTAAACCAATCCAATTAAATAAGACCCTAATACATTTAAGGTATTAATTAAATTAGATTAAATTAGATTTAATTTTAATTTATTTTATAATCAAATTAGAAAATTGGGTTAATCTGATTCCTAGTTAGACTAGTACTAGTTTTTTCTTGCACTTGGTTTATTCAATAAACCAATTGAACTTGATCCAATCAAGCCCAAACCAAATCTAATTAAATTATATTTAATTAGACTTAATCTTAGTCTATTGGCTTAATCAACTTCAGTCAATTAGCAATTCAATTACTAATCGATCCTCCTGCAACACTTGCACCAGGTTAAACACCAATCGTATTATTTGTTTAACCCTAGAACGATTCTTAATCATTGATCAACCATCCGATCAGATCATAAACTCTAATGTGTGTGACCTCATAGGTCCAAACCTAAGTTGGTAGCATAGAAATAAATTTTTATATCAATCGAAGTGACCATCTAGCAATGATACCCGATGGTCGGATAGGTCGAAGATGTAGAACACCATCCTTAGAACCAATGTAGATATAGTTTCCATATAATTCTTCCCCTTGACCATAATGCTCGTAGAACACCTTAGAGTTCAACTGTCAACTCTGATTAAGTTGTCCACATTGTATTTTAAAATATCAAATCCATCTGATAGATTACCCTGGCCAAGATTTTGCTATATTGAAATACAATGATACATTCTTTTCCAACTCTTGGAGTAGTCAATTCCATCTTGATCACACTCTGACTTTGTAAGTACTTGACTATGTCCAGAAGCCTTTCATTGCTGAATTAGAAATTCAATTATTTTGGTACCAAAGCACAATGAGTTGCTTGCAAGTCACTGAGGTGATCTCAGGTCTAAGGGATACTTATACCTATATCCCATCAAAAACATTCTCAACAGTAGAATACTCTGGAGTTGGTCACATTCAATGACGATGTACCCATACATCTCACCTGTATGCCATACCAGTGTCTCCACACTCCTTAGTTAAGAGGAAAACCAACCAATATGGCATATAGCGACCTATGCTCTAAAGATGCTGTTGTCTTAATTAATAGCCTATCATTTGGTCATGATCAAATTTAAGGACTAATCGATAAATCCTCTCTTTATCGAAACTAAACAGTCCTAAGGACTTCATCACAATAATGGAGTTCATTAGAAGATGTAAACTCATGATGAAAAAGATGCCAAAATATTTTTATGAATTAATAAATAATTATAATTATAAAATAGGTCAACCATCAAAGGCTGATGATTGGCTTTGGGACATAATTTTCAACATACCATCCTAGATCAAGAACCCATAGTATCTATCTGGATGGCGTGGTACTCTACCGGATTGCCTTAATGGTATGGGTTCACTAGGCTTTGGATCTGATCTGATCAAATCCGACTTTGGTTCAACATTCTGTGTTAGATTTCTACTTGTTGAACTTCATCAAGTTCAACCTTAGAGGCAACAGTTCCTTCACTAAGAAACTTCTTTTTAAAAAAAGTTGCCCTAAGACTGACGAACATCTTTTGTTCATCAGCATGGTAGAAATAGTATTCTTTGGTCTCTTTTAGGTACCCTATAAATGTACACTTATTAGACCTAGGTCCAAGTTTATCTATAATTAACCGTTTGACATAAGCCGGGCACCCCCAGACCCTAAGGTGTGAAAGTGTTGGCTTATGTTCTGTCCATATCTCATATGAAGTTTTAATTATAGATTTACTTGGAATCCTGTTTAAGAGATAGCAAGCTGATTCGAGTGCATATCTCCATAGGGATATCAGCAAGCTAGCAAAATCCATCATGAATCGGACCATGTCTAATAGAATCCGATTTCTTCTTTCAGATACACCATTATGCTGTGGTATTCCTAGAGGAGTCCATTAGAAGAGAATCCCATTTTCTTCTAGATATGTGAGAAAATCATCAGAAAGGAATTCTCCTCCTTGATCAGACCGAAGAGTTTTAACACTCCTTTCAGTTTGTTTTTCTACTTCACTTTGGAATCGTTTGAATATTTCAAATGAATCCGACTTATGTTTCATCAGATAGACATATCCAAACATGGATAGATTATCTATGAAAGTGATGAAGTAGACATATCCACCTTTAGCACTAGTACTCATTGGTCCACATACATCAGTATGTACTAGTCCTAAGAGTTCCATGGCTCTCTCATCTTTTCTAGTAAAAGGTAACTTAGTCATTTTATCAAGAAGACATGATTCATAGATTAGAAGCGATTCATAATCACTAAGTTTGAGGATACCCTCTTAAGCCAACCTTCTTATCCTATTCTTATTTATATGACCTAGCCTACAATGCTATAAATAGATATCTATCACATTATCTAATCTAGGATATTTGCCAGTTGAATAGAGTATATTAATAGATTGTGATAACATATATACATCATTGTTCAATTGTCCACAGAAAGCACTAACATCATTTACAATGACATTACAAACTTATTTCTTTATTAAAATTTTATAATTGTTTATGGCCAAAAGGCCTATAGAAATGATATTTAAAAAAAAACTAGGATAGAAATGACAATCACTAAGAACAACGGTATGAGATTCAAATACAAGTTTCAAAATTCCAAAAGCTAGAACTAAAACTGGTCTTCCATCTCCATCATTCAGAAATCTTTCGTCTTGCTCGAATCTTGTACTGACCTGCAACTCCTACAACGAATTGCAAATATGATAAAAGCTTTCGATATCCAATATCCAGTCAGTAATATCATAGATAGAGAAATTATAAGGAGTTATCATATAAATACCTTGCCCAGCAATAGCTTGCTTCTTCCTCTGCCTGTTCGAGCCAGGGAGGCAATGTACTAAGGACAGTTCCTCTTCTAGTGCCCCCGGTTCTTGTAGAAGAAGCATTCGGCTTGACCCTTATTGTGCTTGGTCTTTGGGTCTGAGCCTGCAGAGATGTCTTAGCTTGAATATGCACCTTCTTGGCTTTCTTCTTCTTGTTCTTCTTTTCTTTTCCAAAGGGTCGAGAATGAGAAGACGAACCTCCCACTAAGTTCACCGACTCTTTGTGGAGCAGGTGATCTTTCTCAAAGTTCTGAAGTAACCCCAGTAACCTGTTGTAGTCAACTTTAGGCTTTAACATTCTATAATATGTAAGGAATGGGAGATAAGACTTGGGTAGCGAGTTCAGTATTGCATCTTTCCCAAGTTGTTTGTACAAGAAAAAGTCAAGCTTGTTCAAGCGCTTTATTAGCTCGATCATGTACAATATATATTTAATGACAGGGGCTCCATCCCGCATTCTGGCGTTGAAGATGGCGCAACTAGTCTTGTGCCTCTTAACGTCATCGGGTGTGCCAAAAGGATCCTCCAACACTTGGAGCATTTTGTTTGGCTGAGCTATCTCAAACCTATGACTGAACTCATTGCTCATCACAACCAGCATAATGCAGTGCACCATGGTTCGATCACCGAGCCACTTTTGATAAGTGTCTCTGAGTGTTCCTCATGCATTGGCAGCTGGCTCCTTAGGTGCAGGATCCATCAGCATATATAAGATCCGTTCATACTTCAGGATAATATTCAACTTTTGATACTAGCTATAGATGTTGGGTTCCACCAACTTATCGTTGTCCAACAATGATCGGAGCGATAGAAAAGTGGCCATATCTGCACAAACGAAAAACATAACCTAATTAGTAATTGATTTATTAAACCTAGAGATTTGGACTTTAATCAAAAGGATCTCTCACTATTTAATTCAAATTGGTAGCCTCTACCTCCAATTTGAGGAATTACTCTAATTTCTTTATGGGTACTATAATCCACATAGATTGTACACAAGTCCAACTTTGGTTAGCCCACCCATGTACATCTAAGGATAGGTTCATAACCAATTATTTCTTCAAATAATTTTCATTAACTAAATTTTACCCCAAGCCCTAATCAGTTGGCTTTGGCCTTCTTAGAAAAGGATTCAGTTAGGTCCAACCATTAATATGACCATACTTGGCCCATCCAACCAATGAATGATCAGGCCCAACTTTAGTTGGCCCACCTGATAATCATTTAGAAAGATGTATCCAAGAGATCATATAATGAATGATAATTCCATCAACTGATGAGCACCAGGCCTTTGGGCCTCCAATGATTATCCAAATGATGGACCCATTATTATCCACTTTAATGGGAGGCAATAATCCAGTTATCATATAACTATTTTATTTTAGGGATCTAATAATTTTAGAAAATTTATTTATAAAAGTAAGTAGATCAGATTAACCAGCTTTTCATGATCTTTCCATTGGCTTCACCAGGTCAGCTTAAGGGAGACCACTAATAGGCTGGTCTAGGAGCACCTAAATCAGTCACACTGATTTACCTAGCTGACATGGGTCAACTCAAATTGTCAAGTGATCTGATCAAAACTCAATCTCACCAAGAAGGCCAGATAAGTGAGATCAGTGGAAGGATTTGCCAAAGCTTGCCTTAGACACCATCGAAAATGGCCAGGTAAGCAGGCTACCAATTAAAAATCACTGGTCGTATGTGCCAAACTTACTATAGACACCAACTATTTAATTAGTCTTAATTAGATCAATCTAATAGTTCGAGCTAGACCTCTTAGCCAAGAATCAAGTCCATTTGATTCTTGTTAAAGATATGGACTTAACCAACTACAACTACTGTAATTGATCTAGAGAATCCTTGATCTAATCTAAGACAACAATTGATTAGATTTAGCCAATTCTCTAATTAAGTCCATTCTTTAATATAACCTTAGGTCTAACCCAATTAATGGATCTAATTCCCACTAACCCATTAACCCAATGTGTTATGATTCGTGTCATAGGATCTTCGATTTACAATCCTAGAATCTAATCAAACAACTTCTTAATTCTTAATTAAGTTTTGGGTTGAGGGTTGGGGTTTAGCTTTTCAAAAATAATTTTTATATTTATAAAATATTTTTACAACATAGTTCTATCAATCAAGTTGCATGTTTGATTCATAATCAATATGCAAGTAAAATAAATATAAAACTACTTTAGATCTAATCTAAATAGGTTCATGTAATTGAAATAGTTTCAATAATAATCAATCATAAATCTCTCTAGATCAAATCTAATATATTTATGATGATTAAAATTAGATTAAAATATTTTTATTCAGATCTAAAATCTCTTAGATCTAATCTAAAATTTTGTGACCAATATTTTAGATCAACACGTACTAGGACAACCTATCCACTATAAGGAGTAAACCTTACAGCAGGACAACCTTATGGCAATCCGTGTAATCTAAAATATTTTATTTTTAGATCTAAAATTATTTTAAATTTTTTAAATTATAAATAAAATTAGATCAAATCTAATAAATTTAACTAGGACAACCTTTTCACTGTAAGGGGTAAACCTTACGGTAGGACAACTTTATGGCAGTTTGTGAGATCTAAATTTTTTAATTTTATATTTAATAATTAGATTATAAATTAGATCTAATCTAAGAACTAATCTAAATACGTACAAAAATTATGTAATAAGAATCTAAGCTCTGATACCAATTGTAGGAACCAGATCTAGGGTTTTAGGATTAGATTTTGAAACTTTTTCAAGATCAGACAGTGAAAGATTAAAATCAATCAAAATTAATATAAAATATTATGCATCTAAGATATTATTATATAATTATTACATGGTATTTAAGTCAAAAATTAAAAATTAAATAAGAAAGAAAATGTTGATCATATCAACCTTGATCTAAACTACATCTAATGTAGCTATAAAATAATAGATCGGATCTGTTACCTAAGCAAGTTAGACATTCTAACTTGTTGATCCAGGCTTGAGGATGAAGTCATGAGCCACACATGTGTCTGGCCTTCAGGAGTCATCCATACGAGCCCACAAATATTATCAGAGATCCTAATGCAGGAAATCAGCACAGTATGCTAGTATTGTGCTGATCTCCCTTCGACGGTTGATCCGATGCTTCCTTCTTCGAAACTTGGATACTCCAAAATACTAGAAGGAAGAAAAAAAGATTTGTGATGCTAATATACCTCTCAAAAGCTCACAAAAAGGGAGGAAGAGATCTGGAATAAAAGATCCTAGAAGAAGACCCTCTTCTTCTTCTTTGTTCTTTTTCTAGACATCCTAATTTTTATTTTTAATATCTCCATGAACTAGATGAATTTTTTTTAAAATTTTTCTACACAAAAGAGACCTCTCAAATGTCTACAATCTATGAAAATTTTAATAAAAAATTCTCTTTAAATAAAGAGATATGTGGAGTCCAAGTTAGATAAAAAACCTAGACTAGGAAGGACCAAATAAGGGAAGTTGTTGGGGTGCCCAACTCTTGGGCATCCCACCCTTTTTTTTCTGCCATGGACCAGCAATGTAGGATGCAAATAAACCCAAAAAAAAAAATGTGGGTGTGAGAGAGAAATAAGGGAGGTGCCGGCATGAAGGGAAGGAGGACTTTTAGTTGACTAGGAATTCTATCTCATAGAATCCTAAGCGAAAACTTCCCTTTTTGACTTAGTCATGCAACAAACTTTCATATGAGAAATAGAAGAGAGAAAGGGGGCATGAGAAGCCTTTGGGCATGGAGAATTTTGCATAAAAATACAAAGAGAAAGGGGTGGGGCATGAGGATTAGGTGGCGCAAGGAATAGGGAGTTCTAGTCACACTAGGACTCCTATTTTGACCTAGTCAAACAAGATCTTTTACCCAAATAAAAATAAGAGTAATCCAACCCAATTAAATAAGGTCCTAACCTATTTAAGAATTTATTAAAATTAGATTTAGTCAGATTTAATTCTAATTTATTTTCTAATCAAATTAGAAAATTGGGTTGACCTAAGTCCTAGTTAGACTAGGACTAGTTCTTCCTTGCACTTGGCTTATCCAATAAATCAATTGAATTTGATCCAATCAATCTCAAACCAAATCTAGTTAAATTATATTTAATTAGACTTAATCTCAGCCTACTGGCTTAATCAAATTAAGTCAATTAGCAATTAAATTGCTAATCGATCCTCTTGCAACACTTGCACTAGGTCAAACATCAATCGTATTGATCGTTTAATCCTAAAATGATTCTAAATCGCTGATCAATCATCCGATCAAAATGTGAATTCTAATATGTATGACCTCATAGATTCGAACCAAGATCGGTAGCATAGAAATAAATTTTTGTACCAATCAAAGTGACCATCTAGCAATGATATCCGACGGTCGGATAGGTCGAAGATGTAGAACACCATCTTTGGAACCCATGCGGATATAGCTTCC
The DNA here is from genome assembly GCA_006176705.1 of Cocos nucifera. NCBI lineage: Eukaryota > Viridiplantae > Streptophyta > Magnoliopsida > Arecales > Arecaceae > Cocos > Cocos nucifera. The sequence goes on from QRFJ01000492.1 coordinate 287,917, forward strand.
ATATAATTCATTCCCTTGACCATAATGCTCGTAGGACACCCCAGAGTTTAGCTATTAATTCTAATCAGGTTGTCCACATTATATTTCAAAATATCAAATTCATTTGATGGATTATCCTGGCCAAGATTTTGCTATATTGAAATATAGTGATACATTCTTCTCCAACTCTTGGAGTGGTCAATTCCATCTTGATCATACTTCGACATCTCAAGTACTTGACTGTGTCCAAAAGCCTTTTATTACTGAATTAAAAATTTAGTTAGTCTGGTACCATAGCATAGTGAGTTACTTATAAGTCACTGAGGTGATCTCAGGTCTAAGGGATTCTTATACCTATATCCCATCAGAGACATTCTCAACAGCATAATACTCTGAAGTTAGTCACGTTCAATGATGATGTACCCATACATCTCATCTGTATGCCATACCAGTATTTCCACACTTTTTGGTTAAGAGGACAACCAACTTATATGGCATACAGCGATCTATGCTCGATAGACGCTATCATCCTAATTAATAACCTATCATTTGATCGTGAACAAATTTAAGAACTAATCAATAAATCCTCTCTTTATTGAAACTAAATAGTCCTAAGAACTTCATCATAATAATGGAGTTCATTAGAAGATATATACTTATGATGAAAAAGATGCCAAAAAAAATTTATTTATTAATGACTCAATTATAAATATAAAGTAGCTCAACCATCAATAGGCCGATGATTGGCTTTGGAACATATTTTTCGACAAGTCTGGCATCCCAGATTGGTGGTTTTTATTTGGCAGCCCGCTTGCCTGACCATTTTTGATGGTGTCTAAGGCAAGCCTTGGTAGACCCTCCCACCAATCTCACTTACCTAACCAATGTGGTTAATTAGATCTTGATTAGGTTGCTCATTGACTCATGCTAACCCATGTCATATAAAAAATAAGTGAGACTAATTTTATTCGGTAAGACTAATCTAGGTGCCTATGGACGATATTGATCCTAGTTCTTATTAAAGATTTGAGAAGTCAGTGGGAGGACTTAACTTGGTGAAGTCGGTGGAAGCTAATTGGTCCATATTCTTTCTATTCCTAAATCATAAATAATTTTAAATTCTGTAAAATTATTAGATTCTTAAAATGATAAAGTTATGGAGATAACTGAGCCATAGCCTCCATTAAGATGTTTGATAATGGATCCATTAACTCAATGATCATTGGTAGCCCATAGGCCTGGTGCTTGTTGACTAATGAAATTATTATTCATCATATGATAACTTGAATGTATCTCTTTAATGGTGGTTAGGTTGATCAACTATAGTTCGGCTTAATCATTCATTAGTTAGATGCAGCAAGTATAGTCATGTTAATGGTTGGACCTAACCGGATCCTTACAGTAGAGGACCTAGCCTACTAATTAGATTTTTGAGGCAAAATTAAATTACTAAAAGTTGTTTGGAGAAACAATTAGTTATTAACCTATCCTTAGATGTACATGGGTTGACCAACCATAGTTGGGCTTGTGTGCAGTCCATGTGGATTCTAGTATCTACTAGAAAATTAAAGTAATTCTTCGAATTAGAGGTAGAGGCTACCAATTTCAATAAAATAGTAAAAGAATCTTAAGACTAAAGTCCAAATCTCTAGGCTTAATATAATTCATATACTTAGGTCATTATTCTCTTTTCTTAAATTAAGGCTAAATCCTAATTGCTCTTATCATAGTCAGACAGTGATTACTTATGGAATCTAACTTTGATAATTAGTATTGAAAGTTGATTTTGGTTCAGTAGTATGAATGGGTTCATATTGGAGCTTCTAAGTCTAGTCAAAATAATTAGTCCAAAATTGATCCAAATTAGGCATAGTGCTTCTACTATTAGAAGCTGGATCATAGGAAGAAGAATTATCTTGCTTTTCTGGACCATAATAGATTGAACAAGAGAAAGGAGCAAGAGCTGCTCATCAAGGATGTTATATGATAATATCTTAAAATTTTTTTATTTAAAATTCTGCTACCTGGATAATGGATACTAGTAGTCCTATGTAATTTGTTGCAAGAACTACAGGTAAGTGGAATGTTTGAAAATGGTGAGAAATACCTGAACGTTGGGGATGGAAGTCCTGTTCCAATCCTAGCTTTAGGAATTATCAAGCTTATTTTTAAAAGATGTCATTTTGAGTAATTATCACCATTGTCCATCATTTATGAAAAATATGATCTCTATTTTCCTTTTGGTCAGAGATGGTTATCTTTTGTCAATAAGAAGATTGTTATGATATTATTATGAATAATATTACAATAATACATGGGCAATAAAAATAATATTTAACATTTATATAGCCTGTTAAGTGTAATGTACACATTTAATAAACACCAAAGTTAGATTATGTCATGGATGTCTATCTTTGATATTATAGGCTTAATCATCTTGACAAGAATGAGATAAATAGGTTAGCTTGAGAGAAAAACCTCGACATCAATGATTGTGAATTATTGATAGCCTATGAATTTTGTCTTCTTGGGAAGATGACAAAGTCACCTTTTAATAAAAAAGACGAAGGAGCTAATAAAGTTCTAAGTCTCAGACATAGTGATGTATATAGAACTATGAACTTAAGTGCCAAAGGAAGATATTAATATTTCATTACAAATGACCTATCTAGGCATGGATGAGTTTGTCTTGAATCATTTGAAATGTTTAAATGATTCAATAATGAAATAAAAAAATAAACTGAAAATGGTATTGAAACACTTTGATCAGATCGAAGAGGCGAATACATATCAAGCAAGTTTGTGATATATCTAGGAGAGAATTAGATTCTCTCTTAGTGGATTCCTTTTTGGAACATAATGTATCTGAAAGAAGAAGTTGAACTTTGTTAGACATGGTTCAATCCATAATAGGGTTTACTTGTTTGCCTGTTTTAGGATTGTGCTCTTATGACTACTAGTTTTCTCTAAATTATACCAAGTAAATATATTGTAATGACTCCATATGGGATATGGATCGAGCATAGACCTAGACTCTCTCATCTTTGGATTTGGAGTTGATTGACCTATGTCAAAGATTTGCATACAGATAAACTTGGGTCCAGGTCCAGTGGGTATTTGAGGGTTATTAATTCTACCATAAAGAATATAAAATGTTCATTAGCAGAAGGATATTTCTTTTAAAAAGAAGTTTCTTAGAGAAGGAATTGATGCCTGTTAAGTTGAACTTAGAAAAGTTGGATTGGCAGAAAATGAACCGACATAATCTAGTAAACTTACAGAACTAGATTTGATCAGACCAAATCTAGAGCTCATTAAAGTATCACCTTTAAGAAGATCTAGTAGAGTACCACATTAGCCGGATAGATACTTCAGTATCTAGGTCCAGGACGGCGATCTTGTTGAGCTCGATGAGAACAATAAGGATCCAATCATCTATAGGGATGCAATGCAGTGGTCTGACTCTGAGAAGTGGCTTGGAGCTACATAATTCAAATTGAAGTCCATGAAAATCAATAGTATGTGGACAATAATTGATTCACCTGAAGGAATAAAATCCATTGGGTCTGAATGAATTTTTAAAAGGATCAGAGTAGCACAGATGGAAAGATAAAGACCTGTAAAGCCCGTTTGACTATTATCTCAATTTTGGAACATACGTTTTGAACGTATGTCTTTGTTATGAATAAAGACAAATCCTACATTTATAAGTGGATAAAATATTCTGTAGTGTTATTCCTTGTATTGTCTATGGATGAAGTTCTTTTAATCGAGAATGGCATTCCAGCATTGCAAGGAATAAAGGTTTGGCTGTCATCTAAATTTTTTCATGTTGAAAATTAGATTTGGTATACTCACTAATGGTAGTGAGTAGATACCAGTCTGATCTAGATAAGAATCACTAGAAGATTGTATAGACAATCCCTAAGTATTTGAAAAATACTAAGATCCATCGACTCAAATATGAAAATACTTACTTAAAACATATGGATATTTTAATTTCAATTAGAATAAGATGATAAGAAGAGAATATCGGATCATACCCTAATTGTAGGAGCAATTTACTAAAAAGTTTTCAAGCAGGATATTGTAGCCTATTCAATTAGTGATGTAGAGTACATCCTGGCATATGATGCTGCCATGTAAGCTATGTAGTAGCTGAGATTCATTAGCAAGTTAGGAGTGGCACCATCCATTGATGGTCCAGTCCTAACATAGTATTGGAGCCATAGCTCAGGCTAAAGAACTGAAGGACCAGCATATTTTGCATCGCTATCATTTTTGATTTTAGATCAAGATGACGTTGATCTTTGAAAGATCGACAAAAAAGTAGAACTTGACTAAACCATTTGCTAAGGCCTTGGAACTAAGGAGTTCTATGAACTCAAGTGGAAGATAGGATATTTGATATCATTTTGATTAGCTTTAGTCCAAGTGGAAGTTATTAGAAAAATGTGTCCTAAAGCCAATCATCTAAGTCATAGATGATTGGAATTTGTATATGAATTATCTAATAATAATAGTTATTTAACTAATTCATCATAAAAGTTCTATCTTTCTTAAATGAATTTCTAAATTATGATGAAGTCCTTAGAACCACAATCAATCGATAAAAGAAGATTTATTGCATGATTCTTAAATAGTTCATAATCAAATAAAAAGTTATTAATAAGGATGATAACTTATCGAGTGTAGGTCGCTGTATGCCATATGCGTTGGTTGTCCTTATAACCAAGTGATGTGGAGACACTGCTATGACATCCAAGTGAGATGTAGAAGTATATCTGCACTGAACGTGACCAATGTAGCACTCTACAATCAAGAGTAGCTAGCTAAAACCAAAGGGTATAAGTATTCCTCAGACCTGAGATCACTATGGTGACTTGTAAGCAACTCACTATACTTTAATGTCAGACTGCCTGTATTTCTAATATAAGTTTGAAAAGTTTCTGGGTACAGTCAAGTACTTATGAAGTTGGTGTATGAGTCAAGATGGGATTGACCATTTTTGATTATTAGTGTGGAATCTAGTTGATGCCGAAACTGGCTGGAGCTGGAGAAGCTGAGATCGCCATCGGAACTTGCAAAAGAAGTCCAAATCAAAGAAGGGGTAGCTCTGGCAGGATCCTCTAACGATCAAGTCAGCTTTTCTGGCCAACAGAAATGGAATGCTCGGTAGAGAAAGTAGTAGAGTTTTGAGATGGAGGAGAGAGTTTGGAGAAAATATATCTGAAGGGTCCATTTTATAGACGGAGCCTATAACAAACTGATGGTGACAGCTGTAACTATCGAATAGTGGGTCGTTCAGACTGTTCAGACCACATGGGGTTTGTTATAGAGGGTAGTATCTGTTGTTGCGATGCATCCATTATCGTGACATATAGGTGGTTGAGATTTAATTATTGAAGTTTGGACTGAACTACTATCAGTAGCGAGAAAGGTTTGGTGGGAGAAGCCCTTCGAATGACTAGAAGGAATTCGGAGGGAGTTTGACTGATGAAGAAATCCATATAGAGGAGAGGCCCGAAGGAAGTTCATCTTGAGGAGAAGTTTGGAGGAGGTTCGATTGAAGGAGAAGTCCTTTTGGAGGAGAAGTCCAGAGGAAGTTCGTTTGGCGGAGAAGTTTGGAAGAAGTTCATCTAGTGAAGAAGTCCAGAGGAAGTTCGATTGAAGGAGAAGTCCATCTAGAGGAGAAGTCTAGAGAAAGTTCATCTGGTAGAAAAGTTTGGAAGAAGTTTATCTGGCAGAGAAGTTTGAAGGAAATTCATCTCGAGGAGAAGTTCGGAGGAAGTTCATCTGGAGGAGAAGTCCAGAGGAAGTTCATCTAAGTAGTCCCAAAGATCGGCAGGCATACTAAAAGTCGGTCAACCTAGGGACAAGTAAAGTCACGATTGAAGCTCTTTCATGATCGAAAATCCTTCTCGATCAGGTACTGGTCCGAAGTTCGGTAGGAGCGGAGTTTATCCCCAATAATAGTCCTTCTACTCTCAAGTTTGAATTTTGAGATAAGGAAGTACAAAATAGGCGACTATCGAAGTTTTGATCTAGATTTAGCACTAGCAGGATGGAAAATTTTGGCATATATCGCATCGGCACTGAAGCCTCCTTAAATGCAAAGTGACCCGAAATGACAAATTTCAAAACTTCCGCTGAGATGCTTGATGGGATTGGTGTACAGGATGGAAGCACAGATTTCAAAAGAAAATTATGAAATCATATAAACCAAACCTAAACCCTAGGACCACCTTATCAGCAATTAAATCATATAGCATGCAATTATAATATAAAAGAAAATATTAGAACATTCCTCTTATCACTAAACCCTAAATTGACTCTAAATGCCGACAGTAGTCTATCAGGGGTTCCACCAGGTGCCCACGTGTTCACCCTTTAACGTTGATCCACACGGAGACTTGATCAAGACACCGACACCTCTGATTTATATAATTAAAATTCTAATAGCAAGAACTTTAATTAAATGGGCAAGACCTTCCTTAGCCTTTATGTCACCTTTCTTGTTTCTTCTTACCTTTCTTTGTTTTTTCCTTATCTTCTTAATATTTCTTCCTAATCTCTTTATCTTAAGATGACTTCTTGTCCTTATAAAGATAAGATCTGGACAAGAGAAGGGAAGAAAGAAAATTGGACAATAAGGAAACACTTATAAGAAAGAAAGATAATTTTTTTCTATCTTTGGACTCTCGTGCGCACCTCTATTTATAATATATGTAGGGGTGCCATCACAAATTCTTGCACCCTTTCCATATTATTATCTCATGTTCCTTCAGTCTATCTCATTCCTCATCAGATAATAACGACATATAGACTTAGTCTAAGAGGTGCCTCAAAGCAGAAGGACTCTTGGACTAATTCTATGTAAGTTATTTACGAAGAGTCATGGGCTTTCATTTTTGGCGTCATCATTTTCAACCATTAGATCAGATAAGAAGGCCATCCAATGGCCTTAATATGGGATGCCCATTCAGCAAAATGGCATGGAGATAATCTTTGAATAGTCAAAGTCTTGGGACTTTGACTTGGTCCAAGAGGCGCCAAGGAAGAGTGGGCGACAAGGAGTCCTGGAAGAGTGGGCGGCAAGGAGTCCCTTCTCATGCAAATATTAATTAGATAATGTAGTATTTAACCTACAGAAGGACTCTTCTGTGCCCCATATTTGATGTCCATGCCAATATGAAAATTTACGTGATATGAAAAAGAAAGAAAAAGTCAAAGAAGGTAGGCGCCTACATAAACCCATGCGCCAAGTATTAGATACGTGTGCCCTAGAAGCCAAAATTGACTGACACTTGTAATGCACTTCTAGGGGCAAAATTATAATTTTGACTATAAATAATAAAATTGGTTATTTTCTATCACAAATGTGTATTTAGTGTTTGTGATACATTTCTTGAGTTAATGGTAATGATAATTCTTATTTTCAAGAGTTGAAAATTTAAGACAAGAATTTTTATTATTAACTCATAAAATACTTCCGACCGTAGGATCATCATGAGGATGGTGATTGATCCAAAAGGTTCGTGCGCAATCGCTTCTTTATAGTAGATGAGTCTTGAGTCTACGGTGTAGAGACACTAGAGCGAGAGTACAGATACTCGTTAGAGAATGAGGGCACTGAGCGTGACCACCTCGAGTAGTCATAAGGAAGTCTACCTTCTCGTCGATGACTGACTCGATGCTGCAGTGGTGTGTCTGGTTCTTTGACCTGAGGTGCATCGACAGTTCACCTTGAGGGTGTTATAGTTTGACTACACCATGACTCGGTCTCCTAGCCATTCGAAATCCTGAGGTGTATGTTGGCTATAGCATGTTCATTGTAGGAATTGGATTGCACCAAGAGGGAATCTATCTACCTCGGTGGATGAGGAGCAGCCCTATGATGATCATGAGAATCAAGTCCATAAGCCCATGGCCATGGTAGAGTGAAATAATAGAAAGAGTTTCTATTAAGGTTTTCACATCGGACTTGAATCGAATGATTAAATCATATGATAGAAATTAGGGTTTGACGAGTTCACCTTAACCCTAATCTGATCGGGGCTCAAGATAGAAGAACTTAATCACACAAGTAGCTGCACCAAGAGGTTCATTTTTCAATTTTGATGGGTTGCCACCATATACTGCTAGGTGTCACTGGTGGATTTTGGGAGCAATTAGAATGATTTAGATGATCGATCATTCTAGTTATCTGAATCAGAAGAAGTTCTGATCCATCGAAAGGAGTTTCGATGATGTCGATGATAGAGATCATGACATATCCCATTACCATATAGAAACTGAACCTAACTGGATCACACAAACAAGGGTTTGGAATCTGGATATCATCAATTGGACTAATCCCAGTTCAATTGATTTGAATTAGATTCAATTAGGTTCAAGGAAAATCGTGCTAGCACACGATTGAGCCTAACGTTTCTTCCTTTTAATTATCATTAAAAGTTATCTCGACTGAGCCAAATGAGTTTGTGCTCACTCAGGTACCTTTACTTGGTCTGACTGAAGCTTGTCCAAGGTCAGAAAAGGATTGTCTTAATTTATGAGATAAATTTGAGACCACACCTGCCATTTTCCATCACCTGCTAATTCTTGTCCTTTGACTTTGGTCAAACATTGACCTTTGATCCTTGGACATCTGTCCATGTGTCATGCACTTATTGGAGAGCAGATAGGGGCTTGTCTCCCTCTACTGAAAATTAGAAAGGAGGGGGTGCATGCACCCTAGGGAGGCGTGCGCCCATGGATAGGACTCTAGGTTGCTTCTTGGTTTCTACTTAGGTGGGCTATAACTATAGACTTTGACCAGTCTTAGGTGCCATCTAAGGATGAATTAGAGGAGCTCTCATCTGATTGGATCAGGTGATGTCATCACACTAATCAGATTTAGATCTGATTGCATGAAGCAACGTGATTGGTCGGAATGATGTGGCACTGCATGGCACAGCAGGGTCTATATAAACCCTGTCTGCGCCTCACTTTCATAGAGTTTTTTTTTAGCCATGCCCCAAGGCTGCCCCTCTTCCTCCTCGATGCCATCTTCTGATCTTCTCTCTCCTCTCCATGCCCAAGGGAAGTTGGGCATCAGTTTGGCGCGATTCAGGCAAGAAAAGGCTGACAAGAAAGGAAGAAGGCAGCACTGGTGCAGAGATGACTGCTGATCTTCAGAAGAAGTTTTGAAGATCCTCCAAATCAGATCTAGATTTGATTTTTGGAGAGATGATAAAAAAGGAGAAGATCTCCAGATCTAGTCTGAGTAGATACTGGTAAAGGCCAGACGTTTGCGTGGCTAGATCCAGAACCTCAGGCAATTAGCAGGATCATTAAAGGATAATCAGATTACCCAGCATCAAGGTATAATTAATCTGGTTTAATTTATTCTTATTTTTATTTATTATATTTCTAAAATTAGATCTGAAGCATCTTGAATCTGATCTAGATACATAAGAGAAATTTTTGAAATATCTCTCTTGATCCGATTAGATCTGAACGAACATGATCCAGAAAATCAGAATTTTTCCTTCAACTGGTATCAGAGCCAGGTTCTCTAAGTTGTTTAGATTTGATTTTTACTTATTTTTGATCTAAAAATTAGATGATTTTAGATGTCACATAAGATGTGATTAGATCTAAAATCAAAAAAATTAAATTAAATAATATAGATCTAAGTTCTACAATATGCATGACTAGTTGTAAAATAGAATAGTTCTATACATAATCTTCCATAATCATGATTTATTTTGATTAAATTATAATTTTAGATCTATTTATTTTTTATTTTTTGATATTATAAATATTATAATAAGATCTAAAAAATAAAAAATAAAATTATTTAATTTTTAGATCATATGAGATATGATTGATGCATGTTTAGACTAGTTGTAGAATAGTTCTACATAATTATCTAGATTAGAATTTATTTTTTGATGTGATCAATTTAAATTTAATTTTTTAGATAATTATGAGATAATTTAGATCTAAAAATATGCATGATATGATACATGAGATGTATGCAAAACATGTATTAAGTTAGATCAATTTTATATATGAGATATATGATGTAGATCTAACTAGTTTTGTAGATTTATATTTCTGATTAAGGCATTCCTCCTTGGCCGTCCGATCATAAGAACAAAGTAGGGTTTAAAGGCCCTCTCCTTCCATTCGATGGGGTGTTCTTATGATGTGTAGGGGTGCTGCGCGTCCTTAATCAGAAATCCTTATTACTTCTGCAAAACCCTAGAAATCCTAGGAATTATTTTACATGTTTTGTTTATGAACCCTAAATTTAATTAAGAATTAAGATTATGAAATATAATTAGATCTAAAATTGAGAATTTCAGATCTAAGACATATTCATAAAATTGGGTTCGGGCTTGGGTAGCTCAATTAGGTCTAAGCGGTTGATCAAACCGAATCAAGAGTTGGTTAGATGGGATCAACAAGTGCTTAAATTGACCAGCCTAATAGGATTAAGTCTGGGTCAAGATCGAGTCACATGAGTGATCGATCAAGCTAAGACCTAATTAGGCTCAGTGGTTAGAGTCTGGATTGTAGGCTAACCCGAATTGGTTCTGGCTCAATAATTTGGTGTCTAAGGTAAGTTTGGCAGATACGATCGACTGATTTTTAATTGGAAGCTACTCGACTCGAATGCATTCTTGTCGAGTTAATGGCATATCCCTTCCACCGGTCTCACTTACCTGGCCATATTTGTTGACTCAGTTCTGATCTGAGGTGGTCAATAATCCGAGCTAACCCATGCCACTAGGTTAGTCATAATGGTTATGACTATGTCAAGTCTAGTTTAATGAGACCTAAATCAAATCTTCCTAAGAAAAGATTAAGTCTAAGGTCTTCCACCATTGTAGATGTGCGGGCCCTTCCCGGGGTTGATTGTTCTCGGCTGGTTACAGTGGTTCAGTTGCACCGAAAAGATGCAACCATGTCTATTAGGCATTGGATGCTATGGGCTGGAGGATGAATTGGGCTCAATATTTTGGATACGGTGAGAGACTCAATTAGGAATCCAATCTATGCAAATGGTGGGTCTGACTTAACTAAGGAGTGGATCAATATTTCGGACATGGTGAGATTCATGAATTAGAGATCCAAGTTTGGGTGCACCATGATTAGAGAATCATTGAACAAGAGTTGTTCACTCATTGGCTAACCCATCACCAATAACTGTTAGGTGAGGTGATGAGTCAGTTGGTGGGACCGCACCACCCACTAGAAATCATTAATCGTGGAGATTTTTGCATCTCTATAGAGGAAGTGTAGGGATCCGAGAAAATAGTGGGAAAGCTAATTTATTTAAAAATAAAATTCTTAAATAAATTGGTTAAGTCTTAATTACAATATCTAACTAGAAACTTTGACTCTCTATAGGAAAAATGTCTGCATCCAACCCACTAGCACGTATCCTGGACACCCATAGACTGATCCGGACCAAATTACAAGGATTGGCTCAGAAACTTCAAAAATTATTTTGGGTTCTGAGAAGTTAACTCATGTATTGGACCAGGATCCCTCCCACCTTACCAGCTCATCCATCCGTTGAACAGAGAGCATCTCTGGATAAAATGGATGGACGAAGATAATAAGGCCAGATATTACATGTTGGGCTCGATGTCTGATGAGCTTCCAGTGCCAACATGAAGATATCAGGACTGCTCGCCAAATGTTGGCTCACCTACAAGAGATGTTTGGTGAACAGAGTCGCGCAGCCAAGTATCAAGTCACTAAATGACTTTTTAAGGCTAAGATGCATGATGGGCAGTCAGTCCAAGATCATTGTCTGATGATGATCAAGGACTTGGAAGAGCTTGAGAAGCTCGGAGTGAGGTTGGACTTGGATCTGCAGAATGATATAATTCTGCAATCCTTGACTGATGCATATGGGCAGTTCATCATGAACTACCATATGCATAAACTTCAAAATTCCTTGGCCGAACTTATGAATATGCTGGTTACCGCTGAGCTTTCTATGAAAGGTTCTAAAGGCTCAGTTCTTGCTATGGAATGGACTTCTTCCAAGAGAAAGTCTTTTGGAAAGAAGAAGAAGTCTGTGAAAAAGCAGAAGGTGGAAGGAGAAAAGAAGAAAAAGGCAGAGCTGAAGAAAAAGGCCGCTGACAAAGGAAAGTATTTTCATTCTAACAATGACGGCCACTTGGAAGCGGAACTGCCCTACTTACCTGGCCACCCTGAAAGAATAAGAAGGAAGGCAGGTCCTTCTGGAGGTATGCTCGTTATTGAGTCTAACCTTACGGTTTCTTCTGCATCCAGTTGGGTGCTTGACTCTGGTTCTAGTGCTCATTTATGCACTTCTATGCAGGGTCTTGAGGATAGCAGGAGGCTGAGGGATGGTGAGATGATCCTGCATGTTAAAAATGGAGCAAGAGTTGCTGCCATGGCCATAGGAACATACCCTCTTCGACTTACCATCTGGTTTAGACTTAGTGTTAAAAGACTGTTATTATGTGCCTGCAGCAAGCAAGAATTTGATTTCTGTTTCATGCTTAGCATTAGAAGGCTATGTAATTAGTTTTCTTAAGGACCATTGTAACATTCTTTATGAAAGAAATAAAATTACAAGTGGTTTCCTTGTTAAAGATCTTTATCAATTACATATTGATGTATCTATTAAAGGTCTTTATCAATTACATATTGATGTATCTGTTTTTAACATCGAGCAAAATGTGAATACCATGAAACGACCTAGGGAGAGTCCAAACGATAGGTATCTATGGCACCTAAGACTAGGTCATATAGCAGAAGATAGGATTAACAAATTGGAGAAAACTAGGCTATTGAGTCCATTGACTTCCGAGTCATATTCAATTTGTGAATCTTGTCTTCATGGTAAAATGACTAAGCTCCCTTTTGTAGGACATGGGGAAAGGGCCAGGGATCTTCTTGCCTTAGTACATACTGATGTGTGCGGCCCATTTGATGTGCCGATTAGAGGCAACTTTTGTCTACTTCATAATCCTTTACCGATGATTTATCTAGGTATGGGTATGTGTATCTTATGAGACACAAGTCTGAAGCTTTTGAAAAGTTCAAAGAATTCAGACATGAAGTAGAAAAGCAAACTGAAAAAACCCATTAAGGTTCTTCGATCAGATCGAGGAGGTGAATACCTTAGTCGGAAATTCCTGGACTATCTCAAGAAAAATGGCATAGTCTCTCAATGGACTCCACCTGGAACACCTCAACTCAATGGAGTTTCAGAACGGAGAAATCGGACCCTATTAGATATGGTCCGATCCATGATGAGCTTCACAGACCTCCCTGATTTTCTTTGGGGACACTGTTTGTTAACTTGCAATATACTTACTGAATAGGGTTCCTTCTAAAACCGTTCCTACCACACCGTATGAGATATGGCATGGTAAGAAACCAAGTCTGAGTCATCTCAGAATTTGGGGTTGTCCGGCTCATGTCAAAAGACAACAAGCAGACAAGTTAGACTTTATAGGTCCTTTAGAGCTCGATTCATAGGATATCCTAAAGAGTCATTAGGATATTATTTCTACATTCCAGAAGACCACAATGTGATTGTGAGTCGACATGCCATCTTTCTTGAAAAATAGTTTATTCAAGATAGCGGCATTGGAAAGCAGATCAAGCTCGATGAGAAAGTCTCACAAGAGCAACGAGCTAAGGACCAAATTGGAACCAAATCAGGTTGAGCCAATCAAGATCACTACCTCCTCCACCTCATAGATCGAAAAGAGTTTCCCATCCCCCTGAAGAGGTACTTAGGTACTTATTTCAGAGAAAGTAGAGAAAATGTTCCTCGTAGGTAATGGGGTTCATGGTGATGATCCCAAAACCTATAACGAGGCGATATCAGATATCGACTCCGAGAAATGGTTAGAGGCAATGAAGTCAGAAATTGACTCGATGCACTCAAACCAAGTCTGGACCTTGGTAGATCCACCAGAAGGTATAGTACCTATTGGGTGTAAATGGATCTACAAGAGAAAGATTGGTGCAGATGGAAATGTGGAGACATTCAAAGGCTAGATTAGTGGCAAAAGGTTATAGTCAATGCGAAGGCATTGACTATCAGGATACCTTTTCGCCAGTAGCTATGCTAAAATCCATCCGCACATTGCTTGCTGTTGCAGCCTATTTCGATTATGAAATATGGCAAATGGATGTGAAAAATGACATTCTTAAATGGATATCTTGAGGAAGATATCTATATGGAACAGCCACTAGGTTTCACATCCAGTGATGACTGATCACAAGGTATTGCAAGCTGCAAAGGTCCATATATGGACTTAAGCAAGCATCTCGGAGCTGGAATACTCATTTTAATGATGTGATCAAATTATTTGGTTTCATCAAAAATGAAGAGGAGCCATGTGTCTTCAAAAAGGTCAGTGGGAGCGCTGTTGTCTTCCTCGTATTGTACGTGGATGACATCCTCCTTATTGGAAATGATATTCCCATGTTGACCACAGTTAAAATGTGGTTATCTAAAGAATTCTCCATGAAAGACCTAGGAGAAGCATCCTTTATTCTAGGAATTAAGGTCTATAGAGATAGACCGAATAGGATGCTAGGACTTTCACAGAAGATGTACATAGAGGAAGTGCTAAAGAGGTTTAGCATGGAAAACTCTAAGAGGGGTTTAGTACCCTTCAGACATGGCATTCATCTTTCCAAGAAGATGTGCCCTAGCACACCTGAGGAAATAGAATGCATGAGCAAGATCCCTTATGCTTCAGCAATAGGGAGCCTCATGTATGCCATGTTATGTACACGACCTGATATAGCCCATGCTGTGAGTGTCACGAGCAGATATCAATCAAATCTAGGTGAAGAACACTGGACTTCTGTGAAATGTATCCTTAAGTACTTGAGAAGAACTAAGGATATGTTGTTGGTTTTTGGTAATGGAGAACTCCAAGTCCAGGGGTATACAGACTCGAATTTTATGTCCGATGTAGATGATCGAAAGTCGACATCTAAAAGTCTATTTGTGTGGAATGATGGAGCTGTCAGTTGAAAAAATTTTAGGCAGACAGTGATAGCAGATTCCATCATGAAAGTAGAATACATCGCTAAGCTGCAAAGGAGGCATTCTGGTACAAGAAGTTTGCCACAGAGATCGGAGTGATGCCATTCCTCTATACTGCGACAACAATGGTGCCATAGCCCTTGCTAAGGAGCCGAGGTCTCACCAGAAATTCAAGCACATCGAGTGGCGATACCACCTCATCCGCGATTACCTCGAGAAGGGATACGTTGAGGTCAAGAGAGTCGACTCCGCAGATAATGCAGTGAATCCGCTTACAAAGCCATTGGGCCAGCAAAAGATCGAAGCCCACCTTGAGAAGATGGGACTTAGATTTTTAGCCAATTAGCTTTAGGTCAAGTGGGAGTTTGTTAGATATGTGTGCCCTAGAAGCCAGAATTGGCTGACACTTGTAATACACTTCTAGGGGCAAAATTATAATTTTGACTATAAATAATAAAATGGGTTATTTTCTATCATATATGTGTATTTAGTGTCTGTGATACATCCTTTGAGTTAATGGTAATGATAATTCATATTTTCAAGAGTTGAAAATTTAAGACATGAAAATCTTTTCATTAATTAACTCATAAAATGCTCCCGACCGTAGGATCATCATGAGGATGGTGATTGATCCGAAAGGTTGGTGTACAATCGCTTCTTTTATAGTAGATGAGTCTTGAGTCTATGGTGTAGAGACACCGGAGCGAGAGTACAGGTACTCGTTAGAGAATGAGGGCACTGAGCGTGACCACCTCGAGTAGTCATAAGGAAGTCTACCTTCTCGTCGATGACTGACTCGAAGCTGCAGTGGTGTGTCTGGTTCTTTGACCTGAGGTGCATCGGCAGTTCACCTTGAGGGTGTTATAGTTTGACTACACCATGACTCGGTCTCCTAGCCATTCGGAACCCTGAGGTGTATGTTGGCTATAGCATGTTCATTGTAGGAATTGGATTGCACCAAGATGGAATCTATCTACCTCGGTAGGATGAGGAGCAGCCCTATGATGATCATGAGAATCAAGTCCATAAGCCCATGGCCATGGCAGAGTGAAATAATAGAAAGAGTTTCTATTAAGGTTTTCACATCGGACTTGAATCGAATGATTAAATCATATGACATAAATTAGGGTTTGACGAGTTCACCTTAACCCTAATCTGATCGGGGCTCAAGATAGAAGAACTTAATCACACAAGTAGCTGCACCAAGAGGTTCATTTTCAGTTTTGATGGGTTGCCACCATATACTGCTAGGTGTCACTGGTGGATTTTGGGAGCAATTAGAATGATTTAGATGATCGATCATTCTAGTTGTCTGAATCAGAAGAGTTCTGATCCATCGAAAGGAGTTTCGATGATGTCGATGATAGAGATCATGACATATCCCATTACCATACAGAACTGAACCTAACTGGATCACACAAACAAAGGTTTGGATCTGGATATCATCAATTAGACTAACCCAGTTCAATTGATTTGAATTAGATTCAATTAGATTCAAGGAAATTGTGCTAGCACATGATTGAGCCTAACATTCTCCTTTTATTATCATTAAAAGCTGTCTCGACTAAGCCAAATGAGTTTGTGCTCACTCAGGTACCTTTACTTGATCTGACTGAAGCTTATCCAGGTCAGAAAAGGATTGTCTTAATTTATGAGATAAATTTGAGACAATGCCTGCCATTTTTCATCACCTGCTAATTCTTGTCTTTTGACTTTGGTCGAACGTTGACCTTTGACCCTTGGACATCTGCCCATGTGTCATGCACTTATTAGAGAGTAGATAGGGGCTTATCCTTTTACTGGAAATTGAGAAGAAAGGGGTACATGCCTAGGGAGGCGTACGTCCATGGATAGGGACGCCTGGAGTCCCATATGGATGGGACTCCAGGTTCTCTTGGTTTCTACTTAGGTGGCTCATAACTATAGACTTTGACTAGCCTTAGGCACCATCTAAGGATGAATTAGAGGGTCTCTTATCTAATTGGATCAGGTGATGTCATCCCACCAATCAGATTTAGATCTGATAGCACGGGCAACATGATTGGCTGGGATGATGTGGCACTGCATGGCGCAGTAGGGTCTATATAAACCCTGTCTGCGCCCCAGTTTCATAGAGTTTTTACTTATTCATGCCCCAAGGCTACCCCTCTCCCTCCTCCATGCCATCTTCTAGTCCTCTCTCTCCTCTCCATGCCAAAGGAAAGTTGGGCTTCAGTTTGGTGTAATCTAGGTAAGAAAAAGGTGACGAGAAAGGAAGAAGGCAGCACTACTATAGAGATGACTGTTGTTCTTCAGAAGAAATTTTAAAAATCCTTCAAATCAGATCCAGATTTAATTTTTAAAAAAGTGATAAAAAAAAAGATCTCTAGATCCAGTTCGAGTGAATATCGGTAGAGGCCAGGCGCTTGCATGGCTAGATCCAGAACCTCAGACAATCAGCAGGATCATCAAAGGATAATTAGATTACCCAGCATCAAGGTATAATTAAATCAAATCTAATTTATTTTTATTTTTATTTATTAGATCTATAAAATTAGATTTAAAATGAGGCGATATCCCATTATCATGTAGAACTGAATCTAACTAGGTCACACAAATAAGGGTTTGAATCTGGTGATCATCAATTGAACTGATCCAGTTCAATTGATCTGAATGAGATTCAATTAGGTTCAAGAAAATCATGCTAGCACTCGATTGAACCTAACATTCTTCTTTTACTATCATAAATAGTTGTCCTGACTGAGCCAAAGGAGTTTGTGCTCGATCAAAGGCCTTCACTTGGTTTGACTGGAGCCTGTCCAGGTTAGAAAAGGGTTGTCTTATTTTGTAAGATAATATTTGCCATTTTTATCACCTATCATTTTTCGTCCTTTGACTTTGGTCAAAAGTTGACCTTTGACTGGTCAAAAGTTGACCATTGATACTTTGACTTCTGTCCACGTGTCACGCACCTATTGGAGAGCTGGTGGGGGCCTGTCCCCCTGCCAGAACCTGGCAAGGAGGAGGGCGCATGCCACCCTTGGCGTGAGCCCAAGTTGAAGGCACCACGAAGTCCCTATTGGATAGGGACTCCATCTCCTTTTTAGATTTCGATTAGAGTTCTCCTAAGAACCAACTTTGACTGGTCTTAGGTGCTTTCTAAGGAGGAATCCAGGGTACTCTATTCTCACCAATCAGATTTAGATCTGATTTCATAAAGAGTTGTGATTAGTTGGGAAGAAGAGGAGTTGGATCACAGATAGTCTATAAATAAGACCCTACGCCCAACTCAAAGAGCAAATTGAAATCCCACGTCCTAAGGCTGCCTCTCCCCTTTTCCTCCATGCCAAACCTACCTTCTTCCTCTCCTCTCCACGTCCAAAAGTGTTTTGGATCTTGGTTGGTGCAATCCAGATGAGAGAAAGGCGACTGAAAGCTAGAAGGCTGCGCTGCTGCAAAGGACAACTACTGATCTTCAAAAGGAGTTTTGAAGATCCTCAAGGTCAGATCTAGATCTAATTTTTGGAGACTTGATAGAGAAGAAGAGGATCTCCAGATCTAGCTTGAGTGGATACCGGTAGAGGCCAGGCACTTGCGTGGCTAGATCCAGAACCTTCCGCTGCTTATAAGATCATCAATGGGTAATAGGATTACCCACTTCAAGGTAAATTAAATTTAATTTAATTTATCAAAATTTATTTTAATTACTAAAATAATAAGAATCAGATCTAAAACATCACAGATCTAATCAGGATCAAAGAAAATTTTTTTTGAAATATATCTCTTGATCCGATCAGATCTGAACGAACCTGATCCAGAAAATCAGGATTTCCCTTTAGATAGATCTTGTAGTTGCACAACAAAATAAATATGGTTCTGGACATAATAAGGACCTAGCATGAAGGAAGGCCTTAATGTAGTGAATATAACACTAAGCATTTCAATCTAGAATTAAATTTATCGAATTAGCTAGGTAGTAGGAGAGAGATGGGAGTCCCTCCGTTGCTTTCCTTAGATACCAATAAATTTGCCAAGTCAGATAATGGAACCAATTAAAAAACTACATTCTCTTTACTAGTTATGAACCACTTTTCCTAGACACCGACTAACCAATTAGATATCTAGATTGATTCAGCTATTGGTTAATTACACTACAACTTAATATAATTTTAAATATTCTTGATACACATCCTAAATGCATGAAAATATTAATTATGAGAAAAAAATATTAACATGTAGACTCATTCTAGGACAACCATCGTTACATAGTGAATTCTTTGCACTATGTCAGGGCAACCTTCATAGAATAATATAT
Organism: Cocos nucifera; assembly: GCA_006176705.1. NCBI lineage: Eukaryota > Viridiplantae > Streptophyta > Magnoliopsida > Arecales > Arecaceae > Cocos > Cocos nucifera. Next base: position 307,239 of record QRFJ01000492.1, read on the forward strand.
ACTTCATAATCTTATTATAAAAATAAAAAATATGATCAGATCATATAAAAATATGCTAAAAAATCATATCATATTTACATTTAAGCTATTATAATATAAGCAAAGCAATATATGATTTAACCTAATAAGGCTTGCTCTGATACCACTGATGGGATTGATGTACAGGGCGGAAGCACAGATTTTAGAAAAAAATTATGAAATCATATAAATCGAACCCAAACCCTAGGACCACCTTATCAGTAATTAAATCATATAGCATGCAATTGTAATATAAAAAAAATATTAGAACATACCTCTTGTCGCTAAATCCTGAATTGACCCTAAATGCCGGCAGCAGTCTGTTAGGGGTTCCACCAGGTGCCCACGTGTTCACCCTCCAACGTTCATCCACACGAAGACTTGATCAAGACCCCAGCACCTCTGATTTATATAATTAAAATTTTAATAATAAGAACTTTAATTAAATGGGGAAGACCTTCCTTAGCCTTTATGTCACATTCCTTGCCTCTTCTTACCTTTTTTTGTTTTTCCCTTGTCTTCTTAATTTTTTTTTCTAATCTCTTTGTCTTAAGATAACTTCTTATCCTTATAAAGACAAGATCTGGACAAGAAAAGGAAAGAAAAAAAATTGGATAATAAGGAAATACTTGTAAGAAAGAAAGATAATTTTTTTCTATCTTTGGACTCTCGTGCGCACCTCTATTTATAATATATGTAGGGGTGCCATCACAATTTCTCGCGTCCTCTCCATATTATTATCTCATGTCCCTTCAACCTATCTCACACCTCATCAGATAATAATGACATATAGACTTAGTCCAAGAGGTGCCTTAAAGTAGAAGGACTCTTGGACTAATTCTATGTCAGTTATTTACAAAGAGTCACGGGCTTTCATTTTGGCACCATCATTTTCAACCATTAGATCAGATAAGAAGGCCATTCAATGGCCTTAATATGGGATGCCCATTCAGCAAAATGGCATGGAGATAATCTTTGAACAGTCAAAGTCCCAAGGGACTTTGACTTTGTCCAAGAGGCATCAAGGAAGAGTGGGTGACAAGGAGTCCTGAAAGAGTGGGCGGCAAGGAGTCCCTTCTCATACAAATATTAATAAGATAATGTAGTATTTAACCTATAGAAGGACTCTTCTACGCCCCATATCTGATGTCCATGCCAATATAAAAATTTTTGCGACATAGAAAGGGGAGGAAAAGTCAAAGAAGGTAGGCACCTACATAAACCCATGCGCCAAGGACTTGCACATGAAAGACTTCCCATGCACAAGAGAGAGACTCTTTGGTGCATGAGATTTTGTTATGTGATGCTCCATCTGAAGCCCAATCTGTCTAGGTTAATCCAATTCAAGACCAAATCCAATTTGGCTTAAATCGAACCTTAATTAGCCCAAATTGGAAGCTGATTCGAATCCGATTTGAATCTAGGTGCTAGGGTTTGCTACATATGCTAGCATGTTCAACCTGTAAACATGGTCTAACCCAATTAGATCCTTAATCAATTTCCTTTGTGTGTGATCCATTGGGTTCCACATCTAGCTAGCAGTGGATCTGGGTGTGATTTGAACTAATCTGATTAGAACTCAACTAAACCGATTTAGGTCAAAACTAGCCTACCCAATTTGACCAATTAGAATACTTTCTAATTTAATGATCAAATTAAAATTTTTAATTTGATCAAACCTACAAGACATGATTGATGTCTAGCAACATATCGTGACTTCCCGAAAGATGTAAAATTTTGATGAAAATACCAAAAATATCCTTCAGTGGAAAGTTATCATGCAACTAGATCCTTCGATCATCCTGCATCCTGAATATGACTCTGGATATGGAAATATGTCAAACCCAATATCATATTCATTTCTCTTTCAATCTTATGATGATGATTCATTTAATGAAACATTAGAAATCATTTCTAATTTTTATCATGCTTTGATCAAAGTCTTCCTAAATTATCATTTGTTTGAAGCAGGCAGGATGCGATTTCCTCTTACTAGGAGTGATCGATTCTATGTTAACCTAGTCACAACCTTCATATATAATCTACCATATCCAGATCATCCCGTATATGACTGAGTCATGAATGAGTATGAACCAAAATATGGATTCATATATATAAGATTCTATGGTAGTTTTAGGTCAAAGGATTACATGCACAATTTCACCATGAGAACCATCTATTGACATGTAGATAAGACTCCATTAGATATTCTCAACTTGGATCAATTCAGTGAACTCATTCTCTAATGAGCATCCATATTCTTGTATTAGTATCATACATAAGAGATTGTGAAGTCAATCACCCTCTCAATTGAGCATACAAAAGATGTGCTAGTCTTACTGAAAACATTGATCCCCAACTCAATGTTCCATCGATAAGGAATATTTAAATTAGGGTTTTAAGGTTTTAGATCTCACTGGTATGATCTCATCATAATCCTAAAACTATAGCCTTAATTTATGGGGTTCATCATAATCTTAAATAAATAATAAGACATTGCATATAATGAAATAAATGCCTTTATTTATTTTAAAATATAATTACATAAGTTTGGAAGACAAAGAACAGCCCAAAAAAATAAATAAATAAATTTTGATTGGCTTGAAGGCATATTCCTTTCAACGCTGCCCTAAGTATGATGCAAATATGGTTCTATCGACCGCCAGTCGCCAGTCGCAACGAGTGGGACATGCATCAATTGGAGACCGACTAGAGGAGCCTTTCCATCATAACCATTTCAAACTTTGCTGGATATTTAGGTCTGGCACTTTCTCTTGAGGACTCATTCATCCTTACACTTTTTTCTTTCCTTTCGCTGTTTTCTTCCTTCTGCCTGAGAGCCCTCTGATTCCTTCTTTCGGTTTCTTCGCTTGCTAGCATTTTTTTCATTCATTTCCTATTATGCCAGTCATCTCGTTGATCTTTTAGATCTAACTAGATTAGCTTCAAAACCTTTTCCTTGATTATTTCTGCATCTTTTGCATCTCGTTCTTTTGGTTTCTTCGTAGTAGTTCTGTGTTTTATTTTTTTTGATTTTTGAAGTTTTTCTATATTTGAGTTTGATCCAAAGGTCTTCTGAAACCACTCAGTCATCCAATTCTTGGAGTCCATTCGATCTGACCTCTTGAAACCCCAACTCCAGTGAGGAGGCCGAACTCAGAAGTGTATCCTATCCGATCTTTATACCTGGCACCATTTCTTGCTCTCTATCTTTAGATGACCTTCATTGATTAGGATCCGGTACGGGGTCCCTCCCGAGTATGGACTAAAGGAACCAGATGTAGGATTTTACAGATAGATCTTGAAAACTTTTTCAAGATCTTATAGCGGAAGACTTAAATAAATTAAATATTTATTTAAATAAATATATAAATACCTAGATCATAGATCTATTATATGATCAAGAAATAATATTAAATTAAAAATTAAAATCAAATAAAAAAATAAAAGATTGATCAAATCAACCTAGATCTACACTACATCAAATGTAGGTATGAAGTTAATAGATCAGATCTATTATCTGAGCAAATTAGATGTTCTAACTTGCTGATCCAGGCTTGAGGATGAAGTCATGAGCTGCACATGCGTCCGACCTCTAGGAGTCGTCCACACGAGCCTACGATCTCTGATCTGAAGTTTGATGCAGGAAATCAGCACAGCAGCTAGTACTGTGCTGATCCTTCTTCGATGATCAATTCGAGGCTCCCTTCTTCAAAATTTAGAATCTTCAAAATATGAGAAGGAAGATGAGAGTTTACTGATCTTAGACTCTCTTCAAAAAAACTCAGAAAAAAGGAGGAGAGATTGAAAATAAAAGAGCTCTAAAAGAAGATCCTCTTCTTCTTCTCTTTTCTCTCACCTAGACACCTAGTTTGGTGCCAATGGAACCCCCATAACCAAGGACCCTCTTCCTCTGAATTTTGCACACCCCAAACCTCTCCCAAAGTTCTATATTTCATAAAAAAATTAGAACAAAATTCATCTAATAAATAGAGAAAAAGAAACGCCCAAGTTAGATCAAAATCCTAGACTAGGAATATCCAAGCATGGGAAGTTGTTGGGGCGCCCAACTCTTGGGCGCCTCATCCACAATTATTGGTGTGGACCAACAATGGAGGGCACACAAAAAAGTAGATTATTTTCATGGAATAAGAGAAGAATTAATTAAAAGAGGGGGTGATACTCAAGGGAAGGTGATTTGGTCAATAAGGATTCTATCTCATAGAATCTTAAGCAAAACTAACTCCTCTTTTGACTTGGTCTTCTAACAAATTGCCTTATGAGAAAAGGAGGAGAGAAAGAGGACATGAGAAGCCATGGGAGTGGAGAATTTTCATGTAAGAAACAAAATAAAAAAGGCATGGGGCGTGAGGATTAAGTGGTGCAAGTGATAGGGAGTCCTAGTCACACTAGGACTCCTATTTTGACTTGGTCAAACAAGATTTTTTAACCAAATAAAATCAAGATTAAACCAACCCAATTAAATAAGACCCTAATCCATTTAAGAAATTAATTAAATTAATTAAATTATATTTAATTTTAATTTATTTTTAATGAAATTAGAAAATTGGGTTAATCCGAGTCCTAGTTAGACTAGGACTAGTTCTTCCTTGCACTTGGCTTATCCAATAAACCAATTGAACTTGATCTAATCAAGCCCAAACCAAATCTAATTAAATCATATTTAATTAGAATTAATCTCAACCTATTGGCTTAATCAAATTAAGCCAATTAGTAATTCAATTGCTAGTCGATCATCTTACAACACTTGCACTAGGTTAAACACCAATCATATTGATTGTTTAATCCTAGAATAATTCTTAATCGTTGATCAACCATCCGATCAGATCATAAGCTCTAATGTGTGTGACCTCATAGATTCGAACCTAAGCCAATAGCATAGAAATAAATTTCTATACCAATCAAAGTAACCATCTAGCAATGATACCTAATGGTCGGATAGGTCGAAGGTGTAAAACACCATCCTTAGAACCCATTTGGATATAGTTTCCATATAATTTATCTCCTTGACCACAATGCTCATAGGACACCTCAAAGTTTAACTGTCAACTCTGATCAGGTTGTCCACATTATATTTCAAAATATCAAATCCATCTGATGGATTATCCTGGCCAAGGTTTTGCTATATTGAAATATAGTGATACATTCTTCTCCAACTCTTGGAGTGGTCAATTCCATCTTGATCACACTTCGACTTTGCAAGTACTTGACTGTGCCCAGAAGCCTTTCATTGCTGAATTAAAAATTCAGTTAGTCCGGTACCAAAGCATAGTGAGTTGTTTGTAAGTCACTAAGGTGATCTCAGGTCTAAGGGATACTTATACCTATATCCCATCAGAGACATTCTCGACAGCAGAATGCTCTAGAGTTGGTCACGTTCAATGATGATGTATCCATACATCTCATCTGTATGCCATACCAGTATCTCCACACTCCTTGGTTAAGAGGACAACTAACCTATATGGCATATAGCAACCTATGCTCGATAGATGCTGTTGTCTGTATTAATAGCCTATCATTTGGTCATGAACAAATTTAGGGACTAATCGATAAATTCTCTCTTTATGGAAACTAAACAGTCCTAAGAACTTCATCACAATAATGGAGTTCATTAGAAGATGTAAACTTATGATGAAAAAGATGCCAAAATATTTTTATTAATTAATAAATTAATTATAATTATAAAATAGCTCAAGTGTCAATACTCTGATGATTGACTTTGGGACATAATTTTCAATAACTCCCACTTGTCCTAAAGCCACTTGGCACAGTATCTAATACCCATCTTTGACTTATGGTTGTCGAACTCCTTGATTGTCAGGGCTTTAGTGAAGGGGTTAGCTAGGTTCTTTTTTTCGTCGATCTTCTGAAGGTCGACGTCAGCACGATCCATGATTTCATGAATCAAATGAAAGTAGTATAGAATGTGCTTTGTCTGCTGGTGTGCCTTCATTTCTTTGCTTGAGCTATGGCACCAGTGCTATCGTAGGAGAGCAGGACTGGACCATCAATAGTAGATGCTACTCCGAGCTCGATGATGAACTTCACTTTCTTTGTTGCATCTGATGCTGCCATGTACTCTGCTTCGTAAATAGAGTCAGCCACTGTATGCTGCTTGAAATTTTTTCAGTAGATGACTCCACCATTTAGTGTAAAGATATATCCCGGCACACTTTTACTCATCATGATCAGATTGAAAGTTGGAGTCTGTAAACTCCACAAGCTTCAGATCTGACTCACCATAAACCAACCATTGGTCCTTAGTATTTTTCAAATACTTAAGGATGATTTTAACCACCTTTCAGTAATTTTCTCTAGGGTCAGACTGGTATCTACTCACCACTCCTAGTGTATATGCCACGTTTGGTCTTGTACATGTCATTGCATACATAATAGACCCCACTATCAAAGTATATGGGATTCTACTCATACGCTCTCTCTCTTCAGGAGTTGTCGGATAATCCTTCTTAGAGAGAAAAATTTCTTGGCCTATCGGGAGATAGCCTTTTTTGGAATTCTTCATGTTAAACTTCTTCAGCATAGTTTCTATATACGTGGACTGAGATATACTAAGCATCCTTTTAGATCCATCCCTATAGATCTTCATCCCTAGGATGTAGGATGCTTCACCCAAGTCCTTCATGGAGAACTGTGATGACAACCAGATTTTTATTCTTATAGTGCGGGGATATCATTTTCGATTAAGAGAATGTCATCCACGTACAAAATAAGGAATACCACTGTTGGACCATTTACCCATTTATAAATGCAGGGTTCTTCTCTGTTCTTAATGAAGCCATACGTTTTGATCACTTTATCAAAATGCATGTTCCAACTCCGAGATGCCTGCTTCAATCCATAAATGGATTTCTAAAGCTTGCACACCTTGGACTCATTTATGGATGTGAATCCTTTAGGTTGTATCATATACACCTCTTTGGTCTGCTCTCCATTTAGGAAAGCTGTCTTCACATCCATCTGTCAGATCTCATAGTTCAGATGGGCAGCAATGGCAAGCATGATCCAAATGAACTTGAGCATTGCCTTAGGGGAGAACGTCTCGTCATAGTCAATACCATAATGTTGACAATACCCCTTGGCAACCAGATGGGGTTTATAGGTCTCTACCTTTCCATCTGCGCTCTTCTTTCTTTTGATGACCCATTTACACGTAATGGATTTAACCCCTTCAGGTGGGTCAACAAATGTCCATCCATCATTGACCTTCATGGAATCCATTTTGGATCTCATGGCTTCTAGCCATTTCTCAGAGTCAGGTCTCTGCATCACATCCATATAAGTGATCGGGTCCTCATCATTTTCATCGAGTTTGATCAGATCACCATCCTGGACCAAGAGTCCATAGTATCTATTTGGATGGTGCGGTACTCTACCGGATCGCTTTAGTGGTATGGGTTCACTAGGCTTCGGATCTAATCTGATCAAATCTGACTTAGGTTCAACATTCTATGTCGGACATTCTATCTATTGAACTTCATCAAGTTCAACCTTAGAGGCAATAGATCCTTCACTAAAAAACTTCTTTTTCAAAAAGGTTGCCCTAAGGCTGACGAATATCTTTTGTTTATCAGTATGGTAGAAATAGTATTCTTTGGTCTCTTTCGGGTACCCTATGAATATACACTTGTTAGATCTAGATCCAAGTTTGTCTGTAACTAACCGTTTGACATAAGCATGGCATCCCCAAACCCTTAGGAGTGAAAGTGCTGGTTTACGCCCTGTCCATTCTCATATAGGGTTTTAACTACAAACTTACTTGGAATCCTATTTAATAGATAACAAGCCAATTTGAGTGCGTATCCCCAGAAGGATATCGACAAGCTAGCAAATTTCACCATGTCTAACAAAGTTCGATTCCTCCTCAAACATACCATTATGCTGTGGGGTTCTGGGAGGAGTCCATTGGAAGAGAATTCCATTCTCTCCTAGATATGTGAGAAACTCATCAGAAAGATATTCTCCTCCTTGGTCAGATCAAAGAGCTTTAATACTCTTTTCAATTTATTTTTCTACTTCACTTCGAAATTGTTTGAACATTTCAAAAGAATTTGACTTATGTTTAATCAGATAGACATCCATATCTGGATAGATCATCTGTAAAAGTGATGAAGTAGACATATCCACCTCTAGCACTTGTGCTCATTGGTCCACATACATCAGTATGTACTAGACCAAAGAGCTCATTGGCTCTCTTACCTTTTTCAGTAAAAGAGGACTTGGTCATTTTACCCAGAAGATAGAACTCACGGGTTAGAAGTGATTCACAATCATTGACTTCGAGGATTCCCTCTTGAGTCAACCTGTTTATTCGATTCTTATTAATATGACCTAGCCTATAGTACCATAAGTAGATATCTGATATACTATCTAATTTAGGATGCTTGCCAGTAGAATAGACTACATTAATAGATTGTGATAATATATATACACCATTGTTCAATTGTCCATAGAAAGCAGTAACACCATTCACAATGACGTTACAAACTCATTTTTTTATTGAAATTTTATAATTGGTCATGGCCGAAAGGCCTACAAAAATAATATTTAAAAAGAAACTAGGACAGAAATGATAATCACTAAGAATAAGGTATGAGATTCAAATACAAGTTTCAAAATTTCTAAAGTTAGAACTGGAACTGATCTTCCATCTGCAACATTTAGGAATCTCTCACCTTGCTCGAATCTTCTACTGACCTGCAATCCCTGCAACAAATTGCAAATATGGTAAGGGCTACCAGTATCTAATACCCAGTTAGTAATATCATAAATAGAGAAATTACAAGAAGTTATCATATAAATATCTTGCCCAGCAATAGCTTGCTTCTTTCTTTACCTGTTCGAATTCAGAGAGGTAATGTACTGAGGACAATTTCTCTTTCAGTGCCCCCATTTCTTGCAAAAGAACCATTCACCTTGAGTCTTATCGAGCTTGATCTTCCTGGTTAGGCCCTGCACTGATGTCCCAGCCTGAACTTGCACATTCTTTATTTTCTTGTTCTTGTTCTTCTTTTCTTTCCTAAAGGATCGAGAATCAGAAGATGAAGCTCCCACTAAGTTCTCCGACTCTTTATGGAGCTAATGATCCTTCTCAAAGTTCTGAAGTAATCCCAATAAGCCATGGTAGTTTACTTCAGGCTTTATCATTCTATGATGAGTAAGGAAAGGGAGATAGGACTTTGGCAGTGAGTTCAGTATTATATCTTTTACAAGTTGTTCATGCAAGAAAAAGTCGAGTTTGCTCAAGTGCTCTATCAGCTCGATCATATACAGTACATGATCAGTGATAGAGGCTCCGTCCTGCATTCTGGCATTGAAGATGGCGCAACTAGTCTTGTGCCTCTCAACGTCATTGGGTGTGCCAAAAGAATTCTCCAACACTTGGAGTATTTTATTTGGCTGAACTATCTCAAACTTGCGACTGAACTCGTCGCTTATTGTAGCCAACATAATGCAGCGCACCATGGTTCGATCACTGAGCCACTTTTGATAAGTGTCTCTAACTGTTCCACGTGCATTGACAACTGGCTCCTCAGGTGCAGGATCTGTCAGCACATATAGGATCCATTCATGCTCTAGGATAATCTTCAACTTTCGATATCAACTACTAAAGTTAGGTCCCACCAACTTATCATTGTCCAATAATGATCGAAGCGATAGAAAAGTGGCCATGTCTGCACAAAGAAAAACCAAAATTTAATTAGTAATTGATTCATTAAACCTAAAGATTTCGACTTTAATTAAAAGATTTCTTCCACTATTTTATTCGAATTGGTAGCCTCTACCTCCAATTCGAGGGATTATCCTAATTTCTTAATGGATACTAGAATCCACATAGATTGTACATGAGCCCAACTTTGGTTGGCCCACTTATGTACATCTAAGGGTAGGTTCATAACCATTTATTTCTCCAAATAATTTTTAATAATTGAATTTTACCCCAGGCCCAGATCATTTGGCTCTAACCTTCTTAGAAAAAGGTCCAGTTTGGTCCAACCATTAACATGATCATACTTGTTCCATCCAACCAATGAATGATCGGGCCAACTTTGGTTGGCTCACCTAACCACCATTTAGAAAGATGTATCCAAGAAATCATATAATGAATGATAATTCCATCAATCGATAAGCACCAAGCCTTTGAGCCTCCAATGATTATCCAACTGATGGACTCATTATCATCCACTTTAATGGGAGGCTATGATCCAGTTATCACATAACTATTTTATTTTAGAAACCTAATAATTATAGAAGATTTAATTTATAGAAGCGAGTAGGTCAGATCAACCAACTTGTAATGATCCTCCCACTAACTTCACCAAGTCAGCTTAAGAGATATCATTAATAGGCTGGTCTAGGAGCACCTAAATCAGTCATATTGATTTACCTAGCTGACATGGGTCAGCTCGAATAGTTAAGCGATCTGATCAAAACATAATCTCACCAAGAGGCTAGGTAAGTTCGATCAATGGAAGGATCTGTCAGGCTTGCCTTAGACACCATTCAAAATGGTCAGATAAGCGAGCTGTCAATTAAAAACCACTAGTCTGGTTTACCTTAGATACCAACCGATTTAATTAGTTTAAATTAGATCAACCTAACAGTTCGTGCTTGACCACGTAGCCAAGAATCAAGTCCATCTTTGGTCTTGTTAAAGACATGAACTTAACCAACTATAACTATTGCAATTGATCTAGAGAATCCTTGACCTAATCTAAAACAATAATTGATTAGATTTAGTCAATTCTCTGATTAAGTCCATTCTTTAATCTAACCCTAGGTCTAATCCAATTAATGAACCTAATCCCCATTAACCCATTAACCCAATATGTTATGATTCGTGTCATAGAATCTTCAATTTACAATCCTAGAACCTAATCAAACAACTTCTTAATTCTTAATTAAGTTTTAGGCTGAGGGTTGGGATTTGGCTTTTCAAAAATAGTTTTTATATTTATAAAATATTTTTATGACATGGTTTTATAAACCAAGTTGCATGTTTGTTTTATAATCAATATACAAGTAACATAAACATGAATCTACTTTAGATCTAATCTAAACAGGTTCATGTAATTGAAATAGTTTCAATAATAATCAATTATAAATCTTTCTAGATCAAATCTAACATATTTATGAAGATTAAAATTAGATTAAAATATTTTTAATCAGATCATAAAATCTCTTAGATCTAATTTAAAGTTTTATGATCAATATTTTAGATCAGCACGTACTAGGATAACCTATTCACTGTAAGAGGTAAACCTTATAGTAGGACAACCTTATGGCAGTCCGTGCAATCTAAAATATTTTATTTTTAGATCTAAAACTATTTTAAAATAGCCCTAGAAGAAGATCCTCTTCTTCTTCTCTTTTCTCTCATCTAGATACCTAGTTTGGTGCCTATGGAACCCCCAAGCCCAAGGACCCTCTTCCTCTGATTTTTGCACACCCCAAACCTCTCCAAAAGCTTTGTATTTCATGAAAAAATTAGAATAAAATTCATTCAATAAATGAAGAAAAAGAAGAGTCCAAGTTAGATCAAAATCCTAAACTAGGAATATCCAAACATGGAAAGTTGTTGGGGCACCCAACTCTTGGGTGCCGCCTCCATAATTATTGACATGGACCAGCAAGGGAGGGCACACAAAAAAGAAGATTATTTTTGTAGAATAAGAGAAGAATTAATTAAAGAGGGGGCGGCACTCAAAGGAAGGTGTTTTGGTCAACAAGGATTCTATCTCATAGAATCCTAAGCAAAACTAACTACTCTTTTGACTTAGTCTTCCAACAAATTGCCTTATGAAAAAAGGAGAGAAAGAGGGCATGAGAAGCCATGGGAGTAGAGAACTTTCACGTAAGAAATAAAATAAAAGGGCATGGGGCGTGAGGATTAAGTGGCGCAAGTGATAGGAAGTCCTAGTCAAATTAGGACTCCTATTTTGACTTGGTCAAACAAGATCTTTTAACCAAATAAAATCAAGATTAAACCAACCCAATTAAATAAGGCCCTAACCTATTTAAGGACTTTGTTGGCATGAAATCTGGCCATCATCGGAGTCAAAGCTGGATTTGGAGAGGATGAGGTTGCCATCGGGACCTGCAAAATAAGTCTCATCCAGAGTCTAGGGTGGTGGCTCTAGCAAGATCCTTCAACGATCAAGTCAGCTCTTTCGACCAACAAAAATGGAATACGTAGAGAGGTTCTAGTAGTGTTTTGAGGAAGAGAAGGAGAGCTTCAGGAAGAAAGTATATCTAGAGGGTCTCTTATATGGATGGAGCCTCTAACAAACTAATAGTAATAGTCGTAACCATCCAATAGTGGGCTATTTAGGGACACATGGAGTTTATTACAGGGGATAGTATCTATTACCGCGATGTGCGAGCCCGTCGCAGTCCAACGACTGAAGCTCGAATAAGAGAGATTGATGGTTCTTTTGGCTATATCGAAGATGAGTGTCGAGGTCCTCTAGGACTGTTGGATGGAGTTAAGAGGGAGTTTAGCTATTTCGAAGAGTTCGTCTGAAGAAAAAATTTGGGAGGAGTTCGACTGTTGAAGGAGTCCGATAGGAGTTCAATTGTTGAAGGAGTCTGGCTGAAGGAGAAGTTTGGAAGGAGTTCAACTGCAGGAGGAGTTTGACTGAAGGAGAAGTCTGGGAGGAGTCTGACTGTTGGAGGAGTCTGGTTGAAGAAAAAGTTCAGGAGGAGTTCAACTGTTGGAGGAGTCTGGCTGAAGAAGAAGTTTGAAAGGAGTTCAACTATTGGAGGAGTCCGACTAGGAGAGGAGTCTGGCTGAAGAAGTTCGGGAGGAGTTCAACTATTGGAAGAGTTCGACTGGGGGAGGAGTTTGGTTGAAGGAGAAGTTTGGTCTGGCTGAAGGAGAAGTTTGGGAGGAGTCCGACTGTTGGAGAAGTTTGGCTAAAGAAGAAATTTGGGAGGAGTTCAACTCTTGGAGGAGTCCGACTGGAGGAGGAGTTTCAACTATTAGAGGAGTTCGACCGTTGAAGGAGTCCGACTTCGGAGGGTCTGGCTGAAGGAGAAGTTTGGAAGGAGTTCAATTGTTGGAGTTTGACTGGGGAAGGAGTCTGGTTGAAGAAAAGTTTAGAAGAAGTTTGACTGTTGGAGGAGTCTTGCTGGAGGAGAAGTCGGAGGAGTTCAACTGTTGGAGGAGTTTGGCTGAAGGAGAAGTTCAGAAGGAGTCCGATTGTTGGAGGAGTCTGCTTGAAGGTGAAGTTTAGGATGAGTCCGACTATTGGAGGAGTCTAGCTAAAAGAGAAGTTCAAGAGGAGTTCAACTATTGGAGGAGCTCGGCTGTGGGAGGAGTCTAGCTGAAGGAGAAGTTCGGGAGGAGTTTGACTATTGGAGGAGTCTGGTTGAAGGAGAAGTTCAAGAGGAGTTCAACTGCTGGAGGAGGCCCGAGGTTTAACCATGGAGGCTGCTGTCGGATGGGATCCTTCCGAGATCAAGGAAAGTTCAGGAGGTTTAACCATGGAGGCTTAACCATGAAGTTTAGGAGAAGTTCAGGCATCTAGCTGAACTTCGACAGGAGCGGGTTTATCCCCAACACTAGTCCTCCTACTCCCAAGTTTGATGTTCAAGGAAAGGGAGTACCGAGTGTGACTGCCAAAGTCCCTTTTCATTTCCTATGCTTACTAGGGCGAGGCAATTCTTAGTGCTTCTACATCGGCGTCGAAGCTTCATAAATTTGAGACAACCCGAAGAGACACCTTTGGAGCTCCATGCCAAAACTCTACCTAGGGTACGGCATCATTATGGGCCTATCCACCATCAGTCTTTGCCATGATAGAGGGGGCATGCGTCAGCCATAGGCCGATCGAAGGGGATTCGCAATCATAATTGCCTAGAATCCTCAGGACTATTTAATCCGTTCCCTTCCCACGAGTCGTTACCTCTCCCAAAATCTTCTTCCTCTTCTTCTTTTGATTTTCTTCTTTCCATCATGCGAGAGCTCAGGCTTTCCCTTCCACTTCCTTTGATCCCAGGTATTATCCCGTCTGTCTTCTATGGCCTTCATTGTCTCCCTGCCTATTCCAATTGACTTAGGTCAGCTTCGCTATCATTTCCTAAGTTATTCCTGCATTCTCTGCTTTCTGCTCCTTAGGTCTCTTTGTAGAAGTTTTTTGCACTTCATTTTCTTAGCTTTTCGAGTATTTTTTATGATTTTGCTTTGATCCGGATGTCCACCAAGGAATCCTGGTCGACTTGCTTGGGGAGTTCGGCTCCTTTAGCCTTAGCGAACCTATCTCCCAAGGAGATCGAGCTTTTTGAGTTGCCCCCTCCTTTCTTTGCACCAACAGTTATTGCTTGCCAACTTCGGCCCGACGATCTTTCATTAGCTAGGATTCAATTCAGTATTCTCTCCGAATACGAGCTCGAACTTCCTAGACCCAACGATAGGGCCTACTCTCTGTCTTTCGACCGAACCTGCCTATATTTAGAGGCTTTTTGAGCTAGGCTTAGGTTACCCTTACCTCCTTTTATAACCAACCTATTTAGATTTCTCAATATCTCCCTTGCTGCTATGGTGCCGAACTTCTTTAGGTTCATCGTAGGATTTCTTTTCTAGTGTACCTGAAGGGAAATCCTGATTTTTCGGACCAGGTTCATTCAGATCTGATCAGATCAAGAGATATATTTTAAAATTTTTTCTCTTTGATTTAGATCCAATCTGTGTGATGTTTTAGATCTAATTCTTATTATTTTAATAATTAAAATAAAATCAGATAAATTAAATCAAATTTAATTTACCTTGAAGTGGGTAATCCTATTACCCGTTGATGATCCTATAAGCAGCGGAAGGTTCTGGATCTAGCCAGCCTGGCCTCTACCAGTATCCACTTGAACTGGATCTGGAGATCCTTTTCTTCTCTATCACGTCTCCAAAAATTAGATCTGGATCTGATCTGGAGGATCTTCAAAACACCTTTCGAAGATTAGCAGTCGTCCTTTGCAGCAGCGCAGCCTTCTAGCTTTCAGTCGCCTTTCTCTCATCTGGATCACACCAACCAAGGTCCAAAACTCCTTTTGGACATGGAGAGGAGAGGGAAAAGGTGGGTTTGGTGTGGAGGAGAGGAGAAGCAGCCTTGGGGCATGGAGAATTGTTATTCCCAATCTTGATTTGAGTTGGGCGTAGGGTCTTATTTATAGACTATCTGTGATCCAACTCCTCTTCTTCCCAACCAATCACAACTCTTTGTGAAATCAGATCTAAATCTGATTGGTGGGAATAGAGTCCCCTGGATTCCTCCTTAGAGGGCGCCTAAGACCAGTCAAAGTTGGTTCTTAGGAGAACTCTAATCGGAATCCAAAAAGGAGATGGAGTCCCTATCCAACTAGGGACTCCTAGGCGCCTCCAACTTGGGCACACGCCAAGGGTGGCGTGCGCCCTCCTCCTTGCCAGGTTCTGGCAGGGGACAGGCCCCCACCAGCTCTCCAATAGGTGCATGACATGTGGACAAAAGTCAAAGTGTCAATGGTCAACATTTGACCAGTCAAAGGTCAACTTTTGACCAAAGTCAAAGGACGAGAAATGGCAGGTGACCAAAAATGGCAGGTAATGTCTTACAAAATAAGACAACCTTTTCTGACTTGGACAAGCTCCAGTCAGACAAAGTGAAGGCCTCTAAATGAGCACAAACTCCTTTGGCTCAGTCAGGACAACTATTTATGATAGTAAAAGAAGAACGTTAGGTTCAATCGAGTGCTAGCACGATTTCCTTGAACCTAATTGAATCTCATTCAGATCAATTGAACTGGATCAGTTCAATTGATGATCACCAGATTCAAACCCTTGTTTGTGTGACCCAGTTAGGTTCAGTTCTGTATGGTAATGGGATATGTCATGATCTCTATCATCGACATCATCGAAACTCCTTTCGATGGATCAGAACTCTTCTGATTCGAACAGCTAGAATGATCGATCATCTAAATCATTCTAATTGCTCCCAAAATCCACCAGTGACACCTAGCAGTATATGGTGGCAATCCCATCAGAGCTGAATGCGAACCTCTTGGTGCAGCTACCTGTGTGATTAAGTTCTTCTATCTTGAGCCCCGATCAGATTAGGGTTAAGGTGAACTCGTCAAACCCTAGTCTCTGTCATATGATGTAATCATTCGATTCAAGTCCAATGTGAAAACCTAAATAGAAACTCTTTCTATTATTTCACTCTGCCATGGCCATGGACTTCTGGACTTGATTCTCATGATCATCATAGGGCTGCTCCTCTACCACCGAGGTAGATAGATTCCATCTTGATGCTATCCAGTTCCTACAATGAACATGCTATAGCCAACATACACCTCAGGGTTCCATATGGCTAGGAGACCGAAGTAATGGTGTAGTCAAACTATAACACCCTCAAGGTGAACTATCGATGCACCTCAGGTCAAAGAACCAGACACACTACTGCAGCATCGAGTCAGTCATTGACGAGAAGGTAGACTCCCTAATGACTACTCGAGATGGTCACGCTCAGTGCCCTCGTTCTCTAACGAGTACCTGTACTCTCGCTCCGGTGTCTCCACACCGTAGACTCAAGACTCATCTACTAAAGAGAAGCGATTGTACACCAACCTTCCGGATCAATCACCATCCTCGTGATGATCCTATGGTCGAGAGCATTTTATGAGTTAATAATGATTATTCATGTCTTAAATTTTCAACTCTTGAAAATATGAATTATCATTATCATTAACTCAAAGGATGTATCACAGACACTAAATACACATATGTGATAGAAAATAACTCATTTTATTGATATTAGTTAAAATTATAATTTTGCCCCTAGAAGTGTATTACAAGTGTCAGCCAATTCTGGCTTCTAGGCCACATATATCTAACAGTACCATGGTAGGCATTTGACCTACCATTTCCTTATTCCAAACCTTTCTTACCTTCAAACACCAATCGACTGCTAAGGATTGGTGGTATGTATCCCCCCAATTCGATAGGAAGGGATTACTTAAGGGCACCCCCTCTTCCATCCATGGTTGGAAGGAGAAATTCTTCTTCATCTTAAACCCGTCCTTGAGGTTAAGACTTCTTTCGTGGGGGGAGATAAGGAACTCGGTCCGTCAAGCTCCGAGGTTGGAAAGCAAGGATCGAAGTTCAGCTGATATATTGAAGGGCTTTAATGTTTTGCCAATTCCCGACCTTTTGGATGAGCAGATCCTATTTAACCTCGACCTCAGTTCCCTAAATCTGGTAGGTAGTCTTTTTTTTTTGGTCGGTTATGGGGTGTTCTTTGTCTCGGCCTCGGCAGTTCTTTGGCCTTTCCTGACTTTGATTTTTATCCTTTATAGAGATGACTCTTGAAGAGTGAGACCGTCTGACTAAGGGACTTAATCCCTTAAGAGGAAAGAAGGCCCTGCTGGGGATCTTCTAAAGAAGGCCCGCATTGGTGAGTCTAGCCATGCCGTGCCGATCCAAGCCATGCCCGCCCCCAAGCCTACTAGCACGGTACTGAGCTCGACCCCATCCGAAGAGGTCACTCCATCTGCTCCCTTCTAGTTGGAGGAAGCCATGAGGAAAAGGAAGAAGAGGGCTATCGGCAAGAAGGTCGGAAGGAGGGTCTGGAGTGAAGAAAAAATCCTGATTGTCTTGGTCATGTTCGTTCAAATCTGATTAGATCAAGAAAGATATTTCAAAAATTTTTCTTATGAATCCAGATCAAATCTAAGATGTTTCAGATCTAATTTTATAGATCTAATAAATAAAAATAAAAATAAATTAAATTTGATTTAATTTATATCTTGATGTTGGGTAATCAGATAATCTTTTGATGATCCTACTATTTGCCTGAGGTTCTGGATCTAGCCACGTAAGTGCCTGGCCTCTACCGATATCCACTCGAACTAGATCTGGAGATCTTCTCCTTCTTTATTATCTCTCCAAATATCAGATCTGGATCTAATTTAGAAAATCTTCAAAACTCCTATCGAAGATCTACAGTTGTCTCTACAGTAGTGCTGCCTTCCTTTTTTCTCGTCATCTTTCTCTTGCCTGGATCGCACCAAACTGGAGCCCAAATCTCCTTAGGCGTGGAGAGGAGAGAGAGGATTAGAAGATGACATGGAGAATGGAGAGGGATAGCCTTGGGGTGTGGGCTAAGAGAGAACTCTTTTTGAAGTTAGGTGCAGACAGGATTTATATAGACCCTGCTGCGCCATACAGTGCCATATCATCCCGGCCAATCACATTACTTCGTGCAATCAGATCTAAATTTGATTGGTAGGATGACATCACCCGATCCAATCAGATCAAAGCCCCTTCAATCCATCCTTAGATGGCGCCTAAGACTGGTCAAAGTCTATTCCTAGGTGCCACCTAAGTAGAATCCAAGAAGCAACCTGGAGTCCCATCTGTATGGGACTCCAGGCGTCCCTATCCATGGGTGCACCTCTCCCTAGGTGTGCACCCCCTCTTTTTCAATTTTTAGTAAGAGGACAAGCCCCTATCTGCTCTCCTATGGGTGCATGACACATGGGCAGATTTCTAAGTGTCAAAGGTCAACGTTTGACCAAAGTCAAAAGATAAGAATTAGTAGATGACAAAAAATGATAGGTGTTGTCTCAAATTTATCTCATAAATTAAGACAACTCTTTTTTGACCTGGGCAAGCTCCAGTCAGACCAAGTAAAGGTATCTAAGTGAGCACAAATACATTTGGCTCAGTCGAGATAACTTTTAATGATAGTAGAAGGAGAACGTTAGGCTCAATCGTGTACTAGCACGATTTTGTTGAACCTAATTGAATCTTATTCAAATCAATTGAATAGGATCAGTTCAATTGATGATATCCAGATCCAAACCCTTATTTGTATGATCCAGTTAGGTTCACTTCTGTATGATAATGGGATATATCGTGATCTCTATCATCGACATCATCGAAACTCCTTTCGATGGATTAGAATTCTTCTGCTTCAGACAACTAGAATGATCGATCATTTAAATCATTCTAATTGCTCCCAAAATCCATCAGTGACACCTAGCAGTGTATAGTGGCAACCCATCAAAACTAAAAATGAATCTCTCGGTGCAGCTACCTGTGTGATTAAGTTCTTCTATCTTGAGCCCCGATTAGATTAGGGTTAAGGTGAACTCGTCAAACCCTAATTTCTATCATTTGATTTAACCATTCGATTCAAGTCCGATGTGAAAACCTTAATAGAAACTCTTTCTATTATTTCACTCTACCATGGCCATGGGCTTATGAACTTGATTCTCATGATCCTCATAGGGCTACTCCTCATCCACCGAGGTCGATAGATTCTCTCTTGGTGCAATCCAATTCCTACAATGAACATGCTATAGCCTCATACACCTTAGGATTTCGAATGGCTAGGAGATCGAGTCATGGTGTAGTCAAACTATAACACCCTCAAGGTGAACTGCCGAGCACCGTAGGTCAATGAACCAAACACACCACTGCAACTTTGAGTCAGTCATCGATGAGAAGGTAGACTTCCTTATGACTGCTTGAGGTGGTCATGCTCAGTGCCCTCATTCTCTAACGAGTACCTGTACTCTCGCTTTGGTGTCTCTACATTATAGACTAAAGACTCATCTACTATAAAGAAGCGATTGTACGCCAACCTTCTAGATCAACAATCACCATCCTTATGATGATCCTACGGTTGGAAGTATTTTATGAGTTAATAATGAAAATTCATGTCTTGAGTTTTCAACTCTTGACAATATGAATTATCATTACCATTAACTCAAGAAATGTATCGCAGATACTAAATACACATTTATGATAGAAAATAATCTATTTTATTATTTATAGTTAAAATTATAATTTTGCCCTTAGAAGTATATTACAAGTGTCAGCCAATTCTCGCTTCTAGGGAACACATATCTAACAAACTCCCACTTCACCTAAAGTCAATTGACGACAAATCTAAGTTCCATCTTCTCAAGGTGGGCTTCGATCTTATACTGGCCCAATGGCTTTGTAAGTGGGTCCACTGTATTGTTTGCGGAGTCGTCTCTCTTGGCCTCGACGTAATCCTTCTCGAGGTAATTGTAGATGAGGTGGTATTGCCGCTCGATGTGCTTGAATTTCTGATGAGACCTCGGCTCTTTAGCTGAAGCTACGACACCATTATTGTCACAGTATAGAGGAATGGCATCTGATGGCATCACTCCGATTTCTACGGCAAACTTCTTATGCTAGAATGCCTCCTTCGTAGCTTCTAACGCAACGATGTATTCTGCTTTCATGGTGGAATCCACTATCACAGTTTGCTTGAAACTCTTCCAACTGATAGCACCATCATTACACACAAATAGACTCTCAGATGTCGACTTTTGATCATCTACATCGGACATAAAATCTGAGTCTATATATTCCTAGACTTAGAGTTCTCCATTACTAAAGACCAACAAAATATCTTTTGTTCTTCTTAAGTACTTAAGGATACATTCCACAGAAGTTCAATGTTCTTCATCTAGATTCGACTGATATCTGCTTGTGACACTCATAGTATGGGCTATATCAGGTCGTGTACATAACATGGCATACATGAGGCTCCCTATTGCTGAAGCATAAGGGATCTTGCTCATGCGTTCTATTTCGTCAGGTGTGCTAGGGCACATCTTCTTGAAAAGATGAATACCATGTTTGAAGGGTAGTAATCTCCTCTTAGAGTTTTCCATGCTAAACCTCTTTAGCACTTCTTCTATGTATATCTTCTATGAAAGTCCTAGCATCCTATTCGGTATATCTCTATAGACCTTAATTCCTAGAATAAAGGATGCTTCACCTAGGTCTTTCATGGAGAATTCTTTGGATAACCATATTTTAACTATGGTCAACATAAGAATATCATTTTTAATAAGGAGGATATCATCCATGTATAATACGAGAAAGACAACAGCGCTCCCACTGGCCTTTTTGAAGATATGGCTCCTCCTCTTTTTTGATGAAACCAAACAATTTGATTACATCATTAAAATAAGTGTTCCAGCTTCGAGATGCTTGCTTAAGTCCATATATGGAACTTTGCAGCTTGCATACCTTATGATCAGCATCACTGGATGTGAAACCTAGCGGCTGTTCTATATAGATATCTTCCTCAAGATATCCATTTAAGAATGCCGTTTTCATGTCCATTTACCATATTTCATAATTGAAATAGGCTGCAATAGCAAGCAATGTGCGGATGCATTTTAGCATAGCTACGGACGAAAAAGTATCCTGATAGTCAATGCCTTCGCGCTGACTATAACCTTTTGCCACTAATCTAGCTTTGAATGTCTCTACATTCTCATCTGCAGCAATCTTTCTCTTATAGATCCATTTACATCCAATAGGTACTATACCTTCTGGTGGATCTACCAAGGTCCAGACTTGGTTTGAGTGCATCGAGTCAATTTCTGACTTTATTGCCTCTAGCCATTTCTCAGAGTCGATATTCGATATCATCTCGTTGTAGGTTTTGGGATCATCACCATGAACCTCATTACGTACGAGGAACATTTTCTCTACATTCCTGAAATAGTACCTAAGTATCTCTCAGAGGGATGAAAAATCCTTTTCGATCTACGAGGTGGAGGAGGTAGTGATTGTATTGGCTCAACCTGATTTGGTTTCATTTGGTCCTTAGCTCATTGTTCTTATGAGACTTTCGCATCGAGCTTGATCTGCTTTCCAATGCCGCTATCTTGAATAAACTATTTTTCAAGAAAGATGGTATGTCGACTCATAATCACATTATGATCTTCTGGAATGTAGAAATAATATCCTAATAACTCCTTAGGATATCCTATAAATCGAGCTCTAAAGGATCTGAAGTCTAACTTGTCCACTTGTTGTCTTTTGACATGAGCCGAACAACTCCAAATTCTGAGATGACTCAGACTTAGTTTCTTACCATGCCATATCTCATATGGTATGGTAGGAACGATTTTAGAAGAAACCCTATCAGTAAATATATTGCAGTTAACAAAAAGTATCCCCAAAGATAATTAGGGAGGTCTGTGAAGCTCATCATAGATCAGACCATATCTAATAGAGTCCGGTTCCTCCATTCTGAAATTCCGTTGAGTTGAGGTATTCCAAGTGGAGTCCATTGAGAGACTTTGTCATTTTCCTTAAGATAGTCCAAAAATTTCTGACTAAGGTATTCACCTTCTCGATCTGATTGAAGAACCTTAATGGGTTTTTCATTTTGTTTTTCTGCTTCATGTCTGAATTTTTTGAACTTTTCAGAAGCTTCAAACTTGTGTCTCATAAGATACACATACCCATACCTAGATAGATCATCGGTAAAGATGATAAAGTAGACAAAATTGTCTCTAGCTGGCACATCAAATGGGCTGCGCACATCAGTATGTACTAGGATAAGAAGATTCGTAGCCCTTTTCCCATGTCCTACAAAAGGGAGTTTAGTCATTTTGCCATGAAGATAAGATTCATAAATTGGATATGACTCGGAAGTCAACGAACTCAATAGCCCAGTTTTCTCCAATTTGTTAACCTTATCTTCTGCTATATGACCTAGTCTTAGGTGCTATAGATACCTATCATTTGGACTATCCCTAGGTCGTTTCATAGCATTCATATTTTGCTCAATATTAAAAATAGATACATCAATATGTAATTAGTAAAGACCGTTAATAAGAAAACCACTTGCAATTTTATTTCTTTCATAAAGAATGTTACAATGGTCCTTAAGAAAACTAATTACATAGCCTTCTAGTGCTAAGCATGAAATAGAAATCAAATTTCTACTTGCTGCAGGCACATAATAACAGTCTTTTAATAATAAGCTCTACCTTTTTCTTCTTTTCTCCTTCCACCTACTTTTTTTACAGACTTCTTCTTTTCAAAAGACTTTCTCTTGGAAGAAGTCCGTTCCATAGCAAGCACTGAGCCTTTAGAACCTTTCATGGAAAGCTCAGTGGTAACCAACATATTCATAAGTTCGGCCAGAAAATTTTGAAGTTTATGCATATGGTAGTTCATGATGAACTGCCCATATGCATCAATCAAGGATTGTAGAATTATATCATTCTGTAGATTCAGATCCAACTTCACTTCATGCTTCTCAAGCTCTTCCAAGTCTTTAATCATCATCAGAAAATGATCTTGGACTGACTGCCCATCATGCATTTTAGCCTTGAAAAATCGTTTAGTGACTTGATACTTGGCTATGCGACTCTGTTCATCAAACATCTCTTATAGGTGAGCCAACCTTTGGTGGGCAATCCTGATATCTTCATGTTAGTGCTGAAGTTCATCAGACATCAAGTCCAACATGTAATATTTGGCCTTGTTATCTTCATCCATCCATTTTTCAAGAGATGCTCTCTGTTCAGTGGACGGACGAGCTAGTAAGGTGGGAGGGTCCTGATCCAATACATGAGTTAACTTCTTAGAATCCAAAATAATTTTGAAGTTTCGAAGCCAATCTTTGTAATTGGGTCTGGTCAGTCTATGAGTGTTCAGGATATGTGCTAGTAGATTGGATGCAGATATTTTTCTGTAGAGAGTCAAAGTTTCTAGTTAGATATTATAATTAAGACAATCAATTTGTTTAGGAGTTTTATTTTTAAACAAATTGGCTCTCACTATTTTCTTGGATCCCTACACTCCCTCTGTAGAGATGCAAAAATTTCCATGATTAGTGATTTCTAGTAGATGGTGCGGTCCTACCAACTGACTCATCACCTCATCTAATAGTTATTGGTGATGGGTCAGCCAATGAGTGAACAACTCTTGTTCAATGATTCTCTAATAATGGTGCACCCAAACTTGGTCTCTAATTCATGAATCTCATCGTGCCCGAAATATTGATCCACTTCTTAGTTAAGTCAGACCCATCATTTGCACAGATTGGATTCCTAATTGAGTCTTTCATCATGTCCAAATTATTGAGCCCAATGCATCCTCCAGCCTGTAGCATCCAATGCCTAATAGACATGGTTGCATCTTTTTGGTGCAACTGAACCACTGTAACCAGTCGAGAACAATCAACCTCGAAAATGGCTCGCACATCTACAATGGTGGAAGACCTTAGACTTAATCTTTTCTTAGGAAAATTTGATTTAGGTCTCATTAAACTAGACTTGACATAGTCATAACCATTATGACTAATCTAGTGGCATGGGTTAGCTCAAATTATTGACCACCTCAGATCAGGACTGAGCCAATAAATATGGCCAGGTAAGTGAGACGGGTGGAAGGGATATGTCATTAACTCGATAAGAATGCATTCGAGTTGAGTAGCTTCCAATTAAAAATCAGTCGATCATATCTGCCAAACTTACCTTAGACACCAAATTATTGAGCCAGAATCAATCAGGTTAGCCTACAATCCAGACTCTAATCATTGAGCCTAATTAGGTCTTAGCTTGATCGATCACTCACGTGACTCGATCTTGACCCAAATTTAATTCTATTAGGTTAGTCAATTTAAGCACTGTTGATCCCCATCTAACCAACTCTTGATTCGGTTTGATCAACTGTTTAGACCTAATTGAGCTATCCAAGCCTGAACCCAATATTATGAATATGTCTTAGATCTAAAATTTTTAATTTTAGATTTAATTAATATTTTATAATCTTAATTCTTAATTAAGTTTAGGGTTCATAAACAAAACATGTATATTAAATCCTAGGGTTTCAGGATCTAGGATTTTGCAGAAAGTAAGTTCTTGATTTTTGATTAAGGACGAACGTGCAGCACCCTACACATCATAAGAACACCCCATCGAATGGAAGGAGAAGGCATTTAAACCCTACTTTGTTTTTATGATCGGACGGCCAAGGGGAATGCCTTAATAAAAAATATACAAAACTAGTTAGATCTACATCATATATCTCATATACAAAAATTGATCTAACTATAAACATTTTTTGCATACATCTCATGTATCATATCATGCATGTTTTCAGATCTAAATTATCCCATAATTATCTAAAAAATTAGATTTAAATTGATCACATCAAAATAAATTCTAATCTATATAATTATGTAGAACTATTCTACAACTAGTTTAAGCATGCACTCATCATATCTCATATGATCCAAAAATTAAATAATTTTATTTTCTATTTTTTAGATCTTATTATAATAATTATAATATTAAAAAAATAGTAAATAAATAGATCTAAAATTATAACTTAATCAAATTAAATTATGAACACGCAAGACTATTTATAGAATAGTTCTATTTTATAACTAGTCATGCATCTTATAAAACTTAGATCTAAATTATTTAATTTTAACTTTTTTAATTTTAGATCTAATAATATCTCATGTGACATCTGAAATATTCTATTTAATAGATCAAAAATAAATTTAAATTAGATCTAAATAATTTTTAGAATCTGGCTTTGATACTATTTGAAGGAAAAATCCTAATTTCTCGGATCAGATTCGTTCAGATCTGATTGGATCAAGAGAGATATTTCAAAAATTTTTCTTATGAATTTAGATCAAATCTAAGATATTTTAGATATAATTTTATAGATCTAATAAATAAAAATAAAAATAAATTAAATTTGATTTAATTTATATATTGATGTTGGATAATCTGATTACCCTTTGTTGATCCTGCTGTTTGCCTGAGGTTCTGCATCTAGCCACACAAGCGCCTGACCTCTACCGATATCCACTCAGGCTGGATCTGAAGATCTTCTCCTTCTTTATCACCTCTCCAAATATCAGATTTGAATTTGATTTGAAGAATCTTTAAAACTTCTTTCGAAGATTTGTAGTTGTCACTGTAGTAGTGCTGTCTTCTTCCTTTCTCATCACCTTTCTCTTGCCTAGATCACACGAAACTGAAGCCCAAATCTCCTTAGGCATGGAGAGGAGAGAGAGGACCAGATGATGGCATGGAGAAGAGAGAGGGATAGCCTTGGGGCATGGGCTAAGAGAGAACTCTTTTTAAAGTTAGGCGCAGATAGGGTTTATATAGACCCTACTGCACCATGCAGTGCCACATCATCCCGGCCAATCACATTGCTTCGTGCAATCAGATCTAAATCTGATTGGTAGGATGACATTATCTGATCCAATCAAATGAGAGCCCCTTCAATTCATCCTTAGATGGCACCTAAGACTCGTCAAAGTCTATTCCTA
The DNA here is from genome assembly GCA_006176705.1 of Cocos nucifera. Lineage (NCBI taxonomy): Eukaryota > Viridiplantae > Streptophyta > Magnoliopsida > Arecales > Arecaceae > Cocos > Cocos nucifera. The sequence goes on from QRFJ01000492.1 coordinate 333,410, forward strand.
GGTGCCACCTAAGTAGAATCCAAGAAGCAACCTGGAGTCCCATACAGGCATCCCTATCCATGAGGGCATGCTTCCCTAGGTGTGCACCCCCTCCTTTCTAATTTCTAGTAAGGGGACAAGCCCCTATCTGCTCTCCTATGGGTGCATGACACATGGGCATATGTCTAAATGTCAAAGGTCAACGTTTGACCAAAGTCAAAAGACAAGAATTAGCAGGTGATGGAAAATGGTAGGTGTTGTCTCAAATTTATCTCATAAATTAAGACAACCCTTTTCTAACTTGGAGAAGCTTCAATCAGACCAAGTAAAGGTACCTGAGTGAGCACAAACACATTTGGCTCAGTCGAGACAACTTTTAATGATAGTTGAAGGAGAACGTTAGGCTCAATCGTGTGCTAGCATGATTTTCTTGAACCTAATTGAATCTTATTCAAATCAATTAAACTAGATTAGTCCAACTGATGATATCTAGATCCAAATCTTTATTTGTGTGACCTAGTTAGATTCAGTTCTGTATGATAATGGGATATGTCGCGATCTCTATCATCGACATCATCGAAACTCCTTTCGATGGATCAGAACTCTTCTGATTCAAACAATTAGAATGATCGATCATTTAAATAATTCTAATTGCTCCCAAAATCCACCAGTGACACCTAGCAATATATGGTGGCAATCCATCAAAACTGAAAATAAACCTCTCAGTGTAGCTACCTATATGATTAAGTTCTTTTATCTTGAGCTCCGATCAGATTAGGGTTAAGGTGAACTCGTCGAACCCTAATTTCTATCATATGATTTAACCATTCGATTCAAGTCCGATGTAAAAACCTTAATAGAAACTCTTTCTATTATTTCACTCTACCATGGCCATGGGCTTATGGACTTGATTCTCATGATCCTCATAGGGGTACTCCTCATCCACTGAGGTAGATAGATTTCCTCTTGGTGCAATCCAATTCCTACAATGAACATGCTATAGCCAACATACACCTCAAAATTTCGAATGGCTAGGAGACACAGTCATGGTGTAGTCAAACTATAACACCCTCAAGGTGAACTACCGATGCACCTCAGGTCAAAGAATCAGATGCACTACTGCAGCTTCGAGTCAGTCATCGATGAGAAGGTAGACTTTTTTATGACTGCTCGAGGTGGTCATGCTCAGTGCCCTCATTCTCTAACGAGTATCGTACTCTTACTCCAATGTCTCTACACTGTAGACTCAAGACTCATCTATTATAAAGAAGCGATTGTACACCAACCTTCCAGATCAATCACTATCCTTATAATGATCCTACGGTCGGATGCATTTTATAAGTTAATAACGAAAATTCATGTCTTAAATTTTCAACTCTTGAAAATATGAATTATCATTACCATTAACTAAGAGATGTATCACAGACACTAAATACACATTTATGATATAAAATAATGCATTTTATTATTTATAGTAAAAATTACTATTTTACCCCTAGAAGTGTGTTACAAGTGTCAGCCAAGGCGGCCTCGGTGGGGATCTTCCAAGGAAGGTCCGCATTGGTGAGTCCAACCATGCCGTGCCGATCCAGGCCATGCCCATCCCCGAGCTTGCTACCACGGTACTGAGCCCGACCCCGTCCGAAGAGGTCGCTCCATCTGCTCCCTTCTAGTTGGAGGAAGCCATGAGGAAAAAGAAGAAGAGGGCTGTCGGCAAGAAGGTTGGAAGGAGGCTCTGGAGTTCCGAAAGTGGGGGTCCCGACCAAGAACAAGCTTCTCTAGATGATCGAAAAGTCATCCAATCACTCATGAAGGAGAGTATTCTTTTCCACATTGCAGCGAAGATGCTATGAAGGGGCGATGTCGAGAGATTCGACGAGTCCTTCACCACCTACCTTGAGGTAGTCTTCTCTCTCAATGTCTTGGTCTGGAGTCTTTTCCATTTTTAAAGTCAGAGCTCCCTAATTTTAACTTGGTTTTCTATGGTAGCTTGGGTATTGTCTCTTTGCCCACCCTGAGGCTGCCGATCAGAGGTGGGCCGAAGCCTTGAAGGCCCTCGAGGAAGCTCATGTGGAGGTCGAGAAGGCCCGAGCCAAAGTCGAGAGCATGAGGGTGGCTTCGAAAATCCAATCCATCGAGGTCGAGCATCTTCGGAAAGAGTTGAGGGTAGAGCATGAGAAGACAATGAACTTGAGGACTGGCTTGGCTCAAGAGGAGGAAGAAAAGGGAAAGTCATAAGAAGGGGTCGGCATGGTGATGGAGTGAGCGACCGAAAGCTTCAAGTCCTCTAGGGACATGGAAGACATTAAAATAGCTTTTACTCAGGAGGCCTTCATCGAGGGGTTCCAGATCTACCTGGGGAGGGTCATTGAGAATTTTTTTGAGGTAGATTTGGACCTCTTGATGAAAGAGCCTGATGATAGAGCCGATCCTTCATCCCTCGGGGTCAGAGTTGTCCCAACATCCCTTCTTCTTCAGCCACGGGAGCTATCTCGGAAGCTCCCAAATCCATCGCTGCAGTGCCCGAGCCTGCCCACGGACCGGACGTGAATGAAGATGCTCCAACCTCTCTTATGGCCGAGCTACCCAAGGTCTAGATTCTCGAAGACCGTGTAGGTTTCTTTTTCTTTTTTTTTATGCTGATGTATTTAAAAATATCCAAGTAAATGAAAGACAAATCTTTTTCTGACCTTACACTTTGTGTTGTCATTTGCATGGTTCAGAACGCTCTTGATGACCTAGGTAATAACTCTCCTCTTCCATTGATACCGATCCTTTACCCCATGGGGTTTCGATTAAATCACTGATTAGAAGCTTGAAGAAGGAGATTTATCATTTGAAGAAGAAGTTGAGAAAAATCGAGGATGATCTCCAAGAATCGAGGAAGAATGCTTTAGAGGCGATTGTCGAAGTTACCCGCCTTAGGAACCTGCATAGGAAGGACTCTACCAATTTCAGCATTTGGAAGGGCTGCTTCAAGAAAGAAATGGACGAACTGAGAAGAAGCACCAGCAACAAGTCTTGGGAGTTAATGGCAAAGATCGGCTCCCTTGAGATTGACCTTACAGCGGTGAAGAAAAAAATTCAATTGCTGGAGGAAACTTCATCATGGTCTATTGATAGGGCTCGATATGATTGGGACTGGTCCAAGAGGTTCTCCAAACTTTAGAAGCAGCTCCACGATGTTGAAGCCTGGCATAATGAGTATAAGCTAACTTGGTCGAAGGAAGTGACCAGGCTCGAGCATGAGCTCCGGACAACTAATAGAGAGGTAAGCCATCTCCAGCAATAATTGGCTGATGGTTGGCGGGCTGTCTCTAGTAGAAAGTCAGAGGAGATTGCCTTCTTGAAGAGATCATTGGCGAGCTTTCAGAGGCTGTCGGGATAGAGAAAGCCAAAGTTCAACAGTTGAAGCTCCAACTGATCTATGAGCATCAAGCCGTTTAGGATGCGGAGATCGAGTCCGAGGTCCTAAAGAGGTAGCGATGGGAGCTTGAGGGCCAGTTCGGGCATATCAATAGAGTGTACATAGATAATTTGTATTAAAAGAAAGAACTTGAGGAAGAAATTGTTAGCTTCAGGCCTTGGTGATGGCCGACGTCGATGACCCGAAGCCTGAGGAGTCTGATCCGTCTTAAGACTTCACCTCCTTTTATATATTTTTTTTTATAATCAATCTTGCCGATCCCTACCGCATTGGCTTTCTTGTAATATGTAGTTGGTTTGACCGACCTCCATCCTACTTGAAATAAATTTAAACTTGTAATAAAATAATACCTTGTTTATCGTTGCCTCATGTGAATGCAATGCTCGCCTTCGACCCTTCTTTCACCTTTTTTTTTTTAGAATGAGGTTCTCCTTCTGTTCCTAATGAGGCTGTAGGGGCGTATTAGGGCCGGTGTCCTCATCTTGTCTAAAGTGAACGAGGCCTTCAATTTTGCTCATGTTAGGACAAGGTTTTCCTCCTATTTCTAACGGACTGTAGGAGCACATTAGGACAATTGTTAGGGCCTTTCCTCTCATCTCGTTTAAAATGAACAAGGCCTTCGGCTTTGCTCACGTTAGGATGAGGTTGTTCTCCTCCTATTCCTAACGGACTGTAGGGCACATTAGGGTCATTGTCAAGGCTCTCCCCGCATCTCGTCTAAAATGAACGAGGTTTTGACTTTGCTTACGTTAGGATGAGGTTCTCCTCCTATTCCTAATGGACTGTAGGGGCACATTAGGGCTATTGTCAGGATCTCTCCCCTCATCTCATCTAAAATGATCGAGGCCTTCAACTTTGCTCATGTTAGGATGAGGTTCTCCTACTATTTCTAATGGGCTGTAGGAGCACATTAGGACCATTATTAGGGCCTCTCCCCTGATGTTGTCTAAAATGAATGAGGCTTTCGATTTACTACATTAGGACGAGGTTCTCCTCCTATTCCTAACGAACTGTGGGGCACATTAGCATCATTGTCAGGGCCTCTTCCTTATCTCATCTAAAATGAATGAGACCTTCAACTTTGCTCACGTTAGGATAAGGTTCTTCTCTGTTTCCTAATGGGCTGTAGGGGCACATTAGGGCCATTGTCAGGGCCTCTCCCTCATCTCGTCTAAAATGAATGAGGGCCTTTGACTTTGCTCATGTTAGGATGAAGTTCTCCTCCTATTCCTAACAAGCTGTAGGAGTACATTAAGACCGTTATCAGGGCCTCTTCCCTCATCTCATCTAAAATGAACGAAGCCTTCGACTTTGCCCACGTTAGGATGAGGTTCTCCTCCTATTACTAATGGACTGTAGGGGCACATTAGGACCATTGTCAGGGCCTCTTCCCTCATCTCATTTAAAATGAATGAGGCCTTCGACTTTGCTCACGTTAGGATGAGGTTCTCTTGCTGTTCCTAACGGGCTGTAGGGGCATATTAGGGCCGTTGTCAGGGCCTCTCCCCTCATCTCATCTAAAATGAACAAGGCCTTCGAGTTTTCTCACGTTAGAATGAGGTTCTCCTCCTGTTCCTAACATGACTGTATTTATCATTAGATTAAGTTCAAGGGGTAGTCCTCCTTTATTATCGATATACAACAAAGATTAGGGTGTTGAAGTAGGGGGATTTTATTGCAATCAAATCATCGGTAATACATTCATAGATTTTTTGAATTACATGGTCGAGGTAGGTCTGCCCCTCCGAGTTTCTCAAGTAGTATATCCCGGGTCGGATGACTTTCATAACCTCATAGGGTCCTTTCCAATTTGGGGTAAGCTTCCCTTGGTTCTGAGGCTGAAAGATGGTGGCTCGCCGAAGCACTAGGTCCCCCACTTTGAACATTTTACCTCTAACTCTGAAGTTATAGTATTGGGCCACCTTTTGCCTGTAAGCTGCCATCCAAACTTGAGCTTTCTCTCTTTTTTTCTTCAGTAGGTCGAGGTTGGCTGCTCATTGAAAGCCACTACCCTTATCGATGGAAGTTAAGTTCGATTGGGATGACTACTTCTATTCCAAAAGCTAAGGCGAATGGTATTTCTCCAGTCGACAGCCTTTGGATAGAGCGGTATGCCCAAGAACATGATAAAGTTCATCCACCCAGGATCCTCTTGCTCTTTCAAGTCTTGTCTTGATGCCTTGTAATAGGATCCGGTTGATCACTTCAGCTTTTCCATTTGCCTGTGGGTGAGCTACCGATGTAAAGTGGTGGGAGACATATAGACTTTTGCAGAACTTGGCAAACCTCGTCCCGATGAATTATCAGCCATTATCTGTTATGATAGTTTGGAGCAGTCCAAATCTACAGATGATCGACTTTCAGATGAAGTCATGTACCTTGACTTCAGTAATCTTTGCCAGTAGTTCGGCCTTGACCTATTTAATGAAATAGTCGATGACGACTAGGAGAAACTTTCATTGCCCAGATGCCATTGGGAAGGGTCCAAGAATGTCCATTCTCCACTGCGCAAATGACCAAGGAGCACTCAATGGGGCAAGCTCGACGGCTGGTTGCCTTTGGATATTTGTGTTTCTTTGGCAGCGGTCACATCTCCTGACGTAATCAATATAATCACCGTGCATAGTTGGCTAGTAATACTCTTGTTGGAGCAGCTTATGAGATAGAGATCTGGCACCTAGATGGCTCCCGTAAATTTCCTCGTGCACTTTTTATAGTACAAAATCAGCCTCAGAGGATCGGAGGCACCTCAATAATGGTAGGAAATATGACCTTTTATACAGGTTATTCTCATAAAGAACATATCGGGAGGCTTGGTTTCTCAACTTTTGAGCCACTTTCGGGTCACGATGAAGAATCCCATCCTTAAGATAAGCAGTTAGCGGGTCAATCTAGCAAGGCTCCTGGACAACCTGTATGATGGGCTACGGTTCGTCTATGCATGGGCATTTTAATGTCTCATGGATGGATTGGGCTCAATATTTCGGATATGATGAGAGACCCAATTAGAAATCCAATCTGTGCAAATGATGGGTCTAACTTAACTAAGAAGTGGATCAATATCTTGGGCATGGTGAGATTCATGAATTAGAGGCCAAGCCTGGGTGCACCATGATTAGAGAATCATTGGACAAGAGTTGTTCACTCATTGGCTAACCCATCACCAATAACTGTTAGGTGAGGTGATGAGTCAGTTGGTGGGACTGCACCATCCACTAGAAATCATTAATCATGAAGATTTTCATATCTCTACAGAGGGTGTGTAGGGATCCAAAAATAATAGTGGGAGCTAATTTGTTTAAAAATCAAACTCCTAAACAAATTGGTCAAAGTCTTAATTACAAAATCTAACTAGAAACTTTGACTTTCTATAGAAAAAAAAATATCTGCATCCAATCCACTAGCTCGTATCCTGGATATCCATAGACTGTCTGGATCCAATTATAAGGATTGACTTTGAAACTTTAAAATCATTTTGGATTCTAAAAAGTTAACTCATGTATTGGACTAGGATTCCCCCATCTTACTAGTCCGTCCGTCCACTGAACAGGGAGCGTCTTTTGACAAATGGATGGATGAAGATAACAAGATCAGATACTACATGTTGGGCATAATGTCTGATGAGCTTCAGCGCCAACATAAAGATATCAAGACTGCCCACCAAATGTTGGCTCACCTACAAGAGTTGTTTGGTGAACAGAGTCGCACAGCCAAAATATCAAGTCACTAAATAATTTTTTAAGGCTAAAATGCATGATGGATAGTCAGTCCAAGATCATTGTCTAATCATGATCAAAGACTTGGAAGAGCTTGAGAAGCTCAGAGTGAAGTTAGACCAGAATCTACAGAATGATATAATTCTACAATCCTTGACTAATGCATATGGGCAGTTCATCATGAACTACCACATGCATAAACTTTAGAATACTCTAGCCAAACTTATGAATATGCTGGTTACTGCTGAGCTTTCTATGAAAGATTCTAAAGGCTCAGTACTTACTATGGAATGGACTTCTTCCAAGAGAAAATCTTTTAGAAAGAAGAAGAACTCTTTGAAAAGGCAAAAGGTGGAAGGTGGAAAGAAAAAGAAGGTAGAGCTGAAGAAGGCCGCTGATAAAAAAAGGTAATTCTATTGTAATATTGATGGCCACTGAAAGTGGAACTGTCCTACATACCTGACCATCCTAAAGAATAAGAAGGAGACAGGTCCTTCTGGAGGTATGCTGGTTATTGAATTTAACCTTACAATTTTTTCTACATCCAGTTGGGTGCTTGACTTTGGTTCTAATGCTCATTTGCGCACTTTCATGCAGGATCTTGAGGATAGCATGAGGCTGAGGGATGGTGAGATGATCCTACACGTCGAAAATGGAGCAAGGATTACTGCTATGGCCATGGGAACCTACCCTCTTTGACTACCGTCTAGCTTAGATTTAGTACTTAGGGATTGTTATTATGTGCCTACTGCAAGCAAAAATTTGATTTCTGTTTCATGTTTAGCACAAGAAGGCTATGTAATTAGTTTTCTTAAGGACCATTGTAATATTTTTTATAAAAGAAATAAACTTGCAAGTGGTTTCTCATTAACGGTCTCTATCAATTACATATTGATGTATCTATCTTTAATATCGAGCAAAATGTGAATGTCGTAAAATGACCTAGGGATAGTCCAAACGATAGGTATCTATGGCACCTAAGGCTAGGTCATATAGTAGAAGATAGGGTTAACAAATTGAAAAAAATTAAGCTATTGAGTCCATTGACTTTCGAGTCATATCCAATTTATGAATTATGTCTTCATGGCAAAATAACTAATCTCCATTTTATGGGACATGGGGAAAGGGCCACGGATCTATTTGACCTAGTACATATTAATGTATGCGGCCCATTTGACGTGTCGGCTAGAGGCAACTTGATTACTTGATAATCTTTATCGATGATTTATCTCGGTATGGGTACGTGTATCTTATGAGACACAAGTTGGAAGCTTTTGAAAAGTTCAAGAAATTCAGACATGAAGTTGAAAAGCAAACTGAAAAATCTATTAAGATTCATCAATCAAATCGAGGAGGTGAATATCTTAGTTGAAAATTTTTAGACTATCTCAAGCAAAATGGCATAGTCTCTTAATGGACTCCATATGAAATATCTCAACTCAACAAAGTTTCAGAACGGAGAAATTGGATCATATTAGATATGGTCTGATCCATGATGAGCTTCACAGATCTTCTTGATTTTTTTTGAAGACATAGTCTGTTAACTATAATATATTTACTAAATAGAATTTCCTCTAAAATCATTTCTACCATACCGTATGAGATATGGCATGGTAAGAAACCAAATCTGAGTCATCTTAGAATTTGGGATTGTTCGGCTCATGTCAAAAGACAACAAGCGAACAAGTTAGACTATAGATCCTTTAGAGCTCAATTCATAGGATATCCTAACGAGTCATTAGGATATTATTTCTACATTCTAGAAGACCACAATATGATTGTGACTCGGCATGGCATTTTTCTTGAAAAATAGTTTATTTAAGATAGTGGCATTGGAAAGCAGATCAAGCTAGAAGAGAAAGTCTTCCAAGAGCAATGAGCTAAGGACCCCATGAAACCAAATCAGGTTAAGCCAATACAATCACTACCTTCTCCACCTTGTAGATCAAAAGGGTTTTCCATCCCCCTGAGAGGTACTTAGGTACTATTTCAGAGAAAGTAGAGAAAATGTTCCTCATAGGTAATGGGATTCATGGTGATCCCAAAACCTATGACGAGGCAATATCAGATATCGACTCTGAGAAATGGTTAGAGGCAATGAAGTTAGAAATAGACTCGATGCACTCAAACCAAGATGAGCGCGTGGGCGAGTGACTCCGAACAGAAAATTTCAGGATTGCGCAATTTCGGAAAAATAGGCATAACTTCCTCAATACAGGTCGGATTGACCCGATTCCAAAACTCACAGATCAAAGACTTGTAGATCTACAACTTTCGTGTTTTGAGGTTCCACAAATAAGCTCTGTGGAGTGAGCAATTCTGGGAGGAAGTGGACGAGGCACTGTGTTTGTGGGGATGTGTGTAACTCGAGGATATGGAAGGTTTATCACCTAAGCCTAAAGGCACAAGCCACCAGCCAAGGATAAAGGACCGAGATAGTTGCAGTTCACCACCAAGGCTTAAAGGAAATTCCACCGGCCAAGGATAAAGAACTGTTTGATTCACCACCAACGACGTTGGATAAAGAATCGAGATAATAATTCAACTCACAAAGAGGAATTTTCATTCATTCAACCAGTCTGATTACAAAATGAGAATATGTCTCATTATATAGATATTAGACTCAGAATTGAAAACAACATGGGAACTACCCAAACATTAAAGACTAAACAAAACTGAAATAGCATTAAAGGTCTAGGAACTAGGGAATGCAATAAATGACATGGGGACTAGGAGTCTTATCTCTTCAGCCTTCAAAATTCGTCCACCAACAATAACTAGCAAATATCTACTTCCAAAGAGCATTAAATCACTATGGAACTTATCCCGAATAACTCCCCTTTGATATATCATCGATCAGCAACGAATTTTGATATTGGTATCATCATTCCTTAACCCATCGAAGCAAGTTGTAACCGAAGTTAGTCTTGGCATGAATAAGTACCGATAGTGTTTGTTTTGCCAAAGGAATCTGCTCAGGACTTAAGGATTGATCAGTAGTCTCGGATGCTCCCGCATCACTAACCCTAGTCCTTTTATTTATTTATTTATTTATTTTACTTTTAAATTAAATTTAAAAAAATATATCCACTTAAATCTAATTAAAAATCTCAGGATAAGATTAGAAATCCTAACTGTATAGAGCATGCATCATATTAGTTTTAGTTTTATTTTTTCTGATTATTGCTGGTGGCAAGGTAAGCCTTTCAGAATTCAATTAGTTGCATACATCTAGTTTAAATTGCATAGAACCCTTTTATTGAATTTTTTTTTTTTTGCATATCATATTAAATCAAATTAAGGACAACACCCAATTAAACAAGATAAGGTGAGAATTTGACCATTCTTCCTTGGCCCACAAACAACCAACCAGCATCCTGCATTGACCTAAGCCTTTAATTTTAAAATCAATTAGACATCAGCCCTAGGAACTCGAGCTCAATAGGATAAGGAAATCCTAAGAGTTGAACTAAGGTTAGGATTAGTCAATTTGACTGGTGTCTAGGAAAAGTGGTTCAGGGATGATTGGGCCCGAAGGAAGATGGTTTCTAATTGATTCCATTAACTTACCTGACCAAGCATAATTAGTGTCTTAAGGCAAGCAATGGGAGGACTACCCACCGACCTTACACTTACCTAGCCAGTTGATTGGCTGAATCCTTACACTTGGAAGGGCTTGAAGGTGACCTTGGCAGTTAGAAGCTATCTAGAAGTAGGATAACTCATTGTCAAGATTGATTGACCAACTTGATTGTTAACCAACATCAAACCTAATTAAACCTAATTCTTCTTCTCTCTTTCTTAGTTCTAGGACTCCTTAGGACCTCTTCTCTTGAACTCCTCTCTTTCTTCTTCCTTTCTCCTCTAAAAATAAAATAAAATTAAATTAAACTAACTAAAAAAATATTAAAAATGAATAATTAAATTAAATTAAATTAAATAATAAAATAAATTCTAAAAAAAGAATCTAAAAAATTTTGAACCATACATTAGGGTTACACTAATACATGCACGGTAGGAAATCGCTTTTTTTGATTTAGTTAAACTTAATTGAATGGTTGATTCACATTAAACTAGATAATCAAATGGCTAATCTGAACCTAATAGTCCATAAATTAGATAAAGTTGACCTTCTTGCTCAGAAATTAGATCAACTCCTAATCCTAGGTCAACAATCTCCGGCATAATTCACATCACCTAGCCCAATCCATCGTGTTGCACAATTTTTATATTTTATCCAAGAACAAGTTCAAGCTACTCAAGGCTACTCTAAGCCGGTTAATAATCTTTTTTCAAATTCATATAACCAGCATTGGAGTAACTACTCTAATTTTTCTTGGATATCTTAAGAGACTCAGGCTTAGACCCAAATTTCACCTATCCAAAACTATTAGAATAGGCCTCAATACCAAAACTATGCCTATAATAATGGTCGGCCTAGTCAATTTATCCAGCCATCATATTACAATCATCCCTCATACCCACCTCCTCAATAGACCAATCTAGCTGATGATAGATTTAACCAACTTCAACAATTAATTTTGACTCAACAACAATCTACCAACTAGAGACAACTTTGACTACTTCATAACCTTTACCAATGATTTATCTTAGTATGGATATGTGTATCTTATGAGACACTAGTCTGAAGCCTTTGAAAAGTTTAAGGAATTCAGACATGAAGTTGAAAAGCAAACTAAAAAATTCATTAAGATTCTTCAATCAGATCAAGGAGGTAAATACCTTAGTCAAGAATTCCTAAACTATCTCAAGCAAAATGGTATAGTCTCTTAATGGACTCCACCTAGAACATCTCAACTCAACGGAGTTTTAGAACGGAGGAACCAGACCCTATTAGATATGGTCTGATCCATGATGAGTTTCACAGACCTTCCTGATTTTCTTTGGGGACATAGTCTGTTAACTGCTATATATTTACTTAATAGTGTTCCCTCTAAAATCGTTCCTACCACACCGTATGAGATATGGCATGGTAAGAAATCAAGTCTGAGTCATGTCAGAATTTGGGGTTGTTCGGTTTATGTCAAAAGATAATAAGCGAACAAGTTAGACTATAGGTCCTTTAGAGCTCGATTTATTGGATATCCTAAATAGACATTAGGATATTATTTCTATATTCCAGAAGACCATAATATGATTGTGAGTCGGCATGCCATTTTTCTTGAAAAATATTTTATTCAAGATGGCGGCATTGGAAAGCAGATCAAGCTCGAGAAGAAAGTCTCACAAGAGCAACGAGCTGAGGACCCTATGGAACCAAATCAGGTTGAGCCAATATAATCACTCCCTCCTCCACCTCGTAGATCGAAAAGAATTTTCCATCCCCCTGAGAGGTACTTAGATACTATTTCAGAGAAAGTAGAGGAAATGTTCCTCGTAGGTAATGGGGTTCATGGTGATGATCCCAAAACCTATGATGAGGCGATATCGGATATCAACTCCGAGAAATGGTTAGAGGTAATGAAGTCAGAAATTGACTTGATGCACTCAAACCAAGTCTGAACCTTGGTAGATCCACCTGAAGGTATAGTACCTATTGGGTGTAAATGGATCTACAAGAGAAAGATTGGTGCAGATGGGAATGTGGAGACATTTAAAGCTAGATTAGTGGCAAAAGGATATAGTCAGTGTGAAGGCATTGACTATCAGGATACATTTTCGTCAGTAGCTATGCTAA